>OY804577.1:43916532-44358953 GCA_963680875.1 Bathymodiolus brooksi
ACATGCATCAGTTTGTCCAAATGAGATCTAAGGGCTGATGGATCCATTCCATTCAATAATTCCTGCCACTTCAACAACCCTAGAATATCCACTGTAAAAGAAAAGGAAAGATTTAATACCCACTGCAAAAATCAATATTGAAATATAAACCAGAGGCTCTCAAGAGCCTGTAATTGCTCACCTGGTTTTTAATTTGAATCAATTTTGTTTTATGTTTATAAATCTTATAGAAAAAGTTAGAGCATATGATAAGGCCAAAAAAAAAAAATATGTGTGTTTACGGTCACCTGACCCACCCTATTTTTCAGCCGCCGACCCTAACCTTTTTTATTGGCAATTATTCCACCCTAATTTTTGCTAACAACCCTATCAATTTTTACACAGAATTCGGATAACCATTTCTGTTGTTTAATCAGCAGCAATGTTTTATTCATTCAACCGCTAGCTTTTTGTCGAAATTGAGAGCAAAGAAGGTAGAAAAACTGTGTAACTCGTCATAAAACAAATGACGGCTTACCGGAAATTTCGAAAATGAATTACCGGAATCGGATTCCGGAACTGGGCACGACTATTTCCGGTTTTGTCGATAGTTTATAATAAAGAAAAAAAAAAAAAAAAAAATTAATGCCGACCGACCGACCCTAGATTTATTTGACATGGGACAGTAAACACACATATATTTTTTTTTGGCCTAACTAGAGGTTCAGTGGGCTGAGCCTGTGTCGCTCACATTCCATTCTGCTTTGAGGAAACATAATACAGAACCTTCCATATGTGCTTCCCACCAAGTTTCGGTTCATTTGGCTAAGCAGTTTCAGAGAAGAACATTTTTAGAAATCGACCAATCAGAAACAAGAATTGCCTGTGGCAGCCATGTTTGTTAACGAATCGGGAAGAAATGAGTATTCTTTATAGAGAACCTTCCATAGATGCTTCCTCCCAAGTTTCGGTTCATTTGGCTAAGTGGTTTCAGAGGAGAAGTTTTTTAGAAATCTACCAATCAGAAACAAGAATTGCCTGTGGTGGCCATGTTTGTTAACGTATCAAAACGAAATGAGCAATCTTCATAGAGGACCTTCCAAGGATGCTTCCTACCAAGTTTCGATTCATTTGGCCAGGCGGTTTCAGAGGAGAAGATTTTTTTAGAAATCAACCAATCAGAAGCAAGAATGGCCTGTGATGGATGTTTGTTAATGGATCGGTATGAAATGAGCAATCGCAATAGAGGACCTTCCATAGATGATTTCTACCAATTTTCGGTTTATTTGGTCAAGGAGTTTCAGAGAAGATTTTTTTAATCTGCCAATCAGAAACAAGAATTGCCTGTGACGGCCATATTTGTAAACGGATCAGGACGAAATGAGCATTATTTATAGAGGACCTTCCATAGATGCTTCCTACCAAGTTTTGGTTTATTTGGCGAAGTGGTTTCAGAGGAAGAAGATTTTTAGAAATTGACCAATCAGAAACAAGAATTGCCTGTGGTGGCCATGTTTGTTAACGAATCAGGACGAAATGAGCAGTCTTTATAGAGGTCCTTCCATAGATGCTTTCTATCGAATTTTAGTTCATTTGGCCATGCGGTTTCAGAGGAGAAATTTTTTTAGAAATCAACCAATCATGAACAAGGATGGAATGTGGCGGCCATGTTTGTTAACGGATCGGAACTAAATGACCATTCTTTATAGTGGACCTTCCAAGGATGCTTTCTGCCAAGTTTTGATTCATTTGGCCAATTGGTTTCAGAGAAGAAGATTTTTTAGAAATCAACCAATCAGAAACAAGATATTTCACACTACGTCATGCTAAGAATACCCCCACTCGTTCATTTGTAAGTCGCACAGTAAACAGGAAGTAGATGTGCGACAAACCTGGAAAGGGGAGACACGGTATAAGTCACCATGCCAAAACCATATATCAAATATAAAATCATTTCTTCCAGTAGAAGCTGAGATAACTGTTACGAAAGTTTTCATTACGGCAAACATGAAAAATTCTAAGTCGCACTGTAAACAGGAAGTAGATGTGTGGTAAACCTGGAAAGGGGAGACACGGTACAACTCACCATGCCAAAGCCATATTTCAAATATACAATCATTTCTTCCAGTAGAAGCTGAGATATCTGTTACGAAAGTGTGAACGGATGGACGGACAGACGGACAAGGTGATTGCAATATAGCCCCCACTCATAGAGTGGGGGTATAACAAGAATGACCTGTGGTGGCCATATTTGTTAATGGATCGGGACAAAATGAGCAAGCTTTATAGAGGACCTTCCATAGATGCTTCCTACCAAGTTTTGGTTCATTTGGCCAAGCGGTTTCAGAGGAGAAGATTTAAAAAAATCGGCCAATCAAAAACAAGAATTGCCTGTGGCGGCCATGTTTGTTAATGGATCAGGATGAAATGAACAATATTTATAGATGCTTCCTACCAATTTTCATTTCATTTGCCTGAGGGGTTTCAGAGGAGAAGATTAAAATGTGAAAAGTTAACGGACAACAGACGACGAACACCAAGTGATGACAAAAGCTCACATTGCCTTTGGCAAGGTGAGCTAAAAAGTTATAATTTAAATTTCGGCTGAATCAAGCTTAAAATTAGCATATTTTTGCCATTGAAAGGAATTTCTACTTTTAATAATGGTACTTTTAGTTATCTGAGTTGTCACACAGTTGTGATAGCAGACAAACAAAAGATCATCTCAGTCCAATTTGATATAATTTAGTGATGAAGATTTTAATGTGATTTATTATCAAAATAAGCTTAATTTGCAAAACCAGTATAAACTGGCTAAACAAAAATTTGTACAGAAAAACTCTGAATAACTGCTATGCTGAGTGACTGTTTTTTACCTCCAAATAAGCAATTTTTCAGCTATAAATATGATGAGAACAAGTTACTTTTTGATGAGATAATAATATATGTTTTTCCTAGACCCATCTCATTGAGTCTGATTTTTATAGTGCCATCCCACTGAAACAACAGTCAGTCCTCAGGTAGACATGTTGCTCAGCACACATACATTATTCTGACCAATCTTTTTTCTTACTCATTAATGCTGTGTGCTTAGATGAGAAGCAACAAATATAATTTGGATTAAACCCACAATCTACAACAATCGTGGAAGTGAAGTACCCTAGTCACTACACTCCCGAGGCAGTTGATAACTGCAAACAAAAACTTTATCAAAAGAATTAAATGACATCAAATTTATCCAATCTTACTTTTTCTTACCATTGTGTGTCAACTTTGTAGAACATACGAAAGTATTAATCTGAAAGCTGTCTCTCTGGCTGAGAGTGAATGGTCCACAAAATAATGGTACTTTACTGTCACGGTGTATTCCTTGTTCTTCTAAGTCATCTCTAGTTGAAGGCATGTCTAAGTACGGTGCCGATTTGTCATCCTTTTTCTCAATCTAAAATTGCAAGAGAAATCTGATATACAATCAAAAAATGATTCTGAAACATGTTTACTACATCTGAATAAAAAAGGAAACAAAAATATCTAAATTATGTTAAAATTTAGATCGACTACAATTTTGAACAACTTTTCAAATCTTTGCTAAAAAAAATCCCCTTTATTGACATCTGAAAAGAGATAAAGAATATTAAAATCACTTAAACCAAGTGTGTTCACTTAATACAAGACAATTAAATACCTATACAAGTTCACTAAAAACATAATTATATAACGTATATATGATGAATTGACATCATCTTCTTAAACAATATGTATCTGTTTTTTATAAAAACTAAATTACACTACCACAAACTATGTGCACAAAAATACACTTTAAGCTATTTATACTGTTTCAGTACCGTATATGTACTATAAAATGAAGTTATGTATCTGTAACAATGTGTGAAGACTAAGTGTAACTTTTTAACAAACAATTCATACAAATTTCTCAATAGAAATCCAAGACTGCCAGATAAGTGACTAATTTATTTTTGGTCATACATTGTATTTTTATTGAGAAAGTAATAATGTGTTTATCACTAAATTCAACATATTCAGTTATTAGTTTATTCTAATTGTTTATAAACAGTTTCAGAATTTTCACAATAAATCTGTTAAAAAAGAAGATAAATTAAATGAAATCTAAGTACATCAGGTGTTAAATATACATATGTTGTCTAAATATTTCAATATTCTTATAATGAAGACTAAGATAGGTTTTATTTTATTCATTCATTTTGTAGTAATTTCAGTACTGTTTTTCCAGCTTCGTGATATTTAAAATTTTCTACTTCTGAAGTGTACATTACAAAATATACCATTACTTATCTAGATAAATGTAATAGTATACTACTGACTCAAGGTCTCATTTGAGTCTTTTCCCACAATCAAATTACTTTGCTGATTCCTGATGTCGGTGATGACAAGATTCCACTGTAGAAATGCCACATCATGTCACTTTTTGACCTCAGTTTGACAATAGAATAAATATACTCTTTAAATTTGATGAATAATTTGCTTTATAAGTTACACTTCATCTTCAACCAGTGTAGTTTTGTGTTATTGTGAATATTTACTGGTATATATTTAGGAATATATTTGTAAATGATTTAATGACTTGTTTATTACTTATTAAAACATTTTAGTTTCTCCTGATTTTGTTAAATCCAATATATATATATATATATACAATGCAGAGCTCCAGATAAGCTGCGTTTTTGCGTGATTATGCAAATAAAATTAACAAAAACCCAATTTTTCTATTTCCTTTGCGTTGTTGAACCCAATTCCATCCAGATATAACCCAATTCTTTGTTTAATGAGTGCTTACTTCACTCATTCATTCATTTTTATGTAGTTGCGTAATTAAAGCATATCGCACGATTTCTGTTGCGTGACATTTTACTTTCTCTTTCACTCGTCAACACTCGTAAGATTACAAATCTCCCAAGGTTTGCCGATATATAGTTCTGATGGGATCCGTTACTTCTATCTAAGGTTGCGAGGAGTTCCAAATATTCACTCCACTTAAGGTGCTCCGCAGAATTTAGTCTTGTTTGCCTTGAAATTTATTTGGTAGCGGTTACAGTCTATTATTATGAATCGTCGAGGGAGGAAGAAAGCCTCTTACGGGCGAATTATTCTATCGCTAATTATTTAAAGACAGATTCAAAAGCCATGGTTACACGATTTTTTAGATACGCTGATTGAAAATGCTGTAAATCATAGTAAAATTGTTGCAACAGAAATCATTGACGATATTTTGAAAGGGGCAGTAAAGACTGACAATAATTCAACGAAACGGAAACATTCAGTCACAGACAAAACTGTTGTCACTTGGAAAGAAAAATTTCCATGGCTATGTAAAGTAGAGAAAAACGGTATTCCATATTTGCAATGCACAGAATGCATATCAGCTGCTTCCAAAGGTATTAAAATCAGCAGTGTGTGGGGACATGAGGGTACCCCCAACTTCCAGTTTTCTGCAGTAACTCGACATAACGGAATAGTCTATTCATTTTAACGGGAATGCGGGACAAGATCCCCTCTCAGGATTTTTTATTTAAATGTACGTATCATCTACACCAATGAAAAACATTTAAAGAATACAGTATAATGTACATCAGGAGAATAAAACTGGATGTATACATTTTCAATGCCTGATATAACTGCAACAAAAAAACTATGCAAGTCATGTACAGAGAATAAAAGACCCAATTCAATTTATACATGCATATGGTGGGTAAAAAACCCAATTGAAACTTATTCTGGTGAGTGAAAAATTTGAAGTAAAGCATTTAAAAAATAGATCACCCAATGGAAATGCTAAACAGGCGAGTTAAAAACCCAATTTAAGAAACCTTATCTGGAGCTCTGCAATGTATATAAATATAGTGTACATATATATTTGAATAATATAAAGTTCAAGATTATGATTTCTACGTCACGATAACTGATGGTCACGTGACAATCTGATCCTCAGATCATCTTTCAGATCAGATTACAGACACTGATGAAGCTTGTCGGTCAAGTGAAATATCCATCAATTTGAGTATAATTACAGTCTTTTTGTAGACTTATAGTTATTTTTGTTATATTCTAACATCTTTTTTGATGTTGTTGTGCTGCATTTTAGATGTTTATTTATCATTTTTGTTTGTTTGCACAGAATCACTTGTTTCTGATCCGACATCCCATAGGTTCATACGTTGGCTACTTTTTCAGACGTTTATAAATATATAAATACATGTATATACATGAATATAATAAGAATGTCGTATGGTCATTAGTATTTGATGAATTATAGGGGGAAATCTTAACCAATTCTTTTGGACCACTGTAGGCATGTGTATAAAAAAATAAGTCTTAAACACAAGGATTTTTCTAGTTTTCCTCAGGAAATGGTAAAAGGACCCTTTCCCAATGAAAAATATTCTAAAATCATGCAATATTACCAAAATTTTCATTCTTACCCCCTTATTTTGATTTCCAAATGGTCAATTTGTCTATCAAAAATTTCCCAAAATGGTACCAAAAATAAACCCCTGAAACAGAAGTCCTTGAAACCCCTGAATGCTGGTAATCAATTTATGGTACATATCTGGACAAGTAACATACCTTTTTTCTTCAATAGTAAATGATTCCTATTTATACACTTATTATAAGACCACTGAGCAAAGTAAAAACAAAGTGTGTTCTAATTCTAAGAATAAATTAAATTATTGACTTCACTAAAACAAATGTAAAAGATACATTAAATAATTCCAGTAATACTATTCAACATTTTCTGGGAGTTTTTCTATATATACATATTTCTCAAACCAGCTAAAGGTATATGTCAATGACATACATGTATATATGTATTATTACATTTATTTTAATTAAAAGAGTATAAATCAGGAAAACTGTATAAAAAAAAAATCTTTTCCCCAGTTTTTAAAATGTAGTAAAATATTTAATTGACCACATCAACTTGACAAAATAATTCAGCTTAGACTTTTGTGGGGTACATATCAATAATTCAAAACTCGGTCTGTTTTCTGGTGGACTATTATAAACTACCATAGTAAAACAACTGAATGCATTTAATACTTCACATACATACAAATAATCCTACAATCTTGAAATAATACAGTTTACAATTGATAACCGTCAAACTTTATTTAAGTTATTAAAGGTTAAAACAGGGCTCACCAAACCAGGCGAAGTGGGCAATATCTGCAAGTTCCTCAGAGGTCTCCCAGATTTTGCTTCACTTCGCCCCTTAAGTCATCTGAAAAAGAAATCATGTCACCCTGTTTTTACCATGTGAGGTGAGCCCTAGGTCTAACAAGCTTTTTGTTATTCCATCTTTGCATCTGTTTAGTAGAAACTTGAACAAGTTAATCAAGCAGATATTTTTGTTGCTAATTATACCATAACCTTAGACAGGACATACAAGTTAATCTATTTAAACCCAGTTACCTGAAGGTTATTTTTCCCTGATGGGATACATTAGTACTTGATCTTCATCAGAAAGTTCTATATAAATTGTTAAAGGGAGGTTATCCACTTATATTGATTGATTGATTTATTGTGTTTAATGCCACTTTCAGCAATATTTCAGCTATATCATGGCAACCAGTTTTAGTGGTGGAAGAAGCTTCCCAGTGTCAACTAATCATATGTAATTAAACAACGTATACAATATTAAAATAACCAATACTGTGTGAAGTCATTATTTATATTGGGAGAATCAAATATCTCAGACTTTAATAAATGGTCAACTACATCCACAAATTTAAAGTCCCATATTAACGACAATTTTCCAGTAAGCTATAGCATAATAAACCCTTGAATCTACCAATTTTATTTGCAATAAAAAAATGATATTCACAGACTAAAATTCTTTAACATTAATAAACATCAGAGAATACCGAAGGGGAAATCAAAGAGGGACAATCCAGAGAAACTGGCAGAAAAACAAAAACACAACACCATATGTGTTGGACACTACTACACGCAAACAAGACACGAACAACTGGAGGTAAAAACGAACTGAACATTATTTCCATGCAGAAATCGCAACGGACATCACAATACAGAAGGTAAAGACACATAATAGGACCACACAAAAAAATAAAAAGATGAGCAACACAGACTCCATCAAAAAACTCTGGTGCTCACGAAGGGTAATCAGTTCCTTATTTTAAAGGAATGATCATCAGTCACTCAATTTAACAAATTATCTGCTTTAAAATACATCTATATCCAATAGCAAAGTCATTTACAACTGACAAATAAATAAAATTCAATGTACCAGCCAACGATATCTTCACATTATGAATGAATGTGATAAAATGCACATCTAAAATATTACATACAACCAATGTAAGACAAAATATATGTCATGCAACTTGTATATTTGTCATGATGTTACAATACCAACTTACTCAAAAAAATATTTTGACCAAGTGGACTGAAAAAATATAAAGATGAATACCGGGTATGACTCTGAATCTCTGTCAAAACTGAAGCATGTTGTCAGTGTAACGGGTATGCTACTCTATCTAAGGTTATGCCTTATGGGAACTGTAGCTTCATAACCATCCCTCACTAACTATGCTAGTGAAGATCTCCTTTAGCTGCATTGGTAGAGCATTGGCTTGTAATGTGAGAGGTCACGAGTTCAAATCCCATTGTAGACAATGCATTTAACAGAGATTAAACATGGTCTACTGTTACATCAGTATGTTTATTATACCAGAACTGGTTCTAATCTCAATCTTTATCATTTACATAATTATTATTACAAATCCTTAAAGGCATACAGTCGCTCAAATTGATTTTTTTTTTTATATTAAAAGTTGCCAATATTCGATATTTTATACTAATTGCAGTTGAAATTTTTCATTATATCATACATAAATAGCCTAGAACGAATGAAATATGTCGCTTTTTGATTTTCTTGTATCCATTAAAGAATTCAATGTTGACCCGTACAATATTCATATATTCCGTGACCTACAAAGTGAACCTATTCGGTAAAGCGTTTGCGCATGTGCGAAATTGTTTGCGGAAGGAAAAGCACATGTATGGCACAAACAATAATATTGACAGATTCTACACGAAAACGACACAAATATGAGGATTCCGTGTAAAAATTAAAAAAAAAGTGTTATACCGACCTACTCCATTTTTCAACACGTATACGGTAAGCATAATTTAGCATCTTTTTACGGCCGAATCGTATTTTCACACTAGAATTGCATCGTCGTTTTTTATATTATTCTTTTTTTTTTAAGGAGAAAACGCTAGGTGATATCTCTTTTAAATTAGAGACTAAAATAATGAACTTCATGACTGTTTTTTTTTTTAAAAAAATATAATCAAGGCAACTCAAGTGTTGTCAATAATATGCAATACAATTTGCTTTCAATTTTCCCATTATCAGACCCCTTTGCAGAGTTTGGGTTTGTTTTTATTGATTACATCAAGTATTTCAGATTTTAAGTGTCATTCTTACTAAATACCATTATATAATATTAACTGATTACCCCAGATCCAATTTCATATAATATATTTCTTAAATTATATTAATTATAACGAATTTACATGAAAAGCATGCTTCCTGGTTATTTAAAGCAGTTATCAGTGTCCGGCAAACTTCGGAAAATCAACCGACTTATAATTAGGTGTGTTAATGGCGATTTTACCAACAGACATTCAAATTCTTTTCACTAATTACGACATTATAGCATATTTTTTAAACCTGACTTCTTGTTCAGAACATTTCATTAGTATTTATTGGCAACTTTTAATATAAAGAAAAACCAGAGGCTCCCAGGAGCCTGTAATCGCTCACCTGGATCAAAGCTGCTTTCAATAACAACGCAACTGCACTGTGGTTGCCATCTTGGCGGGAGAGCGCACCTGCCGGACACAATTTTGGAAGAGGACCATCCAATGACTATTCCATCAAAGTTTGGTTTTAATTGAGCTACTGGTTCCAGACAAGATGGTTTTTATGTGAATTTCCCATAGGGTCCTATGTTAAACTAAGTACAGCTGTGCAGCCATCTTGGTCAGAGGGCGGGACCACCAGACACAATTTTAGAAGAAGGACCACCCAAGAATCATTTCAGCAAAGTTTGGTTGAGATTAGCCCAGTAGTTTCAGAGGAGGTTTTTTTTTAAATTTCATCCCCCCTTTTTTCTAATTTGCATAATCGGTCAAAATCGGCAAAAGTTCAAAGTTCATAAAAAGTCCTGTAATACATGTTAAAAAGCTCATCATTATGCTTATATAGTTCAAATTTGGGCACATTCTGGCTTAAAATAGAGCAGTTTTGGCCTTTTGAAGAAATTTCTATTTTTAGTAATGGTGGCCATCTTGGATACAGGACGGCACTGACGGACACAATTTTGAGAGGGACCCACCAAGGGACCATCCCTGCCAGGTTTGGTTTAATTTGGTTCAGCGGTTTCAGAGGAGAAGATTTAAATGTGATCTTTTATCAAAATATGCCTAATTTGCATAATCGGTATAAATCGGCTGAAAGAAAAATTAAAAAAAAAAACCCGAACATATGCTAAACTACTCCTTGCCATGTAGCTGCAGTTCAAATTTGAGCTCATTTTGACTTACACTAAAGCAGCAATGGACAATTAAAATTTCATCCCCCCTTTTTTCTATTTTTAGCTTGGCGGCCATCTTGGTTGAAAGTCGGGATCATCGGACACAATTTTGGAAGGGGGCCATCCAAGGACCATTCCACCAAAGTTTGGTTGCAATTGGCCCAGTGGTTTCTGAGGAGAAGATTAAAATGTGAAATGTTGACGGACGAACGACGGACGACAGACGACGGACGAAAAGTGATGACAATAGCTCACATGGCCTAAAGGCCAGGTGAGCTAAAAATCAATTTGAGCGACTGTATGCCTTTAACCAGAGTTGAGAATAGCTGTATTAAATCAAGTGTTAAAATCAACTATCATTTTTTTTGTCAATTTTTCCTTTTTCTGTTGCTGGTTAAAAATTTCAGCAGGTGCAAAAAAAAAAAATTCCCTAAATTTTCGGCAGCAATAAATTAATGAAAATTGGCTCAAGTCTCATACTATTAGTAAACTGGTTTCCTGATTATAAAGTATACCTGAAAGCTGTATTGCCACTGAATAAACAAGAAAATCAAGCAGAGTGTAATTAGATTTTTATTTGTACTTATATAGTTACTTATGTAAAATCTTCTATTGTGAAATCTGCAACCAAATGTGCCTAAAGCATACCAGCACTGCAATGAAACTATACATAAATCTGTGTCACTTCATCAAATTACAACCAGACACACAATTATTATTATTTGCTTGTTCTTAAACCATATGTTAGACACTGAAACATGCAACCACTTTTGGACAGAAATATTCTTGTCTTAATTTGAGGATAGCAACACCTTAAAATGACACCATCCAATTAAGTGCATCAATACCAGTGTTTCAGCTAGACTTTGAAATCTTCAGGATTATTTCCAGTTTTATCAAAAAAAATTTAAGGACATTCTTTAATAATTAAACTAATTTTTATTAAGATCTTCAGGACAATTTGAGTAATAGGTGGGCAAATGTCCTGAGACCGATGCCTAGCTGCATCACTGGATACTAACATTTTAATATCATGACACGTCATTACATGCATCCATGTATGTAGACTTTTCTATATTTATTACAATTTTTTTCTCGTTTTTTTTTACAAAAGATTTCTACAATTTTAAGACAAGAATTATTTCCATCCACATATACCTTGTCTAGTTTATCTAACTCATATACAACAGAATATCTTTGTTTTCTATTATTTCTCTGTAACAAAAATTCACATAAAAAATGGCTATTTTTCAAATATTGAAAAACATAAACAAAAATTATCAGCACACAGTGGTAGTAAAATATCAAAATTTCATACAGAAATGAGCTATTCTAGAAAAAAATAGTTTGAGGAAATTTTAAGACTAATTTTTTTTCAAAGCATATGAAGATTGAAAGTTTCTATATTTTGTCTACTACAAAAAGGAGTCCTATTGTGCAAAATTTTAGCCTTGATAAAACATTCATTAAAATATTCTGCAGGTTTCTACAATAGTTTTAACAAAAGTTTATATACATTATAAAATAAAATATTTAAATTAAAATATAAAAGACACACAACTAATCATTATTTATACTAGTAAATATCAATAAATTAATTAAATATTGCATAAATAATCAGAACTCAAGTTAAATTACCAGTAATTATAAATAATTGGTAATCAGAGAAAACATTAATAGTGAGTAAAGAGTTCACAATTTGGGACATTTGGCTGTGCTTGGTTGCAGTGTAATAAATATATATAAAAGTAATTTAACATGAGTTGTACTTGCTACCTTGCTTACCATATACATTAAATAATAATCTTATTCAATTATTCAATTCTTTTGTTAAAATCAAATTGAAATATTGATAGAGAATAACAAATTTGTGAAAATAAATACCTCTATAAACTCAAATTTTCAAATGTCTGAATATTTCAATGTTAAAAAATCTAAAGAGAAAAAAATAACTAGAACTGTGAGTGACCTCACTGAGTGATACCCCCCGCTTGCAATACTATGATGTTCAAACTTTGGAATACAGGTATATTAGCAAGTTACCTAGGAAAAAATCCAATAAAAGTTGAATTATCTCCCCTTCTAAATTTTAGACAGCAACGGTATCTTTCATGCACATCTGCAGGTTGTGTACTACAACTGTGTAAAGTTTCATAAAAATTCAATAAGCAGTTTAGTAGGAGTTGCACTTACAAGGTACATGCCCCCCCCCCCCTTTTCGTGAAAGAATAAGTTGAATTATCTCCCCTTTTAAATTTTGGACAGCAACCATATTCCTTCATGCACATCTGCAGGTAGTGTACTACAACTGTGTAAAGTTTCACAAAACTCCAATAAGCCGTTTAGGAGGAGTTGCGCTTACAAGGTACACGACCCCCCTTTTCGTGAAAGTATAAGTTAAATTATCTCCCCTTCTAAATTTTAGACAGCAACGGTATTCCTTCATGCACATCTGCAGGTTGTGTACTACAACTGTGTAAAGTTTCATAAAAATTCAATAAGCAGTTTAGTAAGAGTTGTGCTTACAAGGTACATGCACCCCCCTTTTCGTGAAAGTATAAGTTGAATTATCTCCCCTTTTAAATTTTGGACAGCAACCATATTCCTTCATGCAGATCTGCAGGTAGTGTACTACAACTGTGTAAAGTTTCATAAAACTCCAATAAGCCGCTTAGGAGGAGTTGCGCTTACAAGGTACACGACCCCCCTTTTCGTGAAAGTGTAAGTTGAATTATCTCCCCTTCTAAATTTTAGACAGCAACGGTATTCCTTCATGCACATCCAATAAGCCGTTTAGGAGGAGTTGTGCTGACAAGGTACATGGACGGACGGACAGGGTGATTCCTATATACCCCCCAAACTTTGCTTACGGGGGGTATAATAAAAAAGGATCTAAGCCAGTTATCTCAAATATTTGTAATTTCTCTTCTTTATTTTCAGCATGGATATGGTGTTTAATGCCACTTTCAACAATATTTCAGTTATATTGTGGAGGTCAGTTAATAGGTGGAGGACACCGGAGTACCCTGAGAAAACTACTGACCTGCTGCAAGTCACTGACAAACTTTATCACATAATGTTGTATCGAGTACACCTCGTCTCATTGAGATTCGAACTCACAACATTAGTGGTGATAGGGACTGATTGCATAGGTAGTTATAAACCAACTACCATATGATAATGACCATGACGGCCCACTGAAAACTTGATATAACCAATAAAAATACATGGATAGCTTACATATTAATAGGTAATATTAAAACAATTGATTTTTGAACATTGGTAACAATGGACAATGTTTTGTTACCTATGGTTATCCCTTTATTAATTTTTTAGTTTTCCTGAATGATATTTAATACAAAGTTACATAAAATGAGGGGGCCATCCTGGCCATGGTCATATGGTAGTTAGATTTAAATCTACCTATGAAATCACTGCCTATCCCCATTAAAGTTGTATGTTGAATTGCCATCCACAGTTTTAAATTTGTTAGTGAATAGTGGCAGGAGGGTGGCTTTCTCTATGTAATCTAGTTTCCTTTACCCGTAAAACTGATTTCAAAGATATTACTGAAGTATTGTTAAATGTGGCCTTAAAGACATTATTCACATTCATGAGGATATAATAACAGGTTGAAAAAAAAACAGAAAAGAAACAGAAAAGACTTCTTTTATCCATATTACAAATAACTGAATAAGAATCCAACCCATAAACAAATAATAGTGGTTTATGTAAATGATGAAACAAGAAACTTACACCAAATGAAACAAAACTCTTTATTTACATATACATACATGTATTTAATTGTCTAACTGAATATAAAACTTTTGATTTCATTAAAATATTTCAAAATGTACCAATGAAATAGGCAAGCATGATAGTTGTTAAAAATTAGCGAGGATTAAATAGCGTGACAAAAAGCACCACAAACACAATGTCAGTATTTACCCCATCATATTTATTCTGAAACAAAGATGGAACATTTCACATGCAAACAGATACTGTCCTATCTTAAATACTTCATACTTGAGTCAAATATGTATAAACTATCCAATCAAAAGCTTTCATTATATGATAAGAAACTCCAAAGTGGTAGTTGTAGATGTTTTCATATGGTGCTAAAAAGTACAGTATTAATCTTTAAACTTTTAGTAGTGATCACCTTGACTTTTGTCTTTCAGGGAAAAATAGACTCAACCTTTTAACCTGCCTAGTAAATTATTAGCAAATTCATTCTTCTCATATGATATTAATATCTGATTCATCTCCAATTATTCAGTTTGGAACAGCTAAGTCATGATTTAGTACTCTATAGATTCTTAAGAAATTACAGACAGGCAGCCAAGTTGAAAAGTCACAGCTTCCAGTTTCACCTTTTGATTAACTTTCATAACATTCCAGATGGTAAACTGAGAGTAAATATAGATTATTACATGGCATTTTTCATATCATGACCTTTATCACCCTAGGTCTTAATATCAGCCTCGAGGAATGATATATGAACGAGGGCTGATGAAGGGTATGATACGAAAAATGACATGTTATGATCTGTTTATCATATACTTCAACAGAGTTTTCCGGAAATTCACACTGTGGCGTGTAATAAACTTACGAACATTGAAGGAAAGGCATGTAATAACATTCCGGAAGCAGTTAATAAACTTGCTTTATCAGCCTGCTTGGGCCATTCTTGTGAAACTGGGTGAAATAAACACGATCCTCTTATTCTTCTAAACAAAACTCAAAGTTTTATCACAGGGTAAAATTTTAGCTGATTATCCACAAGTATATGATAAAAAGTGTATACATCATATACAAATAAGTTTACCAAAATAAAAATGACGGGGAATTAAAAACACACTGTATGACAATGTTTTGTAATGACTGACACTATCCTGCTACATATATCTGTAATGTATTATAATGTGTAATGTGAAAGTAGAAAATAAACAAATAAATTAAAAAAACTAGAGGCTCAGCCCACTGAGCCTGTATCGCTCACCTGACAATAGAATGATACTGAAGCAAATTTCAAAGGGAGATAATCATTACCTTAAAAAACAGCAGCCATCTTGAATGGAGGGTGGGGCTGTCGGACACAATTTTAAAAGGGACACACCCAGGGACCATCTATGCCAAGTTTGGCTCCATTTGGCCAAAATGTTTCAGAGGAGAAGATTCTTTTAACATTAGCCAATCAGAAAAAAGAATTATTCTTGGCGGCCATGTTTATAGGCCAAATGGAACGAAATGGAGAAACTTTATAGAGGACCTTACATAGATGCTTACTGCCAAGTTTGGTTCCATTTGGCCAAGTTGTTTCAGAGGAGAAGATTAAAATATGAAAAAGTTAACGGACGGACGATGGACGCCAAGTGATGGCAATACCTCACATGGCCCTTTGGGTCAGGTGAGCTAAAAAATGATGAAAAAAGGGGAATAACTCCTAGACGGGTAATCAGATTTACTTCAAAATTGCAGGGCATGTAGATCTTGACAAGCTGAACATGTTTTCAGTTTACACTCAACATCTATCTCTTATAGTTTTTGAAATAAAGCCATTAAAGGATGAAAAGTATTAACATTTTTAAAATTTGATGAAAAAAGGGCAATAACTTCAAGATGGGTAATCAGATTTACTTTAAAATTGTAGGCTAGGTTGATCTTGACATGCTGAACATGTTTGCAGTTTAAACTTAACATCTATCTCTTATAGTTTTTGAAATAAAGGACAAAAGGTATTAACATTTTGAAAATTTGATGAAAAAAAGGGCAATAACTCCAAATTGGGTACTCAAATTAACTTCAAAATTACAGAGCAGGTAGATCTTAATATGCTGCACATGTTTGCAATTTAAACTTAACCTTTATCTCTAATAGTTTTTGAAATATCAGACAAAAATGTTTAAATTAAAAAAATAAAAAATAAAAAAGGGCAATAACTCCTAGACGGGTAATCAGATTTACTTCAAAATTGCAGGGCATGTAGATCTTGACATGCTGCACATGTTTGCAGTTTAAACTTAACGTCTATCTCTTATAGTTTTTGAAATAAAAAACGAAAAGTATTAAAATTTTGAAAATTTGACGAAAAAAGGGCAATAACTCCAAGATAGGTAATCAGATTTTCTTCAAAATTTCAGGGTAGTTAGATCTTCCTGTGCTGATCATTTTTACCCATGTCAGATTTCTGATATTATTAACGGTTTTTGAGTTGTTACCAAAAACGTGCAATTTTACCCTATGTTCTATTTTTAGTAACAGCGGCCATGTTTGTTGGCCGAATGGAATTAAATGAAGAAGTTTTATAGAGGATCTTACATAGATGCTTCCTGCCAAGTTTGGCTCCATTTGGCCAAGCAGTTTCAGAGGAGAAGATATTTTTAATATTAGCCAATCAGAAACAAGAATTGCCCTTGGTGGCCATATTTGTTGGCGGAATGGGACGAAATGAAGAAACTTTATAGAGGACCTTATATAGATCCTTTCTGCCAAGTTTGGTTCCATTTGGTCCAGTTGTTTCAGAGGAGTAGATTAAAATATGAAAAGTTAACGGACGGACGACGGACGCCAAGTGATGGCAATACCTCACATGACCCTTTGGGTCAGGTGAGCTAAAAAAACATGGCAGCGCCCATGTCGACCAGCATGGACTTCAAGGAATAGCTACAGTTTCCTATAAAACGTATCGTGATACGTATCGTAATACATATCAAATATCGCGATACATATCGCTTGTGGAAAAAGGATGTTATGCGTTAAAAAAAATTTGACCCGTTGACCTTGACCTTTGACCTTGAAAATCAATAGGGTTCCAGATTCTCATAAGGACTAAGTATGTACCAAGTTTGGTCAAAATCCATTGAAGGATGTTGATTCTAGAGTGTTCACAAGGATGTTATGCAGTAAAAAAAATTGACCTGGTGACCTTGACCTTGAAAATCGATAGGGTTCCAGATTCTCTTAAGGACTAAGTATGTACCAAGTTTGGTCAAAATCCATTGAAGGATGTTGATTCTAGAGTGTTCACAAGGATGTTACGGAAGGACAGAAGGATGGACTGACGGACGGTAGCGTTACTATATCCCTTCGCAACTTCGTTGGCGAGGGGATAACAAACCAGAGGCTCTCAAGAGCCTGTATCGTTCACCTGGTTATAAAAAAAAACAATTGGTCCTATGTAAAAACTATGTCCTGCAGTGGTAGTCATCTTGGAATTACGATCAACATAAAAAACACAAAGTTTGTAAAGGACCTTCCAATGATTGATGCATAGTTTAGGTTCAATCAGTGCAATAGCTTCAGAGAAGAAGATATTTCTGTATTTTCCCGATATGGTCCTGTGTTAATACTATGACCTGTGGTGGCAGCCATCTTGGATTTCCGATCGGCATAAAAAACAGAGGACCTTCCAATGATCATTCCTGGGCAGTTTGGTTTCAAAGAAGAAGCGTTTTGAAACATTTTTCCCATAGGGTCCAATGTTAAACAAGTCATGTCGTAGCCGCCATTTTGAATTTCATATCAGAACAAAAAACCTAAAGTTTGTAGAGGACCATCCAATGAACATTCATGTACAGTTTGGCTTTAATCATATTTGTAGTTTCTGAGAAGAAGGCATTTGAACATTTTCCCATAGGGTCCAATGTTAATCTATGTCCTGCGGTGGTGGCCATCTTGGATATCCGATCGGCATAAAAAACACACAACTTGTAGAGGACCTTCCAATGATCATTCCTGGGCAGTTTGGTTTCAATTATCCAAGTGGTTTCAGAGAAGAAGCGTTTTGAAACATTTTTCCAATAAGGTCCAATATTAAACTAAGTCCTGCCGTAGCCGCCATTTTGAATTTCATATCGGAACAAAAAACATAAAATTTGTAGAGGACCATCCAATGAACATTCATGTACAGTTTGGCTTTAATAATATTTGTAGTTTCTGAGAAGAAGGCATTTGAATATTTTCCCATAGGTTCTAATGTTAATCTATGTATTGCGGTGGCGGCCATCTTGGATTTCCGTTCGACATAAAAAACATAAACTTTGTAGAGGACCTTCCAATGATCATTCCTGGGCAGTTTGGTTTCAACTGTCCAAGTGGTTTCAGAGAAGAAGCGTTTTGAAACATTTTTCCCATAGGGTCCAATGTTAAACTAAGTCCTGCCGTAGCCGCCATTTTGAATTTCATACCGGAACAAAAAACGTAAAGTTTGTAGAGGACCATCTAATGAACATTCATGTACAGTTTGGCTTTAATCATATTTGTAGTTTCTGAGAAGAAGGCATTTGAATATTTTCCCATAGGGTCCAATGTTAATCTATGTCCTGCGGTGGTGGCCATCTTGAATTTTCGATCGGCATAAAAAAAACATAAACTTTGTAGAGGACCTTCCAATGACTATTCCTGGGCAGTTTGGTTTCAATTGTCCAAGTGGTTTCAGAGAAGAAGCGTTTTGAAACATTTTTCCAATAGGGTCCAATGTTAAACTAAATCCTGCCGTAGCCGCCATTTTGAATTTCATATCGGAGCAAAAAACCTTAAGTTTGTAGAGGACCATCCAATGAACATTCATGTACAGTTTGGCTTTAATCATATTTGTAGTTTCTGAGAAAAAGGCATTTGAATATTTTCCCATAAGGTCCAATGTTAATATATGTCCTGCGGTGGCGGCCATCTTGGATTTCCGATTGGCAAAAAAAACAGAAATTTGTAGAGGACCTTCCAATGATCATTCCTGGGCAGTTTGGTTTCAACTGTCCAAGTGGTTTCAGAGAAGAAGCATCTTGAAACATTTTTCCCATAGGGTCCAATGTTGAACTAAGTCCTGCCGTAGCCGCCATTTTGAATTTCATATCGGAACAAAAAACCTTAAGATTGTAGAGGACCATCCAATGAACATTCATGTACAGTTTGGCTTTAATCATATTTGTAGTTTCTGAGAAGAAGGCATTTGAACATTTTCCCATAGGGTCCAATGTTAATCTATGTCCTGCGATGGTGGCCATCTTGGATTTCCGATCGGCATAAAAAACAGAAACTTGGTAAAGGACATTCCAATGATCATTATTTTACAGTTTGGGTTCAGTCGGTTCATTAGTTTCAGAGAAGAAGATCTTTGAAATTTCAGCCAATCAGAGCATATTATTGGCCCTGGCAGCCATATTGAATATCCGACTGGAACGAAAAACAGTAACTTTGTAGAGGACCATCCATGGAACATTCCTGCTAAGTTTGGTTCCAATCGGCCCAGTGGTTTCGGAGAAGAAGCTTGAAATGTGAAAAGTTTACAGACGACAGACAACAGACGACAGACGACGGACGACGGACGCCAAGTGATGGCAATAGTTCACCTGGACCTTTGGTCCAGGTGAACTAAAAAAGCAAATAACGAATAAGCAATCACACCATTCTCTCAAAAACATCGTCTTCATTTATTTTATGTTCATTATATAATTCTAATGGTGACAGTAGTATCAAACAACTTAAACATTTTGATTGAATGGATGTGATTCTAAACAAAGGTATTGTTGATATCTGGTTATATTGTATTCACAAACTAGCCTGGCTGTTAAAAACAAGATTACACAAAAAAAGAAGAAAAAATAGAAACATTTAATTCAGAAAATTGCTTTAAAACAAGATAGCTATTTCAATTTAATTGCAAACATATTAAAATTTCTACCCTAGCATCTTGATTATACTTACAGACAGTCATAGAAAACAAGTCTAATACTTACCTTGTAAACTAGAAGATTATGGTCTGTGTCCATCAATGTTGTACCATTTTTAGGGTTGATGAGTTTAATGAATGACATGGCAAATGGCTTCTCTGATCGATCTTTATCTAATATATTCATTATAAGAAGTTAATATTACGAAGAATAGTGAAATGCTTTTTGTATTTCATTTCTATAACAACTGATTATATTTGTATTCATTCTCTCTAATTGATAGAAACAAACTTTAAACTATTATATTCTACATAGGCTTATAATGGAAAAAACAGCTTTTTGAAATAAAAAGTATTGACTTCTAGCCTGAATCAAGAAAAAAGATTGTAGAACTCACACTCACAGATGGTCCCCAAACTTAACTTAACTCTGGAAGAGTAGGGAAATAAAACGGCATAATTCTGTCATAGATTAAAATTAAGCATGTGTGAAGAAAATATATACAATTGTAATAAAGAAACTACATATATCAGTACAACCCCCCTGTGGTGTCCTCTGGTGGTATGGGACACATCAAATATGTAACTATCTCTAAGACAACCTGTATCAACTCTCATTGAGCAATAGCTTGCTAGGAGTGGTCATTGGAGGTCTCATGCAATATAAAAAAATGTTCAACCCTATCAATTTTATCCTGTATTTCCTGTGGTAATTTAGGGGACATCATGGTCGTGATCGTATAGTAGTTGGATTCACAACTACCTGTGAAATCAGTGCCTATCACCACTAAAGTTGTGAGTTCGAATCCCACTCATGGCGAGTTGTACTCTACAATATTATGTGATACAAGTTTGTCAGTGACTTGCGACAGGTGGATGGTTTTCTCCGGCTTCCTCCAACAATAAAAAAACTGACCGCCACAATATAACTGAAATATTATTGAAAGTGGCATTAAACACCACAACCCTAACTCCTAATGGTAATTTAAATTTATATACATAACATTAAATAATAACAGTCAATCAATGGAGTTCTACTACAGTCACATGTCATGCTCTTTTTTAATGTTCCACGAGTTGAGGTGAGAGGCGATTGTTTGTTTTGTTGGTATTAGTGGAATTGTTGACCATCACTGTTTAAACTTTCTTTTCATAATCAAGATATTAATGTAGATTAACTTTGCTTAAAACTAGTATTACTGTGAACACATCTGTCCAACCTATTTCCATAACCAAAACATTACTGATTGTTCCGACCAAAAATGAAAGGGACCCTCCTCTCTTCACCGGTAAGCTGGTGATAAAATTTCAAAACATTCTGATAAACACTACTCAAGTTATCATACGACATAGGGTAAAAATCGTATTTTCCGTCATATCAAGTCCAATAACTCTGGAACGGCAAAAGTGAAAATCGTCAAAAAAGAAAGGGATCCTCCTCTCTTCACCAGTAAGCAGCTGATAAAATTTTAAGATTCTAAGAAACACAACTCAAGTTATCGTATGACATAGGATTAGTCTACAGACGGACGGACGGACATGGTGAAACCAGTATACCCCCCTACAACTTCGTTGCGGGGGGTATAATAACAGAAGATAACAGTGCACACACTATTACAGAGTACCAAACATCAGTCAACAAGTCATATAATTTCTTTCTAAGTGATGAATTTGTTTTAAAATTAGATTTCACCCTGATACAATCGCATTTTTGTGACAATTTCCTTTTTTTTGTTGAAGTGTACAGGATCTATCACTTTTACAACATAGATTATATTTACTAATTAGCTATATTTTAAATACTTACTTTCACTGGATGACCTGTGCTTAAACATGAATTTTAAGTGAAGACCTTTGAACTCTTCTTCAGTTGATATGGCAATCTGTAAATTGACACAATATGTTCATTATATCATTATCTAATAATAAGATAAGAAATGCTTTTGTAATGAGATACCAAACATGATTTTACTGTCAATAATCATATTTTGTTCAAATCTCTTTTGACCATTCCAGTGGAAGAAAAGGAAAGGGAGTATTTTAATTTTGCCAGCTATGCATCAAACATTGATTTCTACTATTGCATTCAGCATTCTAATGCAATTATAATGTAACGCGTATTTTCATTGGCTATCGAGAGCTGTCAAATCTGCAGTTGACATGCTTGAAGGAATGCTATATTCCTACGCCGAATGCACTTCTTTGTAAACAATATGGCTGACCCAGATATTTCTGACTATGAAATTGACACTGACGACCTATTGTTGATGAGTACTATAATTAAGGAATAACTACTGTATTTGAAGGACTATTTTTTAGCAGAAGTAATTTGAAAAGTGCATATATTTCGTCATTTATTTGTATGTTTTCAAAATAGTGTGTACACGTTGGGAGAATTTCATAAAAGGAATAACAGTACTGTATTTGAAGAGTTGTCGGTGTCAATTGTGGATTTGACGGTCGCAAATATCCATTTTGACTATTTGCGACCGTCAAATCCACAATTGACACCTCCAATTCTTCAAATACAGTAGTTATTCCTTAATTATATCTCATATCATATGAAAAGGTAAACCTCTGCACAGGTAGATCACAAAAAAACCGAAACTAATCTCTATTAAACTATACACAACATTAATGAAAGAAGCTTCTGAGAGTGTTCATGCCTATCTTGTCTGAAAATAAATAAGTAAGAAATGATATGGATGTAAGAAAAGTTTGAAGATATGAAAGTGGTAATCAGAAGCTGTAAATCATAGGACATAAGAGACTATCTAACATTATACTTAGACACAAGTTAAGTAAAGGAGCAACACTTTTATTGCTGTTCTACATTTCAGTCATCTCCTGTCCTTAATGAAAATGAAAATGTCCAGAGTCTGCATTTGAATGGCACTCTTTACTTCTGCCTATCAACGGATGGATTTGTAGATAGTAACTATACCCTCAAAGATAACAATGATTTTCATAAAGTAATAATACATTACCTTGATAGTTTCAAACCATTTTGGTTTGTCTTCATGATAAAATACCAATGATCTGTATTCATTTGACATGTCATTTCCACAGCCATAACTTATGACATCCTAAAGAAGTTAATAAATTAAATGTACTAAGATTAGAACTTGTCACAAACACACTACTAGTGTTTATTGTAAGACTGCTGAAATACTTCAGACGGATCTACTTTTTGCACATTATAATATTTAGGTTTTTGGGGCAAAACAATAAAGTCTTCTTTTTTTCGCTCCAGCAAGTTGCATCTACATTGTCATCTCAGTAAATATTACTACCAATACATTTTGGAGATCATCGAAAGAACAAAATTTACCTGTATCTGGTAATATTCATACTTTATAAAACTAACCAGATTATTATTACAAAATTGTCTCATTTAAATAGCATTATTCAAATTTGTACATGTACATAATGTAGTTTTCTCTAAACTAAAGAATGTAAACACTTAATAAATTAATTCTTTTCACTTGTTTACTCTCAAAATAATAAATGATTTTAAGAATTATAATCAATGATTGAAACTTTAGAAATGATTGATAAAAATGATTGAAAAAAGAAAAGATAAAGCATATTCTATAGCTATACTATGTGCTTAAATTGCCTAAAACACTATAAGATATTAATTACAAAGGTTTTATCTCTCCTTTCCTTCTTCAATAAAACTTTACTGGATGTAAATTAACCTGTCCTGAGTAACTGAATTATTCACAATGATCCATATTATACAGTACTTAAAACAAGAAAGTTAATAATACAATTGAAACAAACATCAAGAAAAAAGACAATTCTTCTCTTTGATAGAGATGCCAGTCAAAAATCAATTACAGGGGATGCTTGCTGTTTTTTAACCATTAGATAGAGCTCAATCTAAGAAGAATTTTGAACCTTCATTTTTAAAAATCGGATGAAGGGTTCAAAAGTTATGAGCATTTGAAATTGCCTATTTTTGGTCAATAATTTTCCCAAGATGGCCACCATCAATAATGGTTTTAATGACTGTTTTAGAGTTCTGATTTTTTGTGTAAACAGCAGATGTCTCTACTTTTGTTTTTTCTCAAAGATTATAGGTTATTCTGTCAGAAAAATGAAACTGAACATGTTTGAAGTAATATTCGCCATTTGTTTTACTGTCCAAAATGTGTCGGAGCCACTTTTGATCTTGACCGAAAGGTCCATTATGGCTCACATTGCCATAATTTTGTCAGAAAATAACTTATCTGACATCATAATAGAAGAAATTGTGTGTAGAAATACTTGTTTTGAGTGCAATTATAACATATGAATCACCTTTTACATCTTTTTGTGGAATTATGAATCCATAAAGGTGGGTGTGCAATTAGTGTTCAACACTATTTGAGAATGGCACCGTTTCACAGCAGTTATATGGAAAAATGACACAAAAAGCTTCATAATTCCTAAACTAAAAATGATATCCGTACAAAATTTTGAAGACAATACTACAGTGTTGTGCACGTTCTGTTGGACGTGATGTTTTTTTGTCGACACATAAAATTCCTCAGACAGGGAACCAGTTCCAAGATAATTTTATCAATTTTTTTTATCAATATAATTAATATCACTGAAAAAAATGGATATGGAGGTTTGTACCAATGACCTCTTATTTGCTTCAGCATTTTATTACGGAATAATTGTCATAATGGTGGCCATTTTGAAAACAAAATGGCTGCCATTGCTTTAAAATTTGTTGTGCAAATTTACGTTTTTTAAGATTACTCCGTCGTTTCTAGTCAGAATTTGATCATCAAGGTACCAAATAAAAGATATTTTAAAAATCTATAACCTCAAGTAACTAATAACTTAAACTAAATACTTTTTATTTCATATATACCACCAATATGTAATCCCCCCAAGGGGTAAAGATTCCAGACACCTACCCCTTGCCGAAAATTTAACTGGTCGGTTTGATATACATGTAGGTGTTTTTGTTTTCCTACCTCAATGTCTTGCAATCATAAGGTAGCTGTACAATTGCTGAAAGAGATGTTATATGCATCAACCACCCAACAAGCATGATAGTGAAACACCTTTAAACTGAACTTCCTTAAGATCAGCTTGTGTTTAAAATCGATGGATATTATTTGCACGGTTTACACATTTCCTACAAAAGGCTACATCTGGAACCTGGAACTTTATTTAAAATAAAGTTATGTTGTTTATATAGGATGTTGTTTATATTCAGGTTTCCCTTTATTAAAATTTGAGCAAGTAAATTTGTTTCAGTCTTACTCTCCATGTCGTTCGAATCCTGCTCTTGGTAACTTAAGGTGTACTTGATAACACATTATTCAGCATGCCCACAGGTTTTTTCATCTGGGGATACATGTACCCTTTTACCTTCATTTTTGGGGGTACATCCAAATTTTTGGGGGTGCAATGTACCCCTCTAACTCTTCATTTGGGGGTACAATGAAAATTAACTGCATTTTCTCCACGCAAGGTCGTGCACCATGCTGTTTTTTGTAAATATTACGCAGAGTTGGCGAAAACCTTTTTTTTTCTGTCTGACATTGGATCAGACAGGAAGTGGGTTCTCTCTGACCCATGGCCTTTGTGTCTGTCCCACCATTTTTTTGTAATATTGTATATAACCTGTCAAATTTTGTTTGTTATACAGAACTGAATGCAATATTTCCTATATATAGTCATGATCATTAAACAACTCAATTAAATGTTTTTCTGTATACATATTTTTATCTAAAAAGATAAGGCAGATATGGCCAACAATCCGTATCTAATGGTCCGATCACGTTCCGAATATTATACATCAATGTCAGTTTCCGGTTTACCTACATTTTTAATTTCAGTTAAGAATATGAATCTGTTGTCATTTTCAATATATAAGCATCTCAAAACATATTTAATTAAACACAAACAATCTTTGATACTTGGGGAGTGTGGAAGTCAACTTATTTCTGTGCTCAGTAATATATTTCAGTTTTAATGTTCCACGTTTTGCAGGTGCTCGTTCCTACTAAAAGGATGTTTACATTTACGTATACATAGGAGTTTCGATTACAAATAGGAACGTGTAAGTCTGACAGAATAAATAAACAAATTTCAAGTCTCTGTCTGACATTTTAATAAAACTGAAAACGGAATTTAATGCCATTGGCAGTGGAAACTGGGAGTGAATAAATTTCAATCAACAACTGGACGACCACAAAGTAATATTTTCGTGACGGACATTGGGACAGACACGGTTCATTAATTAATCGGACCGCAAACGGTCCGACGATTTTCGCCTACTCTGATTACGGGTTTTAACAGTAGCAGTTCTTGTGATTGGACAATTAAAAAATAAGGAGCCAATAGAATTGGGCAATATATAAATCATATCATCTCACTTAAAATATGCAAGGAACACTCTGATTGGATAATATTACCGAAATTAACTAATCAGAACAACTCTATAATACGTACTTTGAAGTGAATTGTAAACAAAAGGTAATTTTTATACAGTACTCGCAACGGGTTCTCTACGTGCACGCACGTAGGGTTCTTTCAATATATACGTGCATGATTTTTATTCTACGTGAAACACGTACTACAGTACGTGAATGGGCATGCTGATTATTGTGTGATAAAATTCGTCAGTGACTTGCAACAGATCTGTGGTTTTCTCCAGGTACTCCGGTTTACTCCACCAATAAAACTGACCACCACGATATAACTGAAATATTATTGAAAGTGGCATTAAACACCATAACCCAACCCCTAACTCTACTCTCCGAGTCAAAGTTTCAGTCTTGCTCATTACTATTCTAATTTGCTTCTTAAAACATGTTCAATGAAAACAACAAAATATTAAGTTCATTCATTTATTATTCAGGAAATATCTGGTGTATTTTTGAAATACATCATCTATTGTCACATGTATTGTGGTCTGAATAAATCCAGCTACATGTAAAACTAAATATTTCATTATGATATAAATTATGGGACTCATGATCAGCTGTATATTATCCTGCAGTCCTAAGTTCAGGTAATATCCCAAGGTCAGCTTGGATCACATGTCTTTGACCAGCAAAGCATACTGTCAGGTAAACTGGAAAAAAAACAACAGAAGGGGCCACAAAGAAACAGTTCTAACTACATTGTACTTATTATCCTTTCATAACTACTATTATAATAAATATAAATTCACAATGTATTTAGACAAAAAAAATTACCAGAGTTTCAAATTTTTGGTATTGACCCCAAAGTTTTTATTGACATTTTTGGACAAAGTTAAAGTCAGATCCTTGTTCTGTATAACCTAGGTGAAAATATGTTTTGTCTACTTATACTACCTTCCCCTTTTCGAGAATATTAGCAGAAACACTGGTATTTTTTTTCATTGGTCTATAAATATGCAATAATTTTGTTTACTTTTATTTGAATTTAGTATGTAAATATTCAATCATGGTCGAGTAACCATGGAAGCTGGCAAATACAAACAAAATGTAGCACCATGACAAAAATAAGAATAGAATTAACTTTCTGAAGAGTGAAGACTATAGTATAAAAAAAAAATATTATGTACAGTCATAGAAGAAAGTGATTGACTGATGAAAAAAGAGGAAACTCCTATTCTAGTGCCCATACCCTCGTTTTCTAGCTGTTTGGACCAAGCTAGAAACATTTTATTTCCAAATATTTTCCTTAAAAAAAAGAGGAAATCGCTGATCAGAGGAAAACTTTCATCTCTGTTTACACCCCCCTTTTCGGTTTGTTTACTTTTGTTTTGAACGCAAGTTGGAAGTATTATAAATTGACAAGAAGTTTTTCATAAACTACTTGAAAAGAAGCAATGCAAAAAATAAATTGTACGTTTAAAACATTGAGCAGACAGTTTATACATACCTATGATAACACCTGTGTTACAACCAGCGTCGTTGACGTTACTATTTACTTTCCACTTCCAGCGATGTACGACATTCTCCTTCAGACATGTTTAGGAGCGTTTTAAATACTAAAAATCAGCTATGTTCCCGATCTAATATGGTTGAGATGGTATGTTTCCTACGTTGATATTGTAACGGAAAATACAAATATCGCCATCGGAGAACGCTACTCCAAATTTTTCATTGAATTGTTCATCTTGGAACTTTTCCGACGACCATTTTCCGTTTAGCATGCTCAGGAAATCAGAAGCGACTGTGACCATGCGCAAGCTACGAATCTGCGCTTTAATTGGATAATAATTATGGAACTATATATCGTCAGGAACATGGCCGGGCAAGGCATTGAAAGGGGGGACCCTGGTGAAAAAACCGTGCCGCGAATGGTAAAATTCGAAAACAGCGATTCCGATTCTAACACGTTATATTTAAACGATTCCATATTAAAAGAAACAAAATTGCTAAAGATTTTAAACAATGTTTAGATAATTAATTAATGTAAAAAAATTATATCTTTATAAAGTTTTATCTGTAAAAATCTGACATCAAAAATTGCATTTTCATGTATCAGCAGCTACCGGAAAACAAAATGGCGGCCGAAATAACGATAAGTCGGCATCTCTATCTTTGATGTTTTATATCATCTTCACCAGGATAATAAACAAACAACCTTTTATCAAAATATCTAAAAAAAACAAAAACAAAACAAAAACAACTTTGAAATGTTCACATGCAACTAAGGTTCTCCTCCCTCAGGCGTAGGTGACCGTAGCTGAGTTTGGCTATTCTGTTTAGGCCCTTTGGTTTTATTGCTCCAAAAACTTTATATTATTTGGCTTTCAATCTTTCGGCTTTGAGCGTACCTGATGAAGGTTATTCCAGAAATGTGTCATGCAAACTAAATTTTGCTATCTATGTCTTTATTATGCAACTACCCTATACAAGCAGTAAGTTATTTCAAATTACAACCCACCTTTAAAGGTTCTCCTTGTTTGTTACACACCATTACATTTACTTCTACATTTTTGTCTGCCGTCTTTGAGCCTCGAGTAAACTCCCCTTGTTTGATGGTTATGTAAATATCATTTCTGACATCACCTGGAAATGTGCAAGTTCAATGATGTATTAAATTAGGTCAATCAGTTAGTAGTTTTTACACAACTGAAAATTTTACCAGACAGATCATATTACATTTTTTATTCAACCTATGATATGTACAGTAATAAAGTGATAGTCATTGTCAATGCATACTGAAAAGAACAAGTGAGTCAGGTTGTCAGTGGACAGCAAACCAGCTTTATTATGTTTGATAGTGTTTTAAATTTTTAGTCGTCAGATTTTCTTACGTGACAGTCTGGCTGTTAAGATATAATTTGTTTGTTTTTTAACTTTCAGAAATATGCCATCATCCAACAGTTGATAAATTAATGAAAGGTCAAACATTTCTTAATACAAATGTACATTGATTAACATTACATTTCATCTGAGTTTTAATTTTGTGGATAAAATAAACCAAGAAAATTGTTATCTCATAAATAATAATGATTTCACCGCAAATCTAAATAAGAAATATGTGATAACACAAATTACTTATAATAATAATATAATAAAATATATATTCATGCATGCCTTGAAGAATGTTTTTGATTAAATTTGTGATTTGTTTTTATATATACCAATAGGTCTTCATCATAAAAGGTCATGGCAATAATATAAAGAAACTATGTGAATCCTTAGAGTCAAACAATATATTATCCATGGAAATAAACAAACATAAATATTAAAACTGACTTATAAGAAAAAAATCAATAATTTATGCTGCTGTCTGTAGCGAAGTACAAAAAAAAAAAAAAAAAATAAAACATATAGTGCAGTGTTCATATAAAATCAATTCCTGTATAACATTAGTCAATCAGAAACAAGAATTGCTCTTGGCAGCCATATTTGTTGGCCAAACGGAACGAAACGAAGAAACTTTATAGAGGACCTTACATAGATGCTTCCTGCCAAGTTCGGCTCCATTTGGCCAAGCAGTTTCAGAGGAGAAGATTTTTTTAACATTAGCCAATCAGAAACAAGAATTGCCCTTGGCGGCCATATTTGTTGGCGGAATGGGACGAAATGAAGAAAATTTATAGAGAACCTTACATAGATGTTTTCTGCCAAGTTTGGTTCCATTTGGCCCAGTTGTTTCAGAGGAGAAGATTAAAATGTGAAAAAGTTAACGGACGGACGATGGACGCCAAGTGATGGCAATACCCTTTGGGCCAGGTGAGCTAAAAAAAACAAAAAACCATGTGCAACTAACAATACTTTCATAAAATAAAAATTTAACTAAAAATGTTTAAGCAATATCAAAGATTTTTATGCCAGAATCTCATGTGGTATGTTTCAAATTCCAGACATCAACCCCAATTTTTTGCTAATTTATTTTTAATTTGTTCATTACTATAGAATGATAAAGACACAATTTTGTTTCAAGTGAGATTCTGGTTCAATACTAATAAATATAATTAAATTAAAAAGCAACAAAATAAGTAAAAAAATAACAAATAAAAAAAAAAGACAACACAGTTATCTCCCCTTACCTACCACTGTTCCATGACAAGCAATAGATACAAAATATTATGTTTCAAGCAAAAATATCTTTATAGAGCAAGGTTCAAACAATAACAATATACATGTATAGTAGGATTATATCCTGGATTAACTGGATACCAAAAAAAACATATGCCACTGTTAAAAGAATTATCATGTATTGCAAAATGAATATAAAAAAATTACTGTTTTAATTGTTTAAATATAGAAAATTTAGTTTCTTTTTCAAATTTTAGTTCTAATTTTGATTAAACACCTTTTATACAACGATTACCTTTTATGCTAAGTCTACGACTAGTTCTTACTAACACACTACCTTGTGCTGAAAAATTTACACCAACAGAAGAAAGCCCTTAACAGTATCAGAGTGAGTGGGTGAGTGATTATTGTTTAACACCAACTCAGCTATTTTTCAGCTATATCATGGTGAGAACAAATTAATTTTCAATGAGATGATGATGATCAGGTCCGCTTTGTACTAGATCAACACGCTGAGTTGGAATTTTTATAGTGCGAGCTCACTGAAACAATAGTCAGCAGATAGACATGTCGTCCCCACTCAGATTCCGAGCCAACTAGTCTTTGCCCTTTCTTCTCAATGCAGTGCGCTTAGTGGAGAAGCAACAAATACCAATTTGACCTTCTTTGATTTTACCAGCACTCGATGCGAGCACGCTATCCATTACACCACTGATGTGGTTCAGTACCAGAGTGCTATGAAGTCATTGTTTACAACATAGTATTTATACATTTATATAGAAAAAAGATTTACATTATCATATGTACATTATAACAAAATTTTTTTTTTTTTTAATTATAAACCTAATAAATAATATGGACTAAAGAAGATAATTACAAATTTAAAATATAAAATCAAAATAGATCAAATTTATTGTGTCAACTCATTCTCTTATACACACATCCTGGTGCTTAATAATCGCAAGAGGTGTTGCCAACAAACATCCTCTGGATTTTACCTCTATTTCAATGTAAAATTTGAATTTTATTTTCATTATTTAAATTATATCTGTTGTGCATAATTTGAAAAAAAACAAAGAATAGATTTCATTTAGTGTCAAGAAGCAGAGGTAAATTATATTACTAGTTAACTTCCGTTGATAGATATCAAATAATTAATTAACATCACAGTTTATGTAGAATCCAGAGGATTTTGCTTAACTTCACCTCCTAACATTTTTTTCACATCACAAATGCTAACCATTGATTGGTCAATTACATAATGTGATGTCATGTTGTAAAAGTAAATAGGAACAAACCATATAACTTTTGAATTAAACCTCTAGAGTTATAGTACAGGTAACAAAATGTCAATTAAACCTCTAGAGTTATAGTACAGGTAACAAAATGTCAATTAAACCTCTAGAGTTATCGTACAGGTAACAAAATGTCAATTAAACCTCTAGAGTTATAGTACAGGTAACAAAATGTCAATTAAACCTCTAGTCCACATAGAGTTATAGTACAGGTAACAAAATGTCAATTAAACCTCTAGTCCACATAGAGTTATAGTACAGGTAACAAAATGTCAATTAAACCTCTAGTCCACATAGAGTTATAGTACAGGTAACAAAATGTCAATTAAACCTCTAGTCCACATAGAGTTATAGTACAGGTAACAAAATGTCAATTAAACCTCTAGTCCACATAGAGTTACAGTACAGGTAACAAAATGTCAATTAAACCTCTAGTCCACATAGAGTTACAGTACAGGTAACAAAATGTCAATTAAACCTTTAGTCCACATAGAGTTACAGTACAGGTAACAAAATGTCAATTAAACCTCTAGTCCACATAGAGTTACAGTACAGGTAACAAAATGTCAATTAAACCTCTAGTCCACATAGAGTTACAGTACAGGTAACAAAATGTCAATTAAACCTCTAGTCCACATAGAAATACAGTACAGGTAACAAAATGTCAATTAAACCTCTAGTCCACATAGAGTTATAGTACAGGTAACAAAATGTCAATTAAACCTCTAGTCCATATAGAGTTATAGTACAGGTAACAAAATGTCAATTAAACCTCTAGTCCACATAGAGTTATAGTACAGGTAACAAAATGTCAATTAAACCTATAGTCCACATAGAGTTACAGTACAGGTAACAAAATGTCAATTAAACCTCTAGTCCACATAGAGTTATAGTACAGGTAACAAAATGTCAATTAAACCTCTAGTCCACATAGAGTTATAGTACAGGTAACAAATTGTCAATTAAACCTCTAGTCCACATAGAGTTATAGTACAGGTAACAAAATGTCAATTAAACCTCTAGTCCACATAGAGTTATAGTACAGGTAACAAAATGTCAATTAAACCTCTAGTCCACATAGAGTTATAGTACAGGTAACAAAATGTCAATTAAACCTCTAGTCCACATAGAGTTACAGTACAGGTAACAAAATGTCAATTAAACCTCTAGTCCACATAGAGTTACAGTACAGGTAACAAAATGTCAATTAAACCTCTAGTCCACATAGAGTTACAGTACAGGTAACAAAATGTCAATTAAACCTCTAGTCCACATAGAGTTACAGTACAGGTAACAAAATGTCAATTAAATCTCTAGTCCACATAGAGTTATAGTACAGGTAACAAAATGTCAATTAAACCTCTAGTCCACATAGAGTTATAGTACAGGTAACAAAATGTCAATTAAACCTCTAGTCCACATAGAGTTATAGTACAGGTAACAAAATGTCAATTAAACCTCTAGTCCACATAGAGTTACAGTACAGTTAACAAAATGTCAATTAAACCTCTAGTCCACATAGAGTTACAGTACAGGTAACAAAATGTCAATTAAACCTCTAGTCCACATAGAGTTACAGTACAGATAACAAAATGTCAATTAAACCTCTAGTCCACATAGAGTTACAGTACAGGTAACAAAATGTCAATTAAATCTCTAGTCCACATAGAGTTATAGTACAGGTAACAAAATGTCAATTAAACCTCTAGTCCACATAGAGTTATAGTACAGGTAACAAAATGTCAATTAAACCTCTAGTCCACATAGAGTTATAGTACAGGTAACAAAATGTCAATTAAACCTCTAGTCCACATAGAGTTACAGTACAGGTAACAAAATGTCAATTAAACCTCTAGTCCACATAGAGTTATAGTACAGGTAACAAAATGTCAATTAAACCTCTAGTCCACATAGAGTTATAGTACAGGTAACAAAATGTCAATTAAACCTCTAGTCCACATAGAGTTATAGTACAGGTAACAAAATGTCAATTAAACCTCTAGTCCACATAGAGTTATAGTACAGGTAACAAAATGTCAATTAAACCTCTAGTCCACATAGAGTTACAGTACAGGTAACAAAATGTCAATTAAACCTCTAGTCCACATAGAGTTACAGTACAGGTAACAAAATGTCAATTAAACCTCTAGTCCACATAGAGTTACAGTACAGGTAACAAAATGTCAATAAAACCTCTAGTCCACATAGAGTTACAGTACAGGTAACAAAATGTCAATTAAATCTCTAGTCCACATAGAGTTATAGTACAGGTAACAAAATGTCAATTAAACCTCTAGTCCACATAGAGTTATAGTACAGGTAACAAAATGTCAATTAAACCTCTAGTCCACATAGACTTATAGTACAGGTAACAAAATGTCAATTAAACCTCTAGTCCACAAAGAGTTATAGTACAGGTAACAAAATGTCAATTAAACCTCTAGTCCACATAGAGTTATAGTACAGGTAACAAAATGTCAATTAAACCTCTAGTCCACATAGAGTTACAGTACAGGTAACAAAATGTCAATTAAACCTCTAGTCCACATAGAGTTACAGTACAGGTAACAAAATGTCAATTAAACCTCTAGTCCACATAGAGTTACAGTACAGGTAACAAAATGTCAATTAAATCTCTAGTCCACATAGAGTTATAGTACAGGTAACAAAATGTCAATTAAACCTCTAGTCAACATAGAGTTATAGTACAGGTAACAAAATGTCAATTAAACCTCTAGTCCACATAGAGTTATAGTACAGGTAACAAAATGTCAATTAAACCTCTAGTCCACATAGAGTTACAGTACAGGTAACAAAATGTCAATTAAACCTCTAGTCCACATAGAGTTATAGTACAGGTAACAAAATGTCAATTAAACCTCTAGTCCACATAGAGTTATAGTACAGGTAACAAAATGTCAATTAAACCTCTAGTCCACATAGAGTTATAGTACAGGTAACAAAATGTTAATTAAACCTCTAGTCCACATAGAGTTATAGTACAGGTAACAAAATGTCAATTAAACCTCTAGTCCACATAGAGTTATAGTACAGGTAACAAAATGTCAATTAAACCTCTAGTCCACATAGAGTTACAGTACAGGTAACAAAATGTCAATTAAACCTCTAGTCCACATAGAGTTATAGTACAGGTAACAAAATGTCAATTAAACCTCTAGTCCACATAGAGTTATAGTACAGGTAACAAAATGTCAATTAAACCTCTAGTCCACATAGACTTATAGTACAGGTAACAAAATGTCAATTAAACCTCTAGTCCACATAGAGTTATAGTACAGGTAACAAAATGTCAATTAAACCTCTAGTCCACATAGAGTTATAGTACAGGAAACAAAATGTCAATTAAACCTCTAGTCCACATAGAGTTATAGCACAGGTAACAAAATGTCAATTAAACCTCTAGTCCACATAGAGTTACAGTACAGGTAACAAAATGTCAATTAAACCTCTAGTCCACATAGAGTTATAGTACAGGTAACAAAATGTCAATTAAACCTCTAGTCCACATAGAGTTATAGTACAGGTAACAAAATGTCAATTAAACCTCTAGTCCACATAGAGTTATAGTACAGGTAACAAAATGTCAATTAAACCTCTAGTCCACATAGAGTTACAGTACAGGTAACAAAATGTCAATTAAACCTCTAGTCAACATAGAGTTATAGTACAGGTAACAAAATGTCAATTAAACCTCTAGTCCAAATAGAGTTATAGTACAGGTAACAAAATGTCAATTAAACCTCTAGTCCACATAGAGTTATAGTACAGGTAACAAAATGTCAATTAAACCTCTAGTCCACATAGAGTTATAGTACAGGTAACAAAATGTCAATTAAACCTCTAGTCCACATAGAGTTACAGTACAGGTAACAAAATGTCAATTAAACCTCTAGTCCACATAGAGTTACAGTGCAGGTAACAAAATGTCAATTAAACCTCTAGTCCACATAGAGTTACAGTACAGGTAACACAATGTCAATTAAACCTCTAGTCCACATAGAGTTACAGTACAGGTAACAAAATGTCAATTAAACCTCTAGTCCACATAGAGTTACAGTACAGGTAACAAAATATCAATTAAATCTCTAGTCCACATAGAGTTATAGTACAGGTAACAAAATGTCAATTAAACCTCTAGTCCACATAGAGTTACAGTACAGGTAACAAAATGTCAATTAAACCTCTAGTCCACATAGAGTTACAGTACAGGTAACAAAATATCAATTAAATCTCTAGTCCACATAGAGTTATAGTACAGGTAACAAAATGTCAATTAAACCTCTAGTCCACATAGAGTTATAGTACAGGTAACAAAATGTCAATTAAACCTCTAGTCCACATAGAGTTACAGTACAGGTAACAAAATGTCAATTAAACCTCTAGTCCACATAGAGTTATAGTACAGGTAACAAAATGTCAATTAAACCTCTAGTCCACATAGAGTTATAGTACAGGTAACAAAATGTCAATTAAACCTCTAGTCCACATAGAGTTATAGTACAGGTAACAAAATGTCAATTAAACCTCTAGTCCACATAGAGTTATAGTACAGGTAACAAAATGTCAATTAAACCTCTAGTCCACATAGAGTTACAGTACAGGTAACAAAATGTCAATTAAACCTCTAGTCCACATAGAGTTACAGTACAGGTAACAAAATGTCAATTAAACCTCTAGTCCACATAGAGTTACAGTACAGGTAACAAAATGTCAATTAAACCTCTAGTCCACATAGAGTTACAGTACAGGTAACAAAATGTCAATTAAACCTCTAGTCCACATAGAGTTATAGTACAGGTAACAAAATGTCAATTAAACCTCTAGTCCACATAGAGTTATAGTACAGGTAACAAAATGTCAATTAAACCTCTAGTCCACATAGAGTTATAGTACAGGTAACAAAATGTCAATTAAACCTCTAGTCCACATAGAGTTATAGCACAGGTAACAAAATGTCAATTAAACCTCTAGTCCACATAGAGTTATAGTACAGGTAACAAAATGTCAATTAAACCTCTAGTCCACATAGAGTTATAGTACAGGTAACAAAATGTCAATTAAACCTCTAGTCCACATAGAGTTATAGTACAGGTAACAAAATGTCAATTAAACCTCTAGTCCACATAGAGTTATAGTACAGGTAACAAAATGTCAATTAAACCTCTAGTCCACATAGAGTTACAGTACAGGTAACAAAATGTCAATTAAACCTCTAGTCAACATAGAGTTATAGTACAGGTAACAAAATGTCAATTAAACCTCTAGTCCACATAGAGTTATAGTACAGGTAACAAAATGTCAATTAAACCTCTAGTCCACATAGAGTTATAGTACAGGAAACAAAATGTCAATTAAACCTCTAGTCCACATAGAGTTATAGTACAGGTAACAAAATGTCAATTAAACCTCTAGTCCACATAGAGTTACAGTACAGGTAACAAAATGTCAATTAAACCTCTAGTCCACATAGAGTTACAGTGCAGGTAACAAAATGTCAATTAAACCTCTAGTCCACATAGAGTTACAGTACAGGTAACAAAATGTCAATTAAACCTCTAGTCCACATAGAGTTACAGTACAGGTAACAAAATGTCAATTAAACCTCTAGTCCACATAGAGTTACAGTACAGGTAACAAAATATCAATTAAATCTCTAGTCCACATAGAGTTATAGTACAGGTAACAAAATGTCAATTAAACCTCTAGTCCACATAGAGTTACAGTACAGGTAACAAAATGTCAATTAAACCTCTAGTCCACATAGAGTTACAGTACAGGTAACAAAATATCAATTAAATCTCTAGTCCACATAGAGTTATAGTACAGGTAACAAAATGTCAATTAAACCTCTAGTCCACATAGAGTTATAGTACAGGTAACAAAATGTCAATTAAACCTCTAGTCCACATAGAGTTACAGTACAGGTAACAAAATGTCAATTAAACCTCTAGTCCACATAGAGTTATAGTACAGGTAACAAAATGTCAATTAAACCTCTAGTCCACATAGAGTTATAGTACAGGTAACAAAATGTCAATTAAACCTCTAGTCCACATAGAGTTATAGTACAGGTAACAAAATGTCAATTAAACCTCTAGTCCACATAGAGTTATAGTACAGGTAACAAAATGTCAATTAAACCTCTAGTCCACATAGAGTTACAGTACAGGTAACAAAATGTCAATTAAACCTCTAGTCCACATAGAGTTACAGTACAGGTAACAAAATGTCAATTAAACCTCTAGTCCACATAGAGTTACAGTACAGGTAACAAAATGTCAATTAAACCTCTAGTCCACATAGAGTTACAGTACAGGTAACAAAATGTCAATTAAACCTCTAGTCCACATAGAGTTATAGTACAGGTAACAAAATGTCAATTAAACCTCTAGTCCACATAGAGTTATAGTACAGGTAACAAAATGTCAATTAAACCTCTAGTCCACATAGAGTTATAGTACAGGTAACAAAATGTCAATTAAACCTCTAGTCCACATAGAGTTACAGTACAGTTAACAAAATGTCAATTAAACCTCTAGTCCACATAGAGTTACAGTACAGGTAACAAAATGTCAATTAAACCTCTAGTCCACATAGAGTTACAGTACAGATAACAAAATGTCAATTAAACCTCTAGTCCACATAGAGTTACAGTACAGGTAACAAAATGTCAATTAAATCTCTAGTCCACATAGAGTTACAGTACAGGTAACAAAATGTCAATTAAACCTCTAGTCCACATAGAGTTATAGTACAGGTAACAAAATGTCAATTAAACCTCTAGAGTTATCGTACAGGTAACAAAATGTCAATTAAACCTCTAGAGTTATAGTACAGGTAACAAAATGTCAATTAAACCTCTAGTCCACATAGAGTTACAGTACAGGTAACAAAATGTCAATTAAACCTCTAGTCCACATAGAGTTATAGTACAGGTAACAAAATGTCAATTAAACCTCTAGTCCACATAGAGTTATAGTACAGGTAACAAAATGTCAATTAAACCTCTAGTCCACATAGAGTTATAGTACAGGTAACAAAATGTCAATTAAACCTCTAGTCCACATAGAGTTATAGTACAGGTAACAAAATGTCAATTAAACCTCTAGTCCACATAGAGTTACAGTACAGGTAACAAAATGTCAATTAAACCTCTAGTCCACATAGAGTTACAGTACAGGTAACAAAATGTCAATTAAACCTCTAGTCCACATAGAGTTACAGTACAGGTAACAAAATGTCAATAAAACCTCTAGTCCACATAGAGTTACAGTACAGGTAACAAAATGTCAATTAAATCTCTAGTCCACATAGAGTTATAGTACAGGTAACAAAATGTCAATTAAACCTCTAGTCCACATAGAGTTATAGTACAGGTAACAAAATGTCAATTAAACCTCTAGTCCACATAGACTTATAGTACAGGTAACAAAATGTCAATTAAACCTCTAGTCCACATAGAGTTATAGTACAGGTAACAAAATGTCAATTAAACCTCTAGTCCACATAGAGTTATAGTACAGGTAACAAAATGTCAATTAAACCTCTAGTCCACATAGAGTTACAGTACAGGTAACAAAATGTCAATTAAACCTCTAGTCCACATAGAGTTACAGTACAGGTAACAAAATGTCAATTAAACCTCTAGTCCACATAGAGTTACAGTACAGGTAACAAAATGTCAATTAAACCTCTAGTCCACATAGAGTTACAGTACAGGTAACAAAATGTCAATTAAACCTCTAGTCCACATAGAGTTACAGTACAGGTAACAAAATGTCAATTAAATCTCTAGTCCACATAGAGTTATAGTACAGGTAACAAAATGTCAATTAAACCTCTAGTCCACATAGAGTTATAGTACAGGTAACAAAATGTCAATTAAACCTCTAGTCCACATAGAGTTATAGTACAGGTAACAAAATGTCAATTAAACCTCTAGTCCACATAGAGTTACAGTACAGTTAACAAAATGTCAATTAAACCTCTAGTCCACATAGAGTTACAGTACAGGTAACAAAATGTCAATTAAACCTCTAGTCCACATAGAGTTACAGTACAGATAACAAAATGTCAATTAAACCTCTAGTCCACACAGAGTTACAGTACAGGTAACAAAATGTCAATTAAATCTCTAGTCCACACAGAGTTATAGTACAGGTAACAAAATGTCAATTAAACCTCTAGTCCACATAGAGTTATAGTACAGGTAACAAAATGTCAATTAAACCTCTAGTCCACATAGAGTTATAGTACAGGTAACAAAATGTCAATTAAACCTCTAGTCCACATAGAGTTATAGTACAGGTAACAAAATGTCAATTAAACCTCTAGCCCACATAGAGTTACAGTACAGGTAACACAATGTCAATTAAACCTCTAGTCCACATAGAGTTATAGTACAGGTAACAAAATGTCAATTAAACCTCTAGTCCACATAGAGTTATAGTACAGGTAACAAAATGTCAATTAAACCTCTAGTCCACATAGAGTTATAGTACAGGTAACAAAATGTCAATTAAACCTCTAGTCCACATAGAGTTACAGTACAGGTAACAAAATGTCAATTAAACCTCTAGTCCACATAGAGTTACAGTACAGGTAACAAAATGTCAATTAAACCTCTAGTCCACATAGAGTTATAGTACAGGTAACAAAATGTCAATAAAACCTCTAGTCCACATAGAGTTACAGTACAGGTAACAAAATGTCAATTAAATCTCTAGTCCACATAGAGTTATAGTACAGGTAACAAAATGTCAATTAAACCTCTAGTCCACATAGAGTTATAGTACAGGTAACAAAATGTCAATTAAACCTCTAGTCCACATAGACTTATAGTACAGGTAACAAAATGTCAATTAAACCTCTAGTCCACATAGAGTTATAGTACAGGTAACAAAATGTCAATTAAACCTCTAGTCCACATAGAGTTATAGTACAGGTAACAAAATGTCAATTAAACCTCTATTCCACATAGAGTTATAGTACAGGTAACAAAATGTCAATTAAACCTCTAGTCCACATAGAGTTATAGTACAGGTAACAAAATGTCAATTAAACCTCTAGTCCACATAGAGTTATAGTACAGGTAACAAAATGTCAATTAAACCTCTAGTCCACATAGAGATATAGTACAGGAAACAAAATGTCAATTAAACCTCTAGTCCACATAGAGTTATAGTACAGGTAACAAAATGTCAATTAAACCTATAGTCCACATAGAGTTACAGTACAGGTAACAAAATGTCAATTAAACCTCTAGTCCACATAGAGTTACATTAAAGGTAACAAAATGTCAATTAAACCTCTAGTCCACATAGAGTTACAGTACAGGTAACAAAATGTCAATTAAACCTCTAGTCCACATAGAGTTACAGTACAGGTAACAAAATATCAATTAAATCTCTAGTCCACATAGACTTATAGTACAGGTAACAAAATGTCAATTAAACCTCTAGTCCACATAGAGTTACAGTACAGGTAACAAAATGTCAATTAAACCTCTAGTCCACATAGAGTTATAGTACAGGTAACAAAATGTCAATTAAACCTCTAGTCCACATAGAGTTATAGTACAGGTAACAAAATGTCAATTAAACCTCTAGTCCACATAGAGTTATAGTACAGGTAACAAAATGTCAATTAAACCTCTAGTCCACATAGAGTTACAGTACAGGTAACAAAATGTCAATTAAACCTCTAGTCAACATAGAGTTATAGTACAGGTAACAAAATGTCAATTAAACCTCTAGTCCAAATAGAGTTATAGTACAGGTAACAAAATGTCAATTAAACCTCTAGTCCACATAGAGTTATAGTACAGGTAACAAAATGTCAATTAAACCTCTAGTCCACATAGAGTTATAGTACAGGTAACAAAATGTCAATTAAACCTCTAGTCCACATAGAGTTACAGTACAGGTAACAAAATGTCAATTAAACCTCTAGTCCACATAGAGTTACAGTGCAGGTAACAAAATGTCAATTAAACCTCTAGTCCACATAGAGTTACAGTACAGGTAACACAATGTCAATTAAACCTCTAGTCCACATAGAGTTACAGTACAGGTAACAAAATGTCAATTAAACCTCTAGTCCACATAGAGTTACAGTACAGGTAACAAAATATCAATTAAATCTCTAGTCCACATAGAGTTATAGTACAGGTAACAAAATGTCAATTAAACCTCTAGTCCACATAGAGTTACAGTACAGGTAACAAAATGTCAATTAAACCTCTAGTCCACATAGAGTTACAGTACAGGTAACAAAATATCAATTAAATCTCTAGTCCACATAGAGTTATAGTACAGGTAACAAAATGTCAATTAAACCTCTAGTCCACATAGAGTTATAGTACAGGTAACAAAATGTCAATTAAACCTCTAGTCCACATAGAGTTACAGTACAGGTAACAAAATGTCAATTAAACCTCTAGTCCACATAGAGTTATAGTACAGGTAACAAAATGTCAATTAAACCTCTAGTCCACATAGAGTTATAGTACAGGTAACAAAATGTCAATTAAACCTCTAGTCCACATAGAGTTATAGTACAGGTAACAAAATGTCAATTAAACCTCTAGTCCACATAGAGTTATAGTACAGGTAACAAAATGTCAATTAAACCTCTAGTCCACATAGAGTTACAGTACAGGTAACAAAATGTCAATTAAACCTCTAGTCCACATAGAGTTACAGTACAGGTAACAAAATGTCAATTAAACCTCTAGTCCACATAGAGTTACAGTACAGGTAACAAAATGTCAATTAAACCTCTAGTCCACATAGAGTTACAGTACAGGTAACAAAATGTCAATTAAACCTCTAGTCCACATAGAGTTATAGTACAGGTAACAAAATGTCAATTAAACCTCTAGTCCACATAGAGTTATAGTACAGGTAACAAAATGTCAATTAAACCTCTAGTCCACATAGAGTTATAGTACAGGTAACAAAATGTCAATTAAACCTCTAGTCCACATAGAGTTATAGCACAGGTAACAAAATGTCAATTAAACCTCTAGTCCACATAGAGTTATAGTACAGGTAACAAAATGTCAATTAAACCTCTAGTCCACATAGAGTTATAGTACAGGTAACAAAATGTCAATTAAACCTCTAGTCCACATAGAGTTATAGTACAGGTAACAAAATGTCAATTAAACCTCTAGTCCACATAGAGTTATAGTACAGGTAACAAAATGTCAATTAAACCTCTAGTCCACATAGAGTTACAGTACAGGTAACAAAATGTCAATTAAACCTCTAGTCAACATAGAGTTATAGTACAGGTAACAAAATGTCAATTAAACCTCTAGTCCACATAGAGTTATAGTACAGGTAACAAAATGTCAATTAAACCTCTAGTCCACATAGAGTTATAGTACAGGAAACAAAATGTCAATTAAACCTCTAGTCCACATAGAGTTATAGTACAGGTAACAAAATGTCAATTAAACCTCTAGTCCACATAGAGTTACAGTACAGGTAACAAAATGTCAATTAAACCTCTAGTCCACATAGAGTTACAGTGCAGGTAACAAAATGTCAATTAAACCTCTAGTCCACATAGAGTTACAGTACAGGTAACAAAATGTCAATTAAACCTCTAGTCCACATAGAGTTACAGTACAGGTAACAAAATGTCAATTAAACCTCTAGTCCACATAGAGTTACAGTACAGGTAACAAAATATCAATTAAATCTCTAGTCCACATAGAGTTATAGTACAGGTAACAAAATGTCAATTAAACCTCTAGTCCACATAGAGTTACAGTACAGGTAACAAAATGTCAATTAAACCTCTAGTCCACATAGAGTTACAGTACAGGTAACAAAATATCAATTAAATCTCTAGTCCACATAGAGTTATAGTACAGGTAACAAAATGTCAATTAAACCTCTAGTCCACATAGAGTTATAGTACAGGTAACAAAATGTCAATTAAACCTCTAGTCCACATAGAGTTACAGTACAGGTAACAAAATGTCAATTAAACCTCTAGTCCACATAGAGTTATAGTACAGGTAACAAAATGTCAATTAAACCTCTAGTCCACATAGAGTTATAGTACAGGTAACAAAATGTCAATTAAACCTCTAGTCCACATAGAGTTATAGTACAGGTAACAAAATGTCAATTAAACCTCTAGTCCACATAGAGTTATAGTACAGGTAACAAAATGTCAATTAAACCTCTAGTCCACATAGAGTTACAGTACAGGTAACAAAATGTCAATTAAACCTCTAGTCCACATAGAGTTACAGTACAGGTAACAAAATGTCAATTAAACCTCTAGTCCACATAGAGTTACAGTACAGGTAACAAAATGTCAATTAAACCTCTAGTCCACATAGAGTTACAGTACAGGTAACAAAATGTCAATTAAACCTCTAGTCCACATAGAGTTATAGTACAGGTAACAAAATGTCAATTAAACCTCTAGTCCACATAGAGTTATAGTACAGGTAACAAAATGTCAATTAAACCTCTAGTCCACATAGAGTTATAGTACAGGTAACAAAATGTCAATTAAACCTCTAGTCCACATAGAGTTACAGTACAGTTAACAAAATGTCAATTAAACCTCTAGTCCACATAGAGTTACAGTACAGGTAACAAAATGTCAATTAAACCTCTAGTCCACATAGAGTTACAGTACAGATAACAAAATGTCAATTAAACCTCTAGTCCACATAGAGTTACAGTACAGGTAACAAAATGTCAATTAAATCTCTAGTCCACATAGAGTTACAGTACAGGTAACAAAATGTCAATTAAACCTCTAGTCCACATAGAGTTATAGTACAGGTAACAAAATGTCAATTAAACCTCTAGAGTTATCGTACAGGTAACAAAATGTCAATTAAACCTCTAGAGTTATAGTACAGGTAACAAAATGTCAATTAAACCTCTAGTCCACATAGAGTTACAGTACAGGTAACAAAATGTCAATTAAACCTCTAGTCCACATAGAGTTATAGTACAGGTAACAAAATGTCAATTAAACCTCTAGTCCACATAGAGTTATAGTACAGGTAACAAAATGTCAATTAAACCTCTAGTCCACATAGAGTTATAGTACAGGTAACAAAATGTCAATTAAACCTCTAGTCCACATAGAGTTATAGTACAGGTAACAAAATGTCAATTAAACCTCTAGTCCACATAGAGTTACAGTACAGGTAACAAAATGTCAATTAAACCTCTAGTCCACATAGAGTTACAGTACAGGTAACAAAATGTCAATTAAACCTCTAGTCCACATAGAGTTACAGTACAGGTAACAAAATGTCAATAAAACCTCTAGTCCACATAGAGTTACAGTACAGGTAACAAAATGTCAATTAAATCTCTAGTCCACATAGAGTTATAGTACAGGTAACAAAATGTCAATTAAACCTCTAGTCCACATAGAGTTATAGTACAGGTAACAAAATGTCAATTAAACCTCTAGTCCACATAGACTTATAGTACAGGTAACAAAATGTCAATTAAACCTCTAGTCCACATAGAGTTATAGTACAGGTAACAAAATGTCAATTAAACCTCTAGTCCACATAGAGTTATAGTACAGGTAACAAAATGTCAATTAAACCTCTAGTCCACATAGAGTTACAGTACAGGTAACAAAATGTCAATTAAACCTCTAGTCCACATAGAGTTACAGTACAGGTAACAAAATGTCAATTAAACCTCTAGTCCACATAGAGTTACAGTACAGGTAACAAAATGTCAATTAAACCTCTAGTCCACATAGAGTTACAGTACAGGTAACAAAATGTCAATTAAACCTCTAGTCCACATAGAGTTACAGTACAGGTAACAAAATGTCAATTAAATCTCTAGTCCACATAGAGTTATAGTACAGGTAACAAAATGTCAATTAAACCTCTAGTCCACATAGAGTTATAGTACAGGTAACAAAATGTCAATTAAACCTCTAGTCCACATAGAGTTATAGTACAGGTAACAAAATGTCAATTAAACCTCTAGTCCACATAGAGTTACAGTACAGTTAACAAAATGTCAATTAAACCTCTAGTCCACATAGAGTTACAGTACAGGTAACAAAATGTCAATTAAACCTCTAGTCCACATAGAGTTACAGTACAGATAACAAAATGTCAATTAAACCTCTAGTCCACACAGAGTTACAGTACAGGTAACAAAATGTCAATTAAATCTCTAGTCCACACAGAGTTATAGTACAGGTAACAAAATGTCAATTAAACCTCTAGTCCACATAGAGTTATAGTACAGGTAACAAAATGTCAATTAAACCTCTAGTCCACATAGAGTTATAGTACAGGTAACAAAATGTCAATTAAACCTCTAGTCCACATAGAGTTATAGTACAGGTAACAAAATGTCAATTAAACCTCTAGCCCACATAGAGTTACAGTACAGGTAACAAAATGTCAATTAAACCTCTAGTCCACATAGAGTTATAGTACAGGTAACAAAATGTCAATTAAACCTCTAGTCCACATAGAGTTATAGTACAGGTAACAAAATGTCAATTAAACCTCTAGTCCACATAGAGTTATAGTACAGGTAACAAAATGTCAATTAAACCTCTAGTCCACATAGAGTTACAGTACAGGTAACAAAATGTCAATTAAACCTCTAGTCCACATAGAGTTACAGTACAGGTAACAAAATGTCAATTAAACCTCTAGTCCACATAGAGTTATAGTACAGGTAACAAAATGTCAATAAAACCTCTAGTCCACATAGAGTTACAGTACAGGTAACAAAATGTCAATTAAATCTCTAGTCCACATAGAGTTATAGTACAGGTAACAAAATGTCAATTAAACCTCTAGTCCACATAGAGTTATAGTACAGGTAACAAAATGTCAATTAAACCTCTAGTCCACATAGACTTATAGTACAGGTAACAAAATGTCAATTAAACCTCTAGTCCACATAGAGTTATAGTACAGGTAACAAAATGTCAATTAAACCTCTAGTCCACATAGAGTTATAGTACAGGTAACAAAATGTCAATTAAACCTCTATTCCACATAGAGTTATAGTACAGGTAACAAAATGTCAATTAAACCTCTAGTCCACATAGAGTTATAGTACAGGTAACAAAATGTCAATTAAACCTCTAGTCCACATAGAGTTATAGTACAGGTAACAAAATGTCAATTAAACCTCTAGTCCACATAGAGATATAGTACAGGAAACAAAATGTCAATTAAACCTCTAGTCCACATAGAGTTATAGTACAGGTAACAAAATGTCAATTAAACCTATAGTCCACATAGAGTTACAGTACAGGTAACAAAATGTCAATTAAACCTCTAGTCCACATAGAGTTACAGTACAGGTAACAAAATGTCAATTAAACCTCTAGTCCACATAGAGTTACAGTACAGGTAACAAAATGTCAATTAAACCTCTAGTCCACATAGAGTTACAGTACAGGTAACAAAATGTCAATTAAACCTCTAGTCCACATAGAGTTATAGTACAGGTAACAAAATGTCAATTAAACCTCTAGTCCACATAGAGTTATAGTACAGGTAACAAAATGTCAATTAAACCTCTAGTCCACATAGAGTTATAGTACAGGTAACAAAATGTCAATTAAACCTCTAGTCCACATAGAGTTATAGTACAGGTAACAAAATGTCAATTAAACCTCTAGTCCACATAGAGTTATAGTACTGGTAACAAAATGTCAATTAAACCTCTAGTCCACATAGAGTTATAGTACAGGTAACAAAATGTCAATTAAACCTCTAGTCCACATAGAGTTACAGTACAGGTAACAAAATGTCAATTAAACCTCTAGTCCACATAGAGTTATAGTACAGGTAACAAAATGTCAATTAAACCTCTAGTCCACATAGAGTTATAGTACAGGTAACAAAATGTCAATTAAACCTCTAGTCCACATAGAGTTACAGTACAGGTAACAAAATGTCAATTAAACCTCTAGTCCACATAGAGTTACAGTAGGGTAACAAAATGTCAATTAAACCTCTAGTCCACATAGAGTTATAGTACAGGTAACAAAATGTCAATTAAACCTCTAGTCCACATAGAGTTATAGTACAGGTAACAAAATGTCAATTAAACCTCTAGTCCACATAGACTTATAGTACAGGTAACAAAATGTCAATTAAACCTCTAGTCCACATAGAGTTATAGTACAGGTAACAAAATGTCAATTAAACCTCTAGTCCACATAGAGTTATAGTACAGGAAACAAAATGTCAATTAAACCTCTAGTCCACATAGAGTTATAGCACAGGTAACAAAATGTCAATTAAACCTCTAGTCCACATAGAGTTATAGTACAGGTAACAAAATGTCAATTAAACCTCTAGTCCACATAGAGTTATAGTACAGGTAACAAAATGTCAATTAAACCTCTAGTCCACATAGAGTTATAGTACAGGTAACAAAATGTCAATTAAACCTCTAGTCCACATAGAGTTACAGTACAGGTAACAAAATGTCAATTAAACCTCTAGTCAACATAGAGTTATAGTACAGGTAACAAAATGTCAATTAAACCTCTAGTCCACATAGAGTTATAGTACAGGTAACAAAATGTCAATTAAACCTCTAGTCCACATAGAGTTATAGTACAGGTAACAAAATGTCAATTAAACCTCTAGTCCACATAGAGTTATAGTACAGGTAACAAAATGTCAATTAAACCTCTAGTCCACATAGAGTTACAGTACAGGTAACAAAATGTCAATTAAACCTCTAGTCCACATAGAGTTACAGTGCAGGTAACAAAATGTCAATTAAACCTCTAGTCCACATAGAGTTACAGTACAGGTAACAAAATGTCAATTAAACCTCTAGTCCACATAGAGTTACAGTACAGGTAACAAAATGTCAATTAAACCTCTAGTCCACATAGAGTTACAGTACAGGTAACAAAATATCAATTAAATCTCTAGTCCACATAGAGTTATAGTACAGGTAACAAAATGTCAATTAAACCTCTAGTCCACATAGAGTTATAGTACAGGTAACAAAATGTCAATTAAACCTCTAGTCCACATAGAGTTATAGTACAGGTAACAAAATGTCAATTAAACCTCTAGTCCACATAGAGTTACAGTACAGTTAACAAAATGTCAATTAAACCTCTAGTCCACATAGAGTTACAGTACAGGTAACAAAATGTCAATTAAACCTCTAGTCCACATAGAGTTACAGTACAGATAACAAAATGTCAATTAAACCTCTAGTCCACATAGAGTTATAGTACAGGTAACAAAATGTCAATTAAACCTCTAGTCCACATAGAGTTATAGTACAGGTAACAAAATGTCAATTAAACCTCTAGTCCACATAGAGTTATAGTACAGGTAACAAAATGTCAATTAAACCTCTAGTCCACATAGAGTTACAGTACAGTTAACAAAATGTCAATTAAACCTCTAGTCCACATAGAGTTACAGTACAGGTAACAAAATGTCAATTAAACCTCTAGTCCACATAGAGTTACAGTACAGATAACAAAATGTCAATTAAACCTCTAGTCCACACAGAGTTACAGTACAGGTAACAAAATGTCAATTAAATCTCTAGTCCACATAGAGTTATAGTACAGGTAACAAAATGTCAATTAAACCTCTAGTCCACATAGAGTTATAGTACAGGTAACAAAATGTCAATTAAACCTCTAGTCCACATAGAGTTATAGTACAGGTAACAAAATGTCAATTAAACCTCTAGTCCACATAGAGTTACAGTACAGGTAACAAAATGTCAATTAAACCTCTAGTCCACATAGAGTTATAGTACAGGTAACAAAATGTCAATTAAACCTCTAGTCCACATAGAGTTATAGTACAGGTAACAAAATGTCAATTAAACCTCTAGTCCACATAGAGTTATAGTACAGGTAACAAAATGTCAATTAAACCTCTAGTCCACATAGAGTTATAGTACAGGTAACAAAATGTCAATTAAACCTCTAGTCCACATAGAGTTACAGTACAGGTAACAAAATGTCAATTAAACCTCTAGTCCACATAGAGTTACAGTACAAGTAACAAAATGTCAATTAAACCTCTAGTCCACATAGAGTTACAGTACAGGTAACAAAATGTCAATAAAACCTCTAGTCCACATAGAGTTACAGTACAGGTAACAAAATGTCAATTAAATCTCTAGTCCACATAGAGTTATAGTACAGGTAACAAAATGTCAATTAAACCTCTAGTCCACATAGAGTTATAGTACAGGTAACAAAATGTCAATTAAACCTCTAGTCCACATAGACTTATAGTACAGGTAACAAAATGTCAATTAAACCTCTAGTCCACATAGAGTTATAGTACAGGTAACAAAATGTCAATTAAACCTCTAGTCCACATAGAGTTATAGTACAGGTAACAAAATGTCAATTAAACCTCTAGTCCACATAGAGTTACAGTACAGGTAACAAAATGTCAATTAAACCTCTAGTCCACATAGAGTTACAGTACAGGTAACAAAATGTCAATTAAACCTCTAGTCCACATAGAGTTACAGTACAGGTAACAAAATGTCAATAAAACCTCTAGTCCACATAGAGTTACAGTACAGGTAACAAAATGTCAATTAAATCTCTAGTCCACATAGAGTTATAGTACAGGTAACAAAATGTCAATTAAACCTCTAGTCCACATAGAGTTATAGTACAGGTAACAAAATGTCAATTAAACCTCTAGTCCACATAGACTTATAGTACAGGTAACAAAATGTCAATTAAACCTCTAGTCCACATAGAGTTATAGTACAGGTAACAAAATGTCAATTAAACCTCTAGTCCACATAGAGTTATAGTACAGGTAACAAAATGTCAATTAAACCTCTATTCCACATAGAGTTATAGTACAGGTAACAATAACAAAATGTCAATTAAACCTCTAGTCCACACAGAGTTACAGTACAGGTAACAAAATGTCAATTAAATCTATAGTCCACATAGAGTTATAGTACAGGTAACAAAATGTCAATTAAACCTCTAGTCCACATAGAGTTATAGTACAGGTAACAAAATGTCAATTAAACCTCTAGTCCACATAGAGTTATAGTACAGGTAACAAAATGTCAATTAAACCTCTAGTCCACATAGAGTTACAGTACAGGTAACAAAATGTCAATTAAACCTCTAGTCCACATAGAGTTATAGTACAGGTAACAAAATGTCAATTAAACCTCTAGTCCACATAGAGTTATAGTACAGGTAACAAAATGTCAATTAAACCTCTAGTCCACATAGAGTTATAGTACAGGTAACAAAATGTCAATTAAACCTCTAGTCCACATAGAGTTATAGTACAGGTAACAAAATGTCAATTAAACCTCTAGTCCACATAGAGTTACAGTACAGGTAACAAAATGTCAATTAAACCTCTAGTCCACATAGAGTTATAGTACAGGTAACAAAATGTCAATTAAACCTCTAGTCCACATAGAGTTACAGTACAGGTAACAAAATGTCAATTAAACCTCTAGTCCACATAGAGTTACAGTACAGGTAACAAAATGTCAATTAAACCTCTAGTCCACATAGAGTTACAGTACAGGTAACAAAATGTCAATAAAACCTCTAGTCCACATAGAGTTACAGTACAGGTAACAAAATGTCAATTAAATCTCTAGTCCACATAGAGTTATAGTACAGGTAACAAAATGTCAATTAAACCTCTAGTCCACATAGAGTTATAGTACAGGTAACAAAATGTCAATTAAACCTCTAGTCCACATAGACTTATAGTACAGGTAACAAAATGTCAATTAAACCTCTAGTCCACATAGAGTTATAGTACAGGTAACAAAATGTCAATTAAACCTCTAGTCCACATAGAGTTATAGTACAGGTAACAAAATGTCAATTAAACCTCTATTCCACATAGAGTTATAGTACAGGTAACAATAACAAAATGTCAATTAAACCTCTAGTCCACACAGAGTTACAGTACAGGTAACAAAATGTCAATTAAATCTATAGTCCACATAGAGTTATAGTACAGGTAACAAAATGTCAATTAAACCTCTAGTCCACATAGAGTTATAGTACAGGTAACAAAATGTCAATTAAACCTCTAGTCCACATAGAGTTACAGTACAGGTAACAAAATGTCAATTAAACCTCTAGTCCACATAGAGTTACAGTACAGGTAACAAAATGTCAATTAAACCTCTAGTCCACATAGAGTTATAGTACAGGTAACAAAATGTCAATTAAACCTCTAGTCCACATAGAGTTATAGTACAGGTAACAAAATGTCAATTAAACCTCTAGTCCACATAGAGTTATAGTACAGGTAACAAAATGTCAATTAAACCTCTAGTCCACATAGAGTTATAGTACAGGTAACAAAATGTCAATTAAACCTCTAGTCCACATAGAGTTACAGTACAGGTAACAAAATGTCAATTAAACCTCTAGTCCACATAGAGTTACAGTACAGGTAACAAAATGTCAATTAAACCTCTAGTCCACATAGAGTTATAGTACAGGTAACAAAATGTCAATTAAACCTCTAGTCCACATAGAGTTATAGTACAGGTAACAAAATGTCAATTAAACCTCTAGTCCACATAGAGTTATAGTACAGGTAACAAAATGTCAATTAAACCTCTAGTCCACATAGAGTTATAGTACAGGTAACAAAATGTCAATTAAACCTCTAGTCCACATAGAGTTACAGTACAGGTAACAAAATGTCAATTAAACCTCTAGTCCACATAGAGTTACAGTACAGGTAACAAAATGTCAATTAAACCTCTAGTCCACATAGAGTTACAGTACAGGTAACAAAATGTCAATTAAACCTCTAGTCCACATAGAGTTACAGTACAGGTAACAAAATGTCAATAAAACCTCTAGTCCACATAGAGTTACAGTACAGGTAACAAAATGTCAATTAAATCTCTAGTCCACATAGAGTTATAGTACAGGTAACAAAATGTCAATTAAACCTCTAGTCCACATAGAGTTATAGTACAGGTAACAAAATGTCAATTAAACCTCTAGTCCACATAGACTTATAGTACAGGTAACAAAATGTCAATTAAACCTCTAGTCCACATAGAGTTATAGTACAGGTAACAAAATGTCAATTAAACCTCTAGTCCACATAGAGTTATAGTACAGGTAACAAAATGTCAATTAAACCTCTAGTCCACATAGAGTTACAGTACAGGTAACAAAATGTCAATTAAACCTCTAGTCCACATAGAGTTACAGTACAGGTAACAAAATGTCAATTAAACCTCTAGTCCACATAGAGTTACAGTACAGGTAACAAAATGTCAATAAAACCTCTAGTCCACATAGAGTTACAGTACAGGTAACAAAATGTCAATTAAATCTCTAGTCCACATAGAGTTATAGTACAGGTAACAAAATGTCAATTAAACCTCTAGTCCACATAGAGTTATAGTACAGGTAACAAAATGTCAATTAAACCTCTAGTCCACATAGAGTTATAGTACAGGTAACAAAATGTCAATTAAACCTCTAGTCCACATAGAGTTATAGTACAGGTAACAAAATGTCAATTAAACCTCTATTCCACATAGAGTTATAGTACAGGTAACAATAACAAAATGTCAATTAAACCTCTAGTCCACACAGAGTTACAGTACAGGTAACAAAATGTCAATTAAATCTATAGTCCACATAGAGTTATAGTACAGGTAACAAAATGTCAATTAAACCTCTAGTCCACATAGAGTTATAGTACAGGTAACAAAATGTCAATTAAACCTCTAGTCCACATAGAGTTATAGTACAGGTAACAAAATGTCAATTAAACCTCTAGTCCACATAGAGTTACAGTACAGGTAACAAAATGTCAATTAAACCTCTAGTCCACATAGAGTTATAGTACAGGTAACAAAATGTCAATTAAACCTCTAGTCCACATAGAGTTATAGTACAGGTAACAAAATGTCAATTAAACCTCTAGTCCACATAGAGTTATAGTACAGGTAACAAAATGTCAATTAAACCTCTAGTCCACATAGAGTTATAGTACAGGTAACAAAATGTCAATTAAACCTCTAGTCCACATAGAGTTACAGTACAGGTAACAAAATGTCAATTAAACCTCTAGACCACATAGAGTTACAGTACAAGTAACAAAATGTCAATTAAACCTCTAGTCCACATAGAGTTACAGTACAGGTAACAAAATGTCAATAAAATCTCTAGTCCACATAGAGTTACAGTACAGGTAACAAAATGTCAATTAAATCTCTAGTCCACATAGAGTTATAGTACAGGTAACAAAATGTCAATTAAACCTCTAGTCCACATAGAGTTATAGTACAGGTAACAAAATGTCAATTAAACCTCTAGTCCACATAGACTTATAGTACAGGTAACAAAATGTCAATTAAACCTCTAGTCCACATAGAGTTATAGTACAGGTAACAAAATGTCAATTAAACCTCTAGTCCACATAGAGTTATAGTACAGGTAACAAAATGTCAATTAAACCTCTAGTCCACATAGAGTTACAGTACAGGTAACAAAATGTCAATTAAACCTCTAGTCCACATAGAGTTACAGTACAGGTAACAAAATGTCAATTAAACCTCTAGTCCACATAGAGTTACAGTACAGGTAACAAAATGTCAATAAAACCTCTAGTCCACATAGAGTTACAGTACAGGTAACAAAATGTCAATTAAATCTCTAGTCCACATAGAGTTATAGTACAGGTAACAAAATGTCAATTAAACCTCTAGTCCACATAGAGTTATAGTACAGGTAACAAAATGTCAATTAAACCTCTAGTCCACATAGACTTATAGTACAGGTAACAAAATGTCAATTAAACCTCTAGTCCACATAGAGTTATAGTACAGGTAACAAAATGTCAATTAAACCTCTAGTCCACATAGAGTTATAGTACAGGTAACAAAATGTCAATTAAACCTCTATTCCACATAGAGTTATAGTACAGGTAACAAAATGTCAATTAAACCTCTAGTCCACATAGAGTTATAGTACAGGTAACAAAATGTCAATTAAACCTCTAGTCCACATAGAGTTATAGTACAGGTAACAAAATGTCAATTAAACCTCTAGTCCACATAGAGATATAGTACAGGAAACAAAATGTCAATTAAACCTCTAGTCCACATAGAGTTATAGTACAGGTAACAAAATGTCAATTAAACCTCTAGTCCACATAGAGTTACAGTACAGGTAACAAAATGTCAATTAAACCTCTAGTCCACATAGAGTTACAGTACAGGTAACAAAATGTCAATTAAACCTCTAGTCCACATAGAGTTACAGTACAGGTAACAAAATGTCAATTAAACCTCTAGTCCACATAGAGTTACAGTACAGGTAACAAAATGTCAATTAAACCTCTAGTCCACATAGAGTTATAGTACAGGTAACAAAATGTCAATTAAACCTCTAGTCCACATAGAGTTATAGTACAGGTAACAAAATGTCAATTAAACCTCTAGTCCACATAGAGTTATAGTACAGGTAACAAAATGTCAATTAAACCTCTAGTCCACATAGAGTTATAGTACAGGTAACAAAATGTCAATTAAACCTCTAGTCCACATAGAGTTATAGTACAGGTAACAAAATGTCAATTAAACCTCTAGTCCACATAGAGTTATAGTACAGGTAACAAAATGTCAATTAAACCTCTAGTCCACATAGAGTTACAGTACAGGTAACAAAATGTCAATTAAACCTCTAGTCCACATAGAGTTATAGTACAGGTAACAAAATGTCAATTAAACCTCTAGTCCACATAGAGTTATAGTACAGGTAACAAAATGTCAATTAAACCTCTAGTCCACATAGAGTTACAGTACAGGTAACAAAATGTCAATTAAACCTCTAGTCCACATAGAGTTACAGTACAGGTAACAAAATGTCAATTAAACCTCTAGTCCACATAGAGTTACAGTACAGGTAACAAAATGTCAATTAAACCTCTAGTCCACATAGAGTTATAGTACAGGTAACAAAATGTCAATTAAACCTCTAGTCCACATAGACTTATAGTACAGGTAACAAAATGTCAATTAAACCTCTAGTCCACATAGAGTTATAGTACAGGTAACAAAATGTCAATTAAACCTCTAGTCCACATAGAGTTATAGTACAGGAAACAAAATGTCAATTAAACCTCTAGTCCACATAGAGTTATAGCACAGGTAACAAAATGTCAATTAAACCTCTAGTCCACATAGAGTTATAGTACAGGTAACAAAATGTCAATTAAACCTCTAGTCCACATAGAGTTATAGTACAGGTAACAAAATGTCAATTAAACCTCTAGTCCACATAGAGTTATAGTACAGGTAACAAAATGTCAATTAAACCTCTAGTCCACATAGTTATAGTACAGGTAACAAAATGTCAATTAAACCTCTAGTCCACATAGAGTTACAGTACAGGTAACAAAATGTCAATTAAACCTCTAGTCAACATAAGAGTTATAGTACAGGTAACAAAATGTCAATTAAACCTCTAGTCCACATAGAGTTATAGTACAGGTAACAAAATGTCAATTAAACCTCTAGTCCACATAGAGTTATAGTACAGGTAACAAAATGTCAATTAAACCTCTAGTCCACATAGAGTTATAGTACAGGTAACAAAATGTCAATTAAACCTCTAGTCCACATAGAGTTACAGTACAGGTAACAAAATGTCAATTAAACCTCTAGTCCACATAGAGTTACAGTGCAGGTAACAAAATGTCAATTAAACCTCTAGTCCACATAGAGTTACAGTACAGGTAACAAAATGTCAATTAAACCTCTAGTCCACATAGAGTTACAGTACAGGTAACAAAATGTCAATTAAACCTCTAGTCCACATAGAGTTACAGTACAGGTAACAAAATATCAATTAAATCTCTAGTCCACATAGAGTTATAGTACAGGTAACAAAATGTCAATTAAACCTCTAGTCCACATAGAGTTATAGTACAGGTAACAAAATGTCAATTAAACCTCTAGTCCACATAGAGTTATAGTACAGGTAACAAAATGTCAATTAAACCTCTAGTCCACATAGAGTTACAGTACAGTTAACAAAATGTCAATTAAACCTCTAGTCCACATAGAGTTACAGTACAGGTAACAAAATGTCAATTAAACCTCTAGTCCACATAGAGTTACAGTACAGATAACAAAATGTCAATTAAACCTCTAGTCCACATAGAGTTATAGTACAGGTAACAAAATGTCAATTAAACCTCTAGTCCACATAGAGTTATAGTACAGGTAACAAAATGTCAATTAAACCTCTAGTCCACATAGAGTTACAGTACAGGTAACAAAATGTCAATTAAACCTCTAGTCCACATAGAGTTACAGTACAGGTAACAAAATGTCAATTAAACCTCTAGTCCACATAGAGTTACAGTACAGGTAACAAAATGTCAATTAAACCTCTAGTCCACATAGAGTTACAGTACAGATAACAAAATGTCAATTAAACCTCTAGTCCACACAGAGTTACAGTACAGGTAACAAAATGTCAATTAAATCTCTAGTCCACATAGAGTTATAGTACAGGTAACAAAATGTCAATTAAACCTCTAGTCCACATAGAGTTATAGTACAGGTAACAAAATGTCAATTAAACCTCTAGTCCACATAGAGTTATAGTACAGGTAACAAAATGTCAATTAAACCTCTAGTCCACATAGAGTTACAGTACAGGTAACAAAATGTCAATTAAACCTCTAGTCCACATAGAGTTATAGTACAGGTAACAAAATGTCAATTAAACCTCTAGTCCACATAGAGTTATAGTACAGGTAACAAAATGTCAATTAAACCTCTAGTCCACATAGAGTTATAGTACAGGTAACAAAATGTCAATTAAACCTCTAGTCCACATAGAGTTATAGTACAGGTAACAAAATGTCAATTAAACCTCTAGTCCACATAGAGTTACAGTACAGGTAACAAAATGTCAATTAAACCTCTAGTCCACATAGAGTTACAGTACAAGTAACAAAATGTCAATTAAACCTCTAGTCCATATAGAGTTACAGTACAGGTAACAAAATGTCAATAAAACCTCTAGTCCACATAGAGTTACAGTACAGGTAACAAAATGTCAATTAAATCTCTAGTCCACATAGAGTTATAGTACAGGTAACAAAATGTCAATTAAACCTCTAGTCCACATAGAGTTATAGTACAGGTAACAAAATGTCAATTAAACCTCTAGTCCACATAGACTTATAGTACAGGTAACAAAATGTCAATTAAACCTCTAGTCCACATAGAGTTATAGTACAGGTAACAAAATGTCAATTAAACCTCTAGTCCACATAGAGTTATAGTACAGGTAACAAAATGTCAATTAAACCTCTAGTCCACATAGAGTTACAGTACAGGTAACAAAATGTCAATTAAACCTCTAGTCCACATAGAGTTACAGTACAGGTAACAAAATGTCAATTAAACCTCTAGTCCACATAGAGTTACAGTACAGGTAACAAAATGTCAATTAAACCTCTAGTCCACATAGAGTTACAGTACAGGTAACAAAATGTCAATTAAACCTCTAGTCCACATAGAGTTACAGTACAGGTAACAAAATGTCAATTAAATCTCTAGTCCACATAGAGTTATAGTACATGTAACAAAATGTCAATTAAACCTCTAGTCCACATAGAGTTATAGTACAGGTAACAAAATGTCAATTAAACCTCTAGTCCACATAGAGTTATAGTACAGGTAACAAAATGTCAATTAAACCTCTAGTCCACATAGAGTTACAGTACAGTTAACAAAATGTCAATTAAACCTCTAGTCCACATAGAGTTACAGTACAGGTAACAAAATGTCAATTAAACCTCTAGTCCACATAGAGTTACAGTACAGATAACAAAATGTCAATTAAACCTCTAGTCCACACAGAGTTACAGTACAGGTAACAAAATGTCAATTAAATCTCTAGTCCACATAGAGTTATAGTACAGGTAACAAAATGTCAATTAAACCTCTAGTCCACATAGAGTTATAGTACAGGTAACAAAATGTCAATTAAACCTCTAGTCCACATAGAGTTACAGTACAGGTAACAAAATGTCAATTAAACCTCTAGTCCACATAGAGTTACAGTACAGGTAACAAAATGTCAATTAAACCTCTAGTCCACATAGAGTTACAGTACAGGTAACAAAATGTCAATTAAACCTCTAGTCCACATAGAGTTATAGTACAGGTAACAAAATGTCAATTAAACCTCTAGTCCACATAGAGTTATAGTACAGGTAACAAAATGTCAATTAAACCTCTAGTCCACATAGACTTATAGTACAGGTAACAAAATGTCAATTAAACCTCTAGTCCACATAGAGTTATAGTACAGGTAACAAAATGTCAATTAAACCTCTAGTCCACATAGAGTTATAGTACAGGTAACAAAATGTCAATTAAACCTCTAGTCCACATAGAGTTATAGCACAGGTAACAAAATGTCAATTAAACCTCTAGTCCACATAGAGTTATAGCACAGGTAACAAAATGTCAATTAAACCTCTAGTCCACATAGAGTTATAGTACAGGTAACAAAATGTCAATTAAACCTCTAGTCCACATAGAGTTATAGTACAGGTAACAAAATGTCAATTAAACCTCTAGTCCACATAGAGTTATAGTACAGGTAACAAAATGTCAATTAAACCTCTAGTCCACATAGAGTTATAGTACAGGTAACACAATGTCAATTAAACCTCTAGTCCACATAGAGTTATAGTACAGGTAACAAAATGTCAATTAAACCTCTAGTCCACATAAGAGTTATAGTACAGGTAACAAAATGTCAATTAAACCTCTAATCCACATAGAGTTATAGTACAGGTAACAAAATGTCAATTAAACCTCTAGTCCACATAGAGTTACAGTACAGGTAACAAAATGTCAATTAAACCTCTAGTCCACATAGAGTTACAGTACAGGTAACAAAATGTCAATTAAACCTCTAGTCCACATAGAGTTACAGTACAGGTAACAAAATGTCAATTAAATCTCTAGTCCACATAGAGTTATAGTACAGGTAACAAAATGTCAATTAAACCTCTAGTCCACATAGAGTTATAGTACAGGTAACAAAATGTCAATTAAACCTCTAGTCCACATAGAGTTATAGTACAGGTAACAAAATGTCAATTAAACCTCTAGTCCACATAGAGTTACAGTACAGTTAACAAAATGTCAATTAAACCTCTAGTCCACATAGAGTTACAGTACAGGTAACAAAATGTCAATTAAACCTCTAGTCCACATAGAGTTACAGTACAGATAACAAAATGTCAATTAAACCTCTAGTCCACACAGAGTTACAGTACAGGTAACAAAATGTCAATTAAATCTCTAGTCCACATAGAGTTATAGTACAGGTAACAAAATGTCAATTAAACCTCTAGTCCACATAGAGTTATAGTACAGGTAACAAAATGTCAATTAAACCTCTAGTCCACATAGAGTTATAGTACAGGTAACAAAATGTCAATTAAACCTCTAGTCCACATAGAGTTACAGTACAGGTAACAAAATGTCAATTAAACCTCTAGTCCACATAGAGTTACAGTGCAGGTAACAAAATGTCAATTAAACCTCTAGTCCACATAGAGTTACATTAAAGGTAACAAAATGTCAATTAAACCTCTAGTCCACATAGAGTTACAGTACAGGTAACAAAATGTCAATTAAACCTCTAGTCCACATAGAGTTACAGTACAGGTAACAAAATATCAATTAAATCTCTAGTCCACATAGAGTTATAGTACAGGTAACAAAATGTCAATTAAACCTCTAGTCCACATAGAGTTATAGTACAGGTAACAAAATGTCAATTAAACCTCTAGTCCACATAGAGTTATAGTACAGGTAACAAAATGTCAATTAAACCTCTAGTCCACATAGAGTTACAGTACAGTTAACAAAATGTCAATTAAACCTCTAGTCCACATAGAGTTACAGTACAGGTAACAAAATGTCAATTAAACCTCTAGTCCACATAGAGTTACAGTACAGATAACAAAATGTCAATTAAACCTCTAGTCCACACAGAGTTACAGTACAGGTAACAAAATGTCAATTAAATCTCTAGTCCACATAGAGTTATAGTACAGGTAACAAAATGTCAATTAAACCTCTAGTCCACATAGAGTTATAGTACAGGTAACAAAATGTCAATTAAACCTCTAGTCCACATAGAGTTACAGTACAGGTAACAAAATGTCAATTAAACCTCTAGTCCACATAGAGTTACAGTACAGGTAACAAAATGTCAATTAAACCTCTAGTCCACATAGAGTTACAGTACAGGTAACAAAATGTCAATTAAACCTCTAGTCCACATAGAGTTATAGTACAGGTAACAAAATGTCAATTAAACCTCTAGTCCACATAGAGTTATAGTACAGGTAACAAAATGTCAATTAAACCTCTAGTCCACATAGACTTATAGTACAGGTAACAAAATGTCAATTAAACCTCTAGTCCACATAGAGTTATAGTACAGGTAACAAAATGTCAATTAAACCTCTAGTCCACATAGAGTTATAGTACAGGTAACAAAATGTCAATTAAAATTCTAGTCCACATAGAGTTATAGCACAGGTAACAAAATGTCAATTAAACCTCTAGTCCACATAGACTTATAGTACAGGTAACAAAATGTCAATTAAACCTCTAGTCCACATAGAGTTATAGTACAGGTAACAAAATGTCAATTAAACCTCTAGTCCACATAGAGTTATAGTACAGGTAACAAAATGTCAATTAAGCCTCTAGTCCACATAGAGTTATAGTACAGGTAACACAATGTCAATTAAACCTCTAGTCCACATAGAGTTATAGTACAGGTAACAAAATGTCAATTAAACCTCTAGTCCACATAAGAGTTATAGTACAGGTAACAAAATGTCAATTAAACCTCTAATCCACATAGAGTTATAGTACAGGTAACAAAATGTCAATTAAACCTCTAGTCCACATAGAGTTATAGTACAGGTAACAAAATGTCAATTAAACCTCTAGTCCACATAGAGTTATAGTACAGGTAACAAAATGTCAATTAAACCTCTAGTCCACAGAGTTATAGTACAGGTAACAAAATGTCAATTAAACCTCTAGTCCACATAGAGTTATAGTACAGGTAACAAAATGTCAATTAAACCTCTAGTCCACATAGAGTTATAGTACAGGTAACAAAATGTCAATTAAACCTCTAGTCCACATAGAGTTATAGTACAGGTAACAAAATGTCAATTAAACCTCTAGTCCACATAGAGTTATAGTACAGGTAACCAAAATGTCAATTAAACCTCTAGTCCACATAGAGCTATAGTACAGGTAACAAAATGTCAATTAAACCTCTAGTCCACATAGAGTTATAGTACAGGTAACAAAATGTCAATTAAACCTCTAGTCCACATAGAGTTATAGTACAGGTAACAAAATGTCAATTAAACCTCTAGTCCACATAGAGTTATAGTACAGGTAACAAAATGTCAATTAAACCTCTAGTCCACATAGAGTTATAGTACAGGTAACAAAATGTCAATTAAACCTCTAGTCCACATAGAGTTATAGTACAGGTAACAAAATGTCCATTAAACCTCTAGTCCACATAGAGTTATAGTACAGGTAACAAAATGTCAATTAAACCTCTAGTCCACATAGAGTTATAGTACAGGTAACAGAATGTCAATTAAACCTCTAGTCCACATAGAGTTATAGTACAGATAACAAAATGTCTTTAATGTTTGTTATTTATATAAAAGAATAATACCTGGCAAGATGACTTCTGGGAATCCCATCTTTCTTGATATAGCAGTTGCCACAGTTACTAAATGAGGATGTTCCTCTCTTGCCTAGTGATAACAGAAAATTTTATCAAATTCAAAGGATTTTTGAAGAGTAGAGAGAAATTACCAATTTTTCATTAAACAACAATGTCATATATGATGCCATTGAAAATAAAGGTGGGAGTTGTTTTATATTATTTGATATTTTCCTCGCTTTACAGAATTTATAGAAATTGTAGAACAACTACTCCTGCATTCGGTTTTGTTCCTTACCCTAATTTGTTTTGTAGATGGCTAATGTTTTATTTGTTATTTGTATTTATTTACATATACTAGTGTTCAACATAATTTCCATATCAAATGAAGTGCGTGTCACTTTAACAATGTATCAGAAGCTGCTTACCCTTTCAGCACACCTGATTTCACCTCTCATTTTTGTGGGGTTCGTGTTACTCGATCTTTAGTTTTCTATGTAGTATTTTGTATACGATTGTTTATCTTTTTGTCCTTTTTCTTTTGACTATTGTATTGTCTGTCCGTCTTTGACTCACGGTTTCTGATTATCCTTTGGTATCTTCAAACTGTTCTTCAAAATATCGAAAGTTAATTACGAGTAACCCAACAACATAATAATTCACAAATGTGGGAATTATCATCATTGTTCGGTTACGAGTGATTTATTTTCATATTTAAAATGCAAGAGTAGTTTGACTGTTTGTTACACATATATTTTAGTTTTGCTTGTGCTAATAAGATGTTTCAAAAAGGAACTTGTTTTTCCATGTCAGATGCTTAATGATATTTCTGATTGTGATATTATGAGGTCATGCAGTGAAATAAACATTGTTATCACATATTTTGTTGCAATATGTTCCTTTTTGCATGTCCAATAATAGCTAAAAGTCAGTGTTGGTTATTTGCCCTCATATATCCGTATTTGCCCCCTATTTCAACTTCCGGTATCTGCGCAGTGGTCTCAAAGATTATATGTCAAAGTACAAGGAAAGATGATGCATAAAGATATGCATAAAATCGTATTTCAATCAAATTAATACATTTCAACATATTGGAATAAAGTTTAAATAACTTGAAACGGAATAATTAGCTCAAATGTATATGTTGTGTTGAATAGGAATTTCCATTCAAATGTCAAGGTCTTGGGTAGATTTTACAAACAGTTTCTAACGTCATTGTACAGATCGACATTGCTTGGTATATTTTTGAAACCAGACTCGAAGCAAAAATATTAAACAAAGGCAACTCTCTTAAGGATTTATTTTTGTAATTTGTCAGTTCAAAGATCTTTTTTGCAATATAAAAGTCAATGCTTGATTTGATTTGATTTGTGGTGTTTAACACCACTTTCAATAATATTTCAGCTATATCATGGCGACCAATTTTAGTGGTGGAAGAAGCCGGAGTACCCAGAGAGAACCACCGACCATGGGCAAGCAACTGGTAAACTTTATCATTTGTGGCTGCGAGCAGGGTGCACCCTTTTTTGTAATTTACAATGCCGGGGGTGAACCCACGCCGTATAGGTGATAGACTTGTACGAGTTGCTAGGTAATCCAACTACATAACTCATTGAGCCATCCGGGCCCTCGTCAATGCTTGGAAAAGGTCAATGTAAAATATGTGATAAAATGATTACGACATGAAATTTTCCATATCGTCCCTGGTATCAACCCTCAACCCATATCAGCCCTCCAGCTTCGCTGTCGGGCTTGATATGGGAGTCTCTGGCTAATACCAGGGCCGATATGGAAAATGTCATGTAATAATCTCTTATTATCTCACTGGATGAAAATTCTTTATTTCATTCATTTGGAAATCTCTGGATTTCACAGGCATCTATGTAATAATATTTTTTAATCACAATGTTTCAGAAATATATGAACATGTTGTGTATCAAGATGCAAATTGTAAATCTTTGACAACAAGTAGCCAAAGTTCATCAAAGATTTATAATTCAAAAGTAACTGTAAAAATAATTTGATAAATATATGCAGTATCAAACTAAATACTGTTGTAAGCATGAAAATGTTGAATTTCTGTACCTGTTTAAGATCACCCATCAATATTTTCATTGACACCCACAGTCCTTGACCTTTGTGGTTAATATCTTTAGCCGACACTACTTTCCTTATTAGAGAATCCATAAATTCCTCTCCACTTGGCCTAAAATAATATAATATCTTAGACATTGACTCATTGATTCAGCCTAAAGCATATTAGTAAATTGTTAGTTTCATTATGATGGAGTATTTATACAGAGAAAACCATAGAGTTCACTTAATGGAGAACTTTCTTAATTTTAACCCTTAAACTTTTCTTATTTAATCACTTTTATAATTTGCTTAGGGACAGAAAAAAAAACTTGTTTAAACAAAATCTTAGACAATGCCTTTAAAGAATAAAAAGAGGACATCTGACGAAAACCTGACTGGGCCATCCATTATTAGATTATCATCTATCCAACATCACATTAAGAATAAAAGGCTCAACCAAACAATGGATCAAATAGTTAGTGTCTAATAGACATCTACATCAAATGAAAAGGAAATTAATCTCCAGTGGTGGCTTACTACAAATCACACAAAACACATTTCAGCTTTATAATAATAAAGATCTAATGAAAGATTATAAAGTGACCGATGTTACATATACAATGTAGTATATGTCAAATTGTAGAAATCTTCTTTATCCATAAAATGTCAACAAACACAATCATTTTTTAATTAGTTCACTGATCATTGTGGAAAAAATACATTTTACGTGAACATAACCCTCAGAAATATTCATCTGTATATCAATTGGGCGAGTTAATTCCCAGAGAAGCAAAAAAAACAACATGTGCACACTGCATATGGGCTGTTTAAAAAAAAATGGCTCCAACATGTGAAAAAAATGTCCAAATTAAACTCACTCCTAAAAACTTTCTGCTGATAATTTTCAATGTTGTATACATTGAAGTAAATGGAACAAGAAAGAAACTATGAACAGATAAGCAATACATTTTTAAGAACCTTTTATTGAACACAAATTGGCATAAAAAACATGTAAAACACATACTTATTCTATATCAGTTAAACAATCTTTAGTCTCAATTATTTTGTATAATGGTTTCTCAAACAATGCAACTGATATAAATGACTTTTTGTGCAAAATTTTGGGTTATTGGTAGTTGTAGTTTTTCTTAAAAGCTATTTTTTTCTGAAAAATTCTCAATATTTTAGTCCAATCTACCTGATAAAGTTTTTATTATCAAAATAATAATGAATATTTTTACTTAAGACAGCAACATTTTCAAACTTTAAAGATAAGTAGCCATTTGTAAAAAAAAAATCACATTGATTCTTTGAATGATCGCAAAATAATTGGTTGTAGAAAAAACATTTTGTCTATTTTTGTTGCACTCCTGACATTTTATAATAAAGAAAAAAAGAAGAAAATATCACATTTTAAAATGCCAACATTGAACAGTGATGTTACTGTTAATTCATGCAATAATTTTTACCTGTTTCAATGAAATATTTGTACAGAAATGACAGTATTTGGAAATTTGTAACAATTTTTTGCCATACCACTTCTTTAATACCCAGTTTCAGCAGCAATATTTTTAATTACATTTGAAAATTTGTATTATACCACTCTAATATATTAGATAAATCATATAAAAGAAATAATTAGAATATTTTTATAGGCTAGAAAAGGCAATTTATTATAAATTATCATTATTTTATCAATGGTACTATTTCATCAGGATATGTTGCACTCCTGACATTATATTGCCATCAAGAAAAAGAAGAGTTATTAACTTAAAAACAATTCACAGGGGAAAAATTCAGTTGGTGTTCTTTCAAGCATTAGTTTTACCAAGTTTTAATGATAATTGTTTCTTAAAGTAACATTTTTCTAGTTATTTGTAACTTGTTTACAGCCATACTTCTCAAAAATTCCAACTTATTTTTGAAATATACTATACAAAAACATTTAAAACATGTATTAATCTAAATTAATATTGAAAATAGATGTTTAATATTTTTGGATACTTAGAAAATTAATTATATCAAATTTCAATGATTTTTAAATATTTATGTCAGAAGTGCAACATTTACATGGTCAACCATAAATTATCAATAAGAAAAAAGATAAATGCATTTATCATAAACTTTATCAAGTCAATTAATCTCCAATAGCTAATGAACCTAGAAAACATGTTCCCTTGTCAGAGAATGTCTCTAGTATTAATACCTTATAGATATTAAAGCATGAGACCATTTAAAATGAACAAAAATGCTTTATTACATAAAATTAAAAGCACATAAAATGCTATTGGCACTTTTAATTTTTTCAAACATTATTCTAAACTTGACAGAATCTCATTTTATTTAAATCATCCATATAAAAGGCTATAATTTAGACTGTGTAGAAGATCACTTAAAACTAGTTGCACTCCGGACATGAATCAAATGCTTCTGTGAGAGATATTTTATGTATCTCAAACAGGTAAATGGGTTTTATCTGTTCTCTTGGTCAGTCTCTGTTGAAATAGAAAGACACATGTGGGATTAGTTACATTTAAAAGAAAATATGTCTAAGAAAATATCAAATGTTGCACTCCTGACATTTGAGGGTGCTGCCTTTAATGTGACATTCTTGGCCTTACTACTGATTTTAGTGTATCCTTTAACTATGGTTTTGAAGCAGCAATGATGTATTAAGATTTATTTATACCCCATATCTTTGAAAACTAAAAGACAACATTTGTACAATGTAATTTAGGAAAACTTGCATAAATGTTTGTTGCACTCCTGACTAGGTACATCTTTTTCACAAAGCCATATTTTTATGCAATAATAAATGTGAAGCATGATCTATTGCTATCTTAAAGTATGTCAACATATCAAAGTGTGTGATGAAATAGATTTTGATAACATACTGTTTGATTTAGCACTGTGGTAGGTTGTTGAAAATTAAGGATTTTTTAAAGTGTCACAAAAAATGGTTGCACTCCTGACAATTTTGACATGTTTTTTGGACATATTTTTTTTTGTTATTCTAGATATCTTAAAGATTTTTTGCAGTAACAAACATCAAATCATTACAGATCTTTTGAACTATTTAGATCCAATAAAATCATAAAAATGAGTAAATTAGACAGCTATAGCAGTAGGAGCCATTTTTTTTAAAACTGCCCATATGTAAACAATCACACATAAATAATAGGTAAACTTTTTAAATAAGGATTAAGTCAGTCTGTAGTAGTTGTACACAGGACTTACTGTTGAAATGGAATAAATGTCTGCATATCTTCAGTACATTCTTTAAGTCCTTGTAAAATATCTGTAATCTCTATTGCTGAAAATTAAACATTAAGATCATTAAAAAATATGATTTTATATCAGTTCTAAATTCTACTTTTTCATCAGTGTAGAGATGGTCATGTGTCAAGTATTAATCTACGTTAAAGAAATTCACCAGTCATGACTGCTCTGGGTTTTAGAGTTGCGACGTCCCTTTTTCAAAATGCAACGGAGATCGTGCAGTTGTCAATGTAAACCAACATTGTACTAAAATGAGCAAAATTATTTAGAAAGTCTTATTTCCTTCAATGAAATAAAAATAATAGTTACTCATGTATATGGCATTATCGTGATAGATAAACTGCCCTTGGGACAGTAGTATTGACTTCAACACTGATAATGCCCAAGCCGCAAAATTGGTATTTGCGGCTTCTCTGCTAAGCTTGCAGCATGACAGAGTAAGGGCAAATACTGGTTAGCTCGGAATCAGGATAATGTCTCGAGTGGAAAGGAATGTCTACCCACAGACTGTTGTTTCAGTGAGCTATGAAAATCACTATAAAAATCCAATTCTGTGTTTTGGTTTAGTACAAAGAGGACATTATCATCATCATCTCATGGAAATGTAACTTGTTCTCAACATGACATAGCTGAAAAATGGTTCAGTTGGTGCTAAACAACAATCACTCACCCACTCAATATGTTACAAGTTGAATATCTTTTATACCACATAGTCAAGAAAGATATACTACAATTTCATTATCTTTTGTGGTTTCTTTAATAGTATCAAACCACGAAATTAAGAATCAACAAATATTTGTCATCATATATATGTACTGACTACAGCAGACAATCCACAAATTTACGTATCCACGTCCAAGAAAATACATATTTTTCTCAAGCCACAAAACATTTAAGTGAATTGCCAGATTTCTGATGCACTGAGATAGTTAAATACTACTAAAATGGCTGTCAAGAAAGACCATCCCTCATATACAGTCACTTTTTCATTGCATGGTGGCCTTATAAGAGGGGAGTCACTTTTTCATTGCATGGTGGCCTTATAAGAGGGGGGTCACTTTTTCATTGCATGGTGGCCTTATAAGAGGGGTGTCACTTTTTCATTGCATGGTGGTCTTATAAGAGGGGTGTCACTTTTTCATTGCATGGTGGTCTTATAAGAGGGGGGTCACTTTTTCATTGCATGGTGGCCTTATAAGAGGATCACTTTTTCATTGCATGGTGGCCTTATAAGAGGGGGGTCACTTTTTCATTGCATGGTGGCCTTACAAGAGGGGGGTCACTTTTTCATTGCATGGTGGTCTTATAAGAGGGGTGTCACTTTTTCATTGCATGGTGGCCTTATAAGAGGGGGGTCACTTTTTCATTGCATGGTGGCCTTATAAGAGGGGGGTCACTATTTCATTGCATGGTGGTCTTATAAGAGGGGGTCACTTTTTCATTGCATGGTGGCCTTATAAGAGGGGGGTCACTTTTTCATTGCATGGTGGCCTTATAAGAGGGGGGTCACTTTTTCATTGCATGGTGGCCTTATAAGAGAGGGGGTCACTATTTCATTGCATGGTGGCCTTATAAGAGGGCGGTCACTTTTTCATTGCATGGTGGTCTTATAAGAGGGGTGTCACTTTTTCATTGCATGGTGGCCTTATAAGAGGGGGGTCACTATTTCATTGCATGGTGGTCTTATAAGAGGGGGTCACTTTTTCATTGCATGGTGGCCTTATAAGAGGGGGGTCACTTTTTCATTGCATGGTGGCCTTATAAGAGGGGGGGTCACTTTTGCATTGCATGGTGGCCTTATAAGAGGGGGGTGAATACTATAATACAACTTATATAACCATTTAAGATATTTATACATAATACAACTGAAAACAACCAACCTGCAACACCAAATGGTCTCCGTAAGCCTCTAGTTTGCTTTTTATCATTTACATCATTTGGATCCATAACACCTAATAACAGAACAATTCTATAATATTTATATTGTAGAAAAAACATCAACATAACAGATAGATACAAAGGAATATTAACATAAAAAATAGCAGTAAACACAAAGATAACAACAACAAAAAAGTGCATCAAAAATATACTTTTTTATATAAAAATTATTTTATACTTTTCTTTTACAATCAGATTATTTTGTAATGATGGCCATATATTAAGTGACAACCTGTATATTATTATTGAAAACCCAATATATACCTGTAAATGACATGCAATTGTTATTTTTATTATTGTAATAGACACAGAATTAAAACATAGAATGTGAACCCCTGCATGCAGAATGATGTATACAGAGAGACCACAACACTGGTGGTCTTATATTAACTAGACATGATTGTAAACAGTGATAGAAGGTACACTTTGTCTTTGATTGTGACATATAATATTGTATCCCTCTACCAGTGTAAGTATAAAATAACACTTGCCAACTCTAACAACTTGTATGACTAGAAATACTTTTTCTCTCTGTCTGTCTTTAATACCAAGGTCCTGTAAAAATAAAGCATACAAATGATGAATCTTCATAATTTTTTTAATAATTATTCTAGATAAAAAAAAAATATATGCATTACAAATAAATGTACAAGATAAGAAGTGCATCTTCATATATGGTGTGGACCAAATATGGTGAGCCTATGTTGTGTAGTAATGGAGAAACTGATATAATTACAAAAACTTGTCATTAATGCCATCACTGCTGCCAGAAAAGCAATACATATGTCTCATCTTCAGCGACTTTCGTCACAGGTGACAAAAAATAACATTCCTCAAAATTTATCACATAGCTTGATTTCAACTGTCACTAACTTTGAACAAAAACATTTTTTTATTATCATGAAAACATAAATCTCGATGGAATGCCCATTTCATAATTAAAACTAGAGCCTCATTCGAGCTTTCAATAGATCATAAATGTACACTTTTGGTTTCAACCAGGTTAGTAATTTCTGAGAAAAAAACTTTCTTTTTCATTTTCACAAAAGTCCTATGTTACATGTTTTGTAGTGGCGACCATCTATTATTTTTCAAGTTTCTTTTCAAACGATTAAGAGATTTGGGCCTTATATAAATAAGAATTGTAAAACTTATAAGGCATCATGCAATTATAATTCAGGTACAAATAGGTTTAATGAAGTTCATAGTTTCTGAGAAAATGTTTGAAAATGCAGATTTTTGTGCTAACACATCTCACTGTTGTTAATAGTGAAATATGATAAAAAAAAAAAGAATTGCCATTTGATACTAACAGTAAAAACCACTTTAAAGTTATTCAGCATGTCTAAATCTTTAGTAACACTTTCTTTACTCCATTTTACAACATAGTTTTCACTGAAATACAGAAAAGAATATTAATCTTTGAACTCCTCCTTACATTGGAGACATCAAAATCATTTATACTTCTAGATCAATACTGTTAGCAATACCTTCTTTAATTAATATTTCTTTGTATAACAAATAACTTTGTCTATAATTTATTATGGTTTATTGTAAGAGAAAAGTGAGATCAAGTTCATTTTTTATGATCAAGTGTTCTTTTGTTTTTATTCAAAGTACTCCAGCAAGTTTCTTTGTTATTGTTTTTTTTTCACTGCTTCTTGTCTCATTTTCAGGTGATCATCTTTCGACATCATAATATTTTTCTTGATGACATAAAAGGCATATCAAGCATGTCATTAATGATATCCCTTGAATAAGTAAAATTGTATATTATTTTGTCATAGACAGATCATCATGCAATGCTATCATTACATTTTTATTTGTAAACACTTTATCAAATCTATTTCCTGTTAGCACAATAAATAATTAAGAAAATATAATCAAATAAAAACCATGATCAGTTTAAATAAATTTGACTTACCTTATAAATTTAGCATGCTTTGCATCATACAGACTCATTAATAAATCAGCATCTTCACCAATACGACACACAAAATTTCTCAACATTACATAAATATTGAATGTCTGTGGCCATTTCATACTTGTTAATTCATCCTTTTCTTTTTCAACCTAAATCAAAACTTATTGTGTGATAAATCTTACATCTCTTTATTAATTTTTAGATCAAGGCATGTTCAGTTTTTTTCTTATTTGACCAAGCTATAATTGTATTATAAGACAGAATAAAACAGAAAAGTAAAAAAAACCATCTGTATTATGATAATGATTATTGATTTATAAAAGATGTCATACTTATTTTTATTGTGGATGATAAATTGAGTTTTTAACTTTTGCAAACTTTATAAAAATATTTAGGATTATGTACTTCAATAAAATGTATGACATTTTGAAACAAGAAATGTGTGCATCACAAAATATGCCCGTCTATATAAATTATCAAACGGTACAGTACAGAAAGGGACATACCGTGATTGATCACTCCGAGAGACATAATTTTTAATCCTTTAGACATATCATCACGGACATCAAACCACTGTGATAGACATAAAAAGGACCATAAAACAAGGTGGTGCGGATTAAATTTTATGGCTCTCGGTCACCTGTGCGCCGATTGATATTTTACCGCCAATTAAGAGATTAGCGTTACCTGTTCTACCGGTTAACTTTTAATATCGTAAGCCGTAATTATTACTACTGAAGGATGGATTTTCGACAATTAATTTTGTATCCTCTTGCTGTTAATATTTGACTGTTTGTTGCTTTTCATTGCCAAAGAATCTGTGTCTTGTTATCGTTTTCGTTTGTTTTAGAAAGTTCTACTTTATGACCTCGAGTTCTATATTAAGAATTTTGTTGAAACCGCAACTGAACTTTATCTTGTTTAATTTTAATTTCTCATTTTTTTTCTTCTTGTTGGGTTGAATTCAGTATGTATTGAATTATTCGTAAATACGGGCTACTTCATCAATGTATTTTTTGCTTATAAGTTAAACCGCAGGTGCGGGTTTTTGAAGCATGGGTTTTGTAATGTTTAGTTGGTAAAGAACAGACGTAAAATTGAATATTGGGTTTATTTTGTGTTTTGGACTTTTACCTCTCGTATTCCACAGGACTGCAAAGCTTTTTCTGTTATTGTCCATTTAATGATTGACAGGTTATGGAACCAAGTTCTATTTTTAGAATCATTATTTAATACATCATGTCGTTAGTCGATAATTTCTTTTTCAGGCTATTGACCGGGTGTTGTTGTCGACAGTCATACTATTTCTTATCATGACAGATGTACTTTATTAAAGTAATTTGCAAATATTCATTGTGTTATTCTCTCTAACTTGTTCCTTTGGTCGATGTTCCAATACAATTTTTTTTCTTTAATGTAAAGTTTCTTTCTGTCTATTTTTTAACTAGGATTTGGCTGAAATGTCACTTAAATTATTCCCTGGAGCTTGTGGCATTTTTTTTTTGTATTCTTTATTTTATTTATTCATGTTTTTTTTCTGTTTGTTTGTGATTTTTCCCCCTGTTTTTTCCATATCACGATAAAGCTGAAATATTACCAGAATACTGAAGATCACCATCAATACACAGATATACTTTCCATACATCTTTGTTTCTTTTATTTTGTCTACTTTCAAACACATTTCAGTATGTATTTGATAGTAGACAAATAAAATTTTCGAAAAGTTTGTTCTATAAATACATAAATAATAATACTTTTTTATGCGTCGAATGTGAAACAATTATTGAACATTTTTTAACTGTCAAAATAGGGTTTTGAAGTATGACGTAGATAAATTTATAATATTTAGGATTTTTTTTTTAAATAATATCACAATTTAGTCAGAAACATAAATGTTTCTGCTTTAGTCTAGGTTTTCTTTGTAAACATATGGCATTGGCTGTGAATATCAAGCTAAACTGGTGACATTTGATTTTGGTCAGATACTGTGTAATGTCAAACATTTGTTATTTCCAGATGAAAACCAAGCTATCAGTTCCTGAGGCTTCAAAGTTGCAACATATGCAAAAAAACAGCCCCTTTAAGGGCTACTAACATCAATAAAAAGAGTCTTCAGTTGTTATTTACAAATTTATTAAACATCTTTAATTCCTTATTTCCTTTCACGTTTCTAAACTTTCTGCAGATTAGCTGCTAATTTCAAAAATATATCCGTAAATTTAGTGACTTTTGGACATGTAGTACTTCTTTGAATGATCTGTTTGTAAATATTTGTTTCGGTTTTTTTTAATCAAATTTTTCAATGACCGCATAAAAATTATTTAGTACGTATCACTATATTATATGCTATTTAACTTACATCGTACTGAAAATACGCTTCTACAACTAATAGGGTTTTAACTGGGTTTTCAATGAAGATTAAAATAAAAAATATTATTGAACTAAAATGTAACACTGAACTGGAAATACGCTTTAAAACGTACAAATCACGCACATGTTTATGAAACTTCATTTGTGCACAAGCCAGGTCATGTTGTGTACGCGTGTCAATAAAATACTAGGTGTAGATACGCAATACACAGCCAAGGTTAAAAATCTTTGAAACAAATTTGCACAACCCATGATTTCACTGAATTGAAGTTGAATGATCATTTATTATTTACATTTTATTCATCAATTCAAATGAACTCTCCGTTCTCGTGCTATTTTCTCGATCTCATAATTTCATTCCCGGGATTACGTTCAAGGATGTTCAACGTTTTGAGGAAAGAAATAAAAATGTATTTTTTTTTATTCCGAGGGGAATCTGAGACAGTACCTGAAAAAAAAAAAAATAATAAATAGGCGATATAAAAACGTAATTTCACCTGTACATCTTATCTGACTAGTTTACCTGTAAAACGACACACTTGATTACAAGATTAACACCTGGTGTTTTATTGCCCCCTGATCACCGACATGAATTTAAAATTTTAATCCCATCACTCTCCTAGACATGACCACTATCATGGTGATTGATCACGGTATGTCCCTTCCTGTAGTGTATAATGGTAATGACCCCAAAATAAATAGGGTTCTTCCCCTTCCGCAGGGGAATCATGTGGCCAAGCTTGGTAAAGATCCAATATACAGAACTAAAGTTATCGTGCGGAAATGATCCTGTTGTCAAAAATTCTATTTATAGTAATGGTGTGACCTTGATCTTTGACCTAATGACCCCAAAATAAATATGGTTCTTCCCCTTCCACATGGGAATCATGTGGCCAAATTTGGTAAAGATCTGATATACAGAACTAAAGTTATTGTGTGGAAACCTGTGTGGACGCCCGCCCGCCATACCCAATCACATAATACGGCCCATCTCGAGACGGGCGTATAAAATGGAAAAAAGAAAAACAAATCTATTCTATCAAACCTGTTCCATCTTGATCCTATCTGATGCTTCTTCATGCTGTGAAATATAGAAAAATAGAAGTATCACCAGATTAGTTCATTCTAACAAAAATTTATAAAATGCCATGATTTAGACAGATAACTGTATTGATATAATAAAATGAGCATTGATATAAATGGACATTGACATGCAGAATGATTCTTTACAATAGGAACTATGCGAGTGAATGAGTGATTGATGTTTAATGACAAGTGACCAATTTTTCAGATACATACATCTAGTTACTTTTTGATTAGATGATGTCTGTTTTGTACTAGACCAACATGCTGAGTTGAATTTGTTATGCTGCTAGCTGTAACAACAGTCAAAAGATAGATATACATATATGTCACTTCACTTGAACACATTATCTAGAATCCTAATCCACCAGCCTCTAGTCTTATTCCTTAATGCTGCATGCTTAGTGGATAAGTAACAAATATCAATTTCAGTCTTTTGTTTGACACATCCACGATCTACCATACTTGAAGCCACATGCTAACCACTACAACATCAAGGTGACAGGACCTATGTGAATGAGAATCTTTTTACATTCAAACTAAGAAATACAAATTATAGTACAAAAAAATGTAAGTTCTGTACCATAGAAATAAAATTAATTTCATATTAACAATTTGTTGTATAATGTTTTATTAAAACACAAATATTAGTTACTGAAAGTTAAAGATTTATTCAACATATATAAAATTATCACCTGTCTAAATAACTGTATGGTGCTTGTTGTATCAGGATCAAGGACATTTCCAAGCTCATCTCTTACAACCAGGTCTAATGATAGCAATCTACAAAGATATATACTTGTCAAAAGTGTTGCTATCACAGAAAATGTACTGCAGAAAATCATTTAGAAGATTAATTTCAAAAGCTTTATTTTTGTATAATTTGTTGAGTATCAGTACTTCTAAGACTTTTAATTTTTGTTTATAAAATAAACAGCAATAAATTAATTTTTAGAGTCACATGTCATTTTATATACGTGTTTTGATTGGTTTAAAAAGTTGAGGTTATTTGTCAATGTACGGAATCTAAAAATAAACGTCGTTCTCAAGGCGTCGCATGCCGTTGTCATCAGGTGATTTTCTTTAAATGAGGCACCTTTGGGGTTATTTAAATTTATTTCCGATTATTTGACTTATTTTGAAAAAATAAATATATTTTTCAATATCATAACAAAAAAAGTTTGAATTAATTTATAAGGATTGATCGAAATTATTTGTTTGGTTCATTCGAAATAACTCCAATCAGGTTGTACACACCCTTACACGGTGTGTACAACCTGATTGAGGTTATTTCTTCATGAACCGAACAAAAATTGCGATCAATCTTTAATTATAAAATAGAAATCAGAAATATTGTACAAGTACACTGTACCTTTTCAAAATAAATTCAACTTCAACAAAAAAAAAATTAATAAAAGAAAACCCAAAACAAGTCAAAATTTTAATTTTGATTGTAAAATGAATTATACCACTTACGCATTTCCTAAATCTATTTTTGTTGCAATTCTCTGCTGTATGTCTCTTAGTTCCTCCTGAAATGTCAAATCAAATAGTCAATTTTGAAATTTGCATACCAAATATTTTACATGGGGGATAAATTTACAGGGAGAGATGAAATCTCAAAAGTATATTTTACATTTTTCTGAAAATCTTTCTGCGTATTCTCATTAAGGCACCTGATGGGAATTTGTCTGTACATGAGCGAAATAAGTGAACATTTTTCAAAGTATTAGATCTTGGTCATTTGAGAAATAAGTTCTGTAGAGTCTGTAGTTGTTCACCAGAGATGTTTCACTACTATTTAGTTGCTATTTTGGAAAGTGGATTGGGTCAACTGATACAATTACAAAAGAATGACGGTCCAAGGACTTTTTTATTCCAATAGTGTTTCATTCCATCCAGTATACGAGATCAGAGATGCACAAGCCAAATTCTGTGGGTGAAACGTTGTATTTTGAAAAGAAATTGAGAACAAACCTGATCTGTATGTTATCCATTTAAAGCTACTTATTAAATTCTAAATTGATGCAATAACCAGATGGACTTAAGATAAGATACAGAAACCAATAAACCATCAATTAATCCAGAATAAAGGGACATAAATCTGGAATTATAATAGTCAGATATATCAAAATTAAACTTGATCCATATTTATCCATCTAAATGTAATTTCAAAATTTTAGTCAAATTGGATATCAGAAATTTAAGATAATGCCTTGAAACCAATAAAATTATTAAAATTATAGAACACAACTCTGCAATGGTAATAACCTGATACCTAAATAAATACATAAACATCCAAAATTTATTTTATGTAATTATATATTTTTTAGTACTTCTACAAAATCAATTTCATTTATTTTAATCATTTTAGTCTGAAGACTTACTGATGTTAGTTTTCGGGACATTATCTTCCGTCTTTGTTCTATCAGTTCTTGCATCATATCCTGAACATTTTGAAGCTCTGCCCTTCTGTCCTGTTATGATAGAAATAAATTTTAGTAGTAGCATTAGCTCATCCCAGGTCATATTTGTACTATTATTATAGAATTAAACATCATATTTCAAATACTTCAAAAGTTTAATTGACCTGTACCTGTGTATCCATTCACCTTCAATTGATGTGAACTTGTTTATGCAAAATACAAATATTATATGAAATCAATTGCTGTCTTAGAATATCAGAGTACATGCTCAAACAATGACATTTACTAAATTCTTCCAATACTGCAAACTGATGCATCAACAGAAAAGGAAATACATTTGTCTTCCATATCTTTTCATGATCCATCTATTCCCCAGCCTCACCTCACCCCCAAAAAACAGCAATAATCAAGAAATGATAGCATATAAGTACCACATATATATCTTTCCATATTATATGCCATTCTCTCAGTACAGTTGTGATCTCTTGTATCAATGGTAACTCTTGTGCTGATATTTTTCCAGATAAGCCTAAAGATCTACAAAATAACAATAAAATATGCAGTGAATTGAAAACATTTTCCTTAAAAAACAATTATTATCTTATTTCTAACTCAAAATACAAGCTTGTAAATAACAAAGATATAGAATAACAGCAGCTTTGAAGGTAGAGACAAATATTATCACTAGTATCCTAGAATGAGACTCCCAGTAATATCCAAAAAGGACGTTTTTGTTTTTATCGGTAATGTCATCATGTGTTTGATGTGACACTGACCGCTAATTTTCAGAATCATGATCATATCACTTGGCGAGATCAAAGGAAAATGTCCAAATTACAGATAACACAAAGTATCTTCATTAAGTGATATATAAAAACTTAAAGCACAATGTTTTTTCTTTCAATTTTCAAACAAGTGAATATTTCTTTAATCTTTAATTCACATTAAATAAAATATGGTATTTTTTTTTCATGTACTATAAAAAGAAAAGTAACTTTAAATACAAGATTTCAATTTGATTTTTATAAAAGATACATGCATAATTTATTATCAAAACTGTTTTTTTTTTTGTGAATTACAGTAAATCCTCTTTGTGACAAAGTATAGTGGAGAGAACTCTTATATTTTTATGACATACAGTCAATCCTCTTTGTGACAAAGCATAAGGGAGAGAACTCTTATATATTTTATGACATACAGTCAACCCTCTTTGTGACAAAGTATAAGGGAGAGAACTCTTATATATTTTATGTCATAGTCAATCCCCTTTGTGACAAAGTATAAGGGAGAGAACTCTAATATTTTTATGACATAGTCAATCCCCAGTGTGACAAAGTATAAGGGAGAGAACTCTTATATTCTTATGACAGTCAATCCCCTGTGTGACAAAGTATAAGGGAGAGAACTCTTATCTTTTTTATGACATGCAGTCAATCCCCTTTGTGACAAAGTATAAGGGAGAGAACTCTTATCTTTTTTATGACATGCAGTCAATCCCCTTTGTGACAAATTATAAGGGATCAATGTTTTTACTTCAAAATAGGTCAGTAATTGAGTTTTTTACTTGTTGTAAATGTTGTCTAGACTCAATTAAATGATTAATTTTTCATCTATATATCATGGAGAGAACAAGCTACTTTAGATGAGATGAGACCAACATGCTTAGTTGGATTTTTATATATGCTAACTCACTGAAACAATAGTCTGTGGGTAGACACGTCGCTTCACTTGGGACACATAATCCTGATTCTGAGCCAACCAGTCTTTGCTCTTACTCCTTAATGCTGCATGCTTAGCGGAGAAGCAGAAAATACCAATTTTATTGTCTTTGGTTTTGACACAACCGGGGCTCGAACCCATGATTTACAGCACTTGAGGCAAGTATGCACACCATTACACCAACTAAGCCACCATCCATAATAAATTTGCAAAGTTTGAAGAAAATCAGTCATGGCATATAAGAGTTAATTTTTAGTGCAGGACAGATGGACATCATATAATACAGTCTACAGTCTTCAGATGGGTATATGAAAATTAATTAATAATTTAACTTCTCATCTCCTACTATACATGTATGTATTATCCTGAAACATGTTTTCACTTCTCTTACTTTTCAGACAACATAGCAATAAATTAGCAAAAACCATATGAAAAACAGATATAAGCTTTGGTTTTGAAGTGATTCATACCCTGTTTTATTGATTCCTATTTCTTTTAAATGTACAAATGACTTTGGAAATATCCCTTTCTGACTCTTGTCTTTAGCAAGATGGCCTCTGTACCAACCTGAAATAAATAATATAACTTTGACGATGAGTGTTTCTCTTGGGTGAGTGAGTGATTGTTGCTTAATGCCATCTCAACAATTTTTCAGATAAATATCATGGTGAGAACAAGTTAATTTTCAATGAGATGATGACGAGACGCTTAGTTGGATTTTTAATAGTGCTCCAACAGTCCATGGATAGACATGGCACCCCACTTGGACACATTATCCCGATTCCGAGCCAACCAGTCCTAGCTTTTTATCCTTAATGCTGGTGATTAGTGCAGAAGCAATAAATACCAATTTCATAGTCTTTGGTTTTACCCGACCGGTGCTTTAACCCACAATCTTCTGCTCTCAAGAGTCAAAATTGCTGTTGCAGTATCTCTGCAAATTTCAGCATGTGCTGATTTTTTTTAACTAAAATTCAAATTAAAGAAATAGGACATTTTTTTCTTTTGCTATAAATAACTAGAGGCTCAGCCCACAGAGCCTGTATCGCTCACCTGACAATAGAATGATACTGAAGCAAATTTCAAAGGGAAATAATCATTACCTTAAAAAACAGCAGCCATCTTGAATGGAGGGTGGGGCTGTCGGACACAATTTTAAAAGGGACACACCCAGGGACCATCTATGCCAGGTTTGGACACCTTACATAGATGCTTCCTTCCAAGCTTGGCTCCATTTGGCCAAGCTGTTTCAGAGGAGAAGATTTTTATAACATTAGCCAATCAGAAAAAAAGAATTAATCTTGGTGGCCGTGTTTGTTGGCCGAATGGAACCAAATGAAGAAGCTTTATAGAGGATCTTGCATAGATGCTTCCTGCCAAGTTTGGCTCCATTTTGCCTAGCAGTTTCAGAGGAGAAGATTTTTTTAAACAGTAGCCAATCAGAAACAAGAATTGCCCTTGGCGGCCATATTTGTTGGTGCAACGGAACGAAATGGAGAAACTTTATAGAGGACCTTACATAGATGCTTACTGCCAAGTTTGGTTCCATTTGGCCAAGTTGTTTCAGAGGAAAAGATTAAAATATGAAAAAGTTAACGGACGGACGACGGACGCCAGGTGATGGTAATACCTCACATGGCCAGGTGAGCTAAAAAATGATGAAAAAAGGGTAATCAGATTTACTTCAAAATTGCAGGGCATGTAGATCTTGACAAGCTGAACGTGATTTCAGTTTACACTTAACATCTATCTCTTATAGTTTTTGAAATAAAGGATGAAAAGTATTAACATTTTTAAAATTTGATGAAAAAAGGGCAGTAACTTCATGATGGGTAATCAGATTTACTTTAAAATTACAGGCTAGGTAGATCTTGACATGCTGAACATGTTTGCAGTTTAAACTTAACATCTATCTCTTATAGTTTTTGAAATAAAGGACAAAAAGTATTAAAATTTTGAAAATTTGATGAAAAAAGAGCAATAACTCCAAATTGGGTACTCAGATTAACTTCAAAATTGCAGGGTACGTAGATCTTGATATGCTGCACATTTTTGCAATTTAAACTTAACCTTTATCTCTAATAGTTTTTGAAATATCAGACAAAAATGTTTAAATTAAAAAAAATAAAATAAAAAATAAAAAAGGGCAATAACTCCTAGACATTAGATTTACTTCAAAATTGCAGGGCATGTAGATCTTGACAAGTTGAACATGTTTTCAGTTTACACTTAACATCTATCTCTTATAGTTTTTTAAATAAAAAACAAAAAGTATTAAAATTTTGAAAATTTGATGAAAAAAGGGCAATAACTCCAAGATAGGTAATCAGATTTTCTTCAAAATTTCAGGGTAGTAAATCTTGCTGTGCTGATCATTTTTAACCCGTCAGAATTCCGATATTATTAACGTTTTTGAGTTATTACCAAAAACGTGCAATTTTACCATATGTTCTATTTTTAGTAACAGTGGCCATGTTTGTCGGCCGAATGGAACCAAATGAAGAAGTTTTATAGAGGATCTTACATAGATGCCTCCTGCCAAGTTTGGCTCCATTTGGCCAAGCAGTTTCAGAGGAGAAGATTTTTTTAACATTAGCCAATCAGAAACAAGAATTGCCCTTGGCAGCCATATCTGTTGGTGGAATGGGACGAAATGAAGAAACTTTATAGAGGACCTTATATAGATGCTTTCTGCCAAGTTTGGTTCCATTTGGCCCAGTTGTTTCAGAGGAGTAGATTAAAATATGAAAAAGTTAACGACGGACGACGGACGCCAAGTGATGGCAATACCTCACTTGACCCTTTGGGTCAGGTGAGCTAAAAAAATAAATGTCATACATTATACAAACATGATAAATAAATTTAATTTCTATATATGTATTAAGTCAAGGATAAAATTCTCATAAGTCATACATGTTATTTATCTTGATGGCATATTTTATTATTATATTATAAGGAATTTTTATTAAATAAACGAGCATGTTTAAAGGTCATAAAATACTTAATATTCATTTGATACCTATTACAAATGTACATACCATCTCCTTCTTCATATATTTGTACCACATCTCCAATGAATAACTTTAAAAACCCAACTCTATCAACTTTGAAGTTGCAAATAACTGGGGAAAAAAAAATTGCACATGTTCATTTCAATATCATTATATACATGTACATTTTGTATATATACAAAATTATACAATGTACAAAACAAAATAAATATATGGAATAACTGAATTACATGTAAAATATCATACATGTACATTAAACATGTAATTGCTACAAGGTTTAAAATTCACTTCTTTTCAGAATATTTCTTAATTTAATGTACACAGAAGCCCTATAACATATATTTTACATAAATAAGGGGTTTAAATTTCACTCGAACATTTATCAAAAGTGTACCTGCAAGAAAATTAATTTAAAACTCTTGTAAAAATCAAATATGTCAAAAGTTACATAAGAACAGCATGTTCAATGTAACACCAAACAAACAGTGATGTCATGGAGTATACAGAACTAACATGATTCTAAACAAACAGTGATGTCATGGAGTATACAGAACTAACATGATTCTAAACAAACAGTGATGTCATGGAGTATACAGAACTAACATGATTCTAAACAAACAGTGATGTCATGGAGTATACAGAACTATCACGATTCTAAACAAACAGTGATGTCATGGAGTATACAAAACTAACATGATTCTAAACAAACAGTGATGTCATGGAGTATACAGAACTAACATGATTCTAAACAAACAGTGATGTCATGGAGTATACAGAACTAACATGATTCTAAACAAACAGTGATGTCATGGAGTATACAGAACTGTCATGATTCTAAACAAACAGTGATGTCATGGAGTATACAGAACTATCATGATTCTAAACAAACAGTGATGTCATGGAGTTTACAGAACTATCACGATTCTAAACAAACAGTGATGTCATGGAGTATACAAAACTAACATGATTCTAAACAAACAGTGATGTCATGGAGTATACAGAACTAACATGATTCTAAATAAACAGTGATGTCATGGAGTATACAGAACTAACATGATTCTAAACAAACAGTGATGTCATGGAGTATACAGAACTGTCATGATTCTAAACAAACAGTGATGTCATAGAGTATACAGAACTAACATGATTCTAAACAAACAGTAATGTCATGGAGTATACAGAACTAACATGTTTCTAAACAAACAGTGATGTCATGGAGTATACAGAACTAACATGATTCTAAACAAACACAGTGATGTCATGGAGTATACAGAACTAACATGATTCTAAACAAACAGTGATGTCATGGAATATACAGAACTATCATGATTCTAAACAAACAGTGATGTCATGGAGTATACAGAACTAACATGATTCTAAACAAACAGTGGTGTCATGGAGTATACAGAACTAACATGATTCTACACAAACAGTGATGTCATGGAGTATACAGATCTAACATGATTCTAAACAAACAGTGATGTCATGGAGTATACAGAACTAACATGATTCTAAACAAACAGTGATGTCATGGAGTAAACAGAACTATCACGATTCTAAACAAACAGTGATGTCATGGAGTATACAGAACTAACATGATTCTAAGCAAACAGTGATGTCATGGAGTATACAGAACTATCATGATTCTAAACAAACAGTAATGTCATGGAGTATACAGAACTAACATGATTCTAAGCAAACAGTGATGTCATGGAGTATACAGAACTATCATGATTCTAAACAAACAGTAATGTCATGGAGTATACAGAACTAACATGATTCTAAACAAACAGTGATGTCATGGAGTATACAGAACTAACATGATTCTAAACAAACAGTGATGTCATGGAGTATACAGAACTAACATGATTCTAAACAAACAGTGATGTCATGGAGTATACAGAACTAACATGATTCTAAACAAACAGTGATGTCATGGAGTATACAAAACTAACATGATTCTAAACAAACAGTGATGTCATGGAGTATACAGAACTATCATGATTCTAAACAAACAGTGATGTCATGGAGTATACAGAACTAACATGATTATAAACAAACAGTGATGTCATGGAGTATACAGAACTAACATGATTATAAACAAACAGTGATGTCATGGAGTATACAGAACTATCATGATTCTAAACAAACAGTGATGTCATGGAGTATACAGAACTAACATGATTCTAAACAAACAGTGATGTCATGGAGTATACAGAACTATCATGATTCTAAACAAACAGTAATGTCATGGAGTATACAGAACTAACATGATTCTAAACAAACAGTGATGTCATGGAGTATACAGAACTAACATGATTCTAAACAAACAGCGATGTCATGGAGTATACAGAACTACATTGTATGACATTTTGAAACAAGAAATGTGTGCATCACAAAATACGCCCGTCTATATAAATTATCAAACGGTACATGTAACATGATTCTAAACAAAACATAGCATCTTTAATTTTGGGACATGTCAGTTATTCATGTATCTCAAGATTTACAACATGTCTTCTGAACATACTAATACATATATATTATTTTCATATTAATATTGCTATTCTTGATCATTATCTATAATCAAGAACAGTTTGATGATACATGTAACATGTACATGTACCATGGGGGTAACACTACACTTAAAACTAAAACATTGAATACAAATGTAACATGAATCCCATGAATATTAGGATTCTGGTTTTCTCTTACATTCCAATTTCAACAATATCTCAGTTATATCGTAGCTTTATCAATATCTCAGTTATATCGTAGCTTTATCAATATTTCAGTTATATCGTAGCTTTATCAATATCCCAGTTATATCGTAGCTTTATCAATATCTCAGTTATATCGTAGCTTTATCAATATCCCAGTTATATCATAGCTTTATCAATATCTCAGTTATATCATAGCTTTATCAATATCTCAGTTATATCGTAGCTTTATCAATATCTGTTATATCGTAGCTTTATATCAGCTTAAAATTGGCGGAGAAAACCGAAATAAAAGGAGCAAATCATTGAACTCATGTAGACATATACAAATTAATGTAAGTCTCACATAAATTTTATCTTTTACAGGAGAGCCTACATACAATGTATGCCTGTTTTATTAGAACTGAGTTTGATCTTTTTTACATAATGATTGTCTAGTCTATTTAATATCTCATAATATTTGATTTATTTGATTTATTGTGCTTAATGTCACTTTCAGCAATATTTCAGCTATATCATGGCAACCAGTTTTAGTAGTGGAAGAAGCAGGAGTACCCGGAGAGAACCACCAACCATGGGCAAGCAATTCCAACTGGTAAACTTTATCACTTGCAGCTGCAATTCGAGACACCCTTTTATATAATTTACAAAGCCAGGCGCAAACCCACTCTGTATTGGTGATAGGCATGTATGAGTTGTTTGGCCTGAGCCCTCAATATCTCATAATAAGTTGCTTGATACACATTACAAAACGTATAATATTCAGAGCTCCAGATAAGCTGCATATTTGCGTTTTTTACGCTATGAAAACGAGTAAAAACGCATGTATTATCAGATCAGAGTGTACACATTAAAACGCATGTATTATCAGATCAGAGTGTACAATGTGTACAGCATACATATTGCTGTGTAAGCAAACTTTCCAAATTCGGAGCGTACTTGTACAGTCGTGTACATAACAATACATTTTTGTCTTTGAGAAATTCCCCGTAATTACTTCCATTTATACTTTTCGAAGGAAAGAGCGTATACATCCGAGAGGTACAGAATGCTTGCCTTTCTAAGCATCGATGTCAAAAGAGATCTGATTGGATGTTTACGATAAATCATCCAATCGCGGTCAATATTACAAATAAATGCAGTTTACGTAATAAGTAAGAACTAAAACGAAAGTAAATTTGGGAACACGTTGTTCGTTGAAAATGAGCAAGAACATGAATAAGCGCGCTACGGAAAATTATATATTTAAGTTCCTGACAGTTTCATCTGTGTCTAGTGACAGTATAGTTAAGGAATCATTGATGACATTATCAACACGGCTGTGAAAACTGCCGAAGTCGACGAGCAAAAAACAAAATATTTACAACATTTTATTAATAAACATGACACGATCGTGTCAAATTAAGCAGAGATATACATTTCACTTGCATCCTGCGTTTATTGAATAACATTTGTGTCAAACATAATTTTAAAAGTGTACATGTAAGCAATCTTTTCTGAAGTAGAGAGTACAACAGTGCAAAGGAAATATGCAAATACGCATCATTTTCAAAAGTAGGGGGTAATTGCCCTTTGGACTTGAAAATTATCTGGAGCTCTGATATTTTATTATCTAATAGTAATTTTAAAAAATATTTTAAGTAAAATAGTTTTTTTTCATCAATTACAAGTTGAATAGTCCTTGAGGTGGTGACATACCTGATTTTTACAGGGCAGTTTTCCATGTCATTTTAAGGCCAAAAAATTAAATACATAAACTGACATGTATTTTTAAAGTACATTATACTCAGGGCGTTGGAGGGCAATTCGGGCGAAGAAGTCTCCTTGTGGCTGCTCACTTCGCTTTGTACTAGTGCCAAAAGAGAAGTGGAAGTCGCCCTGTAATTTTACCAAGTCGCTTTGCTAATTTTAACTGTTTTAACGGTAAAACATCGGTATATTTTTACTACAAAATTTCCGTTTTTCAAACCACCATTGTAAAGGGACGTAATCGAAACAGTTACGAATATAAAAACTGTACTACGGATCCGTACTCGGGAAAATAACGTCGGTATTGTTTCATTTAATTTATTTGGGGTTCGATGGCGGCTATCCCAAGGGATTGTTAACTTTGTGGATATGATTAGTTTCTTAATTAATAATATGAAACCGGCACGGCCATGAATGCTCGCGCATCTGAAAATTATCAAGCTCATTCAGTGCATCAAAAAGTGTAGAGATTTTTTGGGCCGAGATATATTGGGGACGACTTTTTTTTAGGGCCAAATCTAGTCTCATTCAATCGAGCTGTCATTCCTTACGAAATCTCAAAAGTTAACTTCCGCGTAGAAACAAAAATTCTTTTCAGTATGCCAGAAGAGATTTAATAAATTAAAAAATATCGATATAAGTAAAACAAGCTAACAAAATGACTTTTATTACACACGGGTTCCGGTGTCATATGGTATTTTGAACCCCATGGTAAATTGAACCCGGGGTCGATTTACATCCATGGTATATTGAACCCCCTTATTGAAAACTGAACACCCCCCCCCCTGTATGGTAAATTGAACCCCCATGGTATTTTGAACCCTCCCATTTCTAATCAAAAGATATGCAGGGAGGTCAAAATATCATGTGTAGGGGGGTCGATATTCTATGGGTAGGGGGGCAAAATACCATGGATAGGGGGGTTGATATACCATGGGTAAGGGGTTCAATATACCATGGGTAGGGGGGTCGATATACCATGGATAGGGGGGGTCAAAATACCATGGGATATACCATGGGTAAGGGGTTCAATATACCATGGGTAGGGGGGTCGATATACCATGGATAGGGGGGTCAAAATACCATGGGTAGGGGAGTCAATATACCATGGGTAAGGGGGTCAATATACCATGGGTAGGGGGGTCAATATACCATGGATAGGGGGGTCAAAATACCATGGGTAGGGGGGTCGATATACCATGGGTAGGGGGGGGTCAAAATACCATAGGTAGGGGGGTCGATATACATGGGTAGGGGGTTGATATTCGATGGGTAGGGGGGTGATATACCATCGGTAGGGGGTCAAAATTTTCCCAAAAAAAATTAAAGTTCAAAAGTTTCAAAAAATTTCAAAATTAAAAAAAATATATAAAATTTCAAAACTCAAAAATTTCATAAGATTTCAAAATTTTCATCATATTTCAAAATTTTAATATTTAAATAATCTTGAAAAATGATGAAACAATTGTAGCCTATTTTGTTGAATATACTGTTGAAAAGTTTAAAAAATTCCTTATTATTTAATAAGCAGTTATTGACTTTTAATTTCAGTCTACTCATGACTATGCGGACCTGGTCAATGATTGATTAACCTCGGCCGTTGGCCTCAGTCAATCATTCATTGACCAGGTCCGTATAGTCATGAGTAGACCGCATTAAAAGTCAATAATTGTATAGGGTAGGGGGGGTCAATATACCATTGGTAGGGGGGTCGATATACTATGGGTAGGGGGGTCAATATACCATGGGTATATCAACCCCCCTACCCATGGTATATTGACCCCCATACCAATTGAAAAGACTAAGTAAACAAGTAAACCTTTGTTTATATAGGGAATCTCAGTGAAACCAATTTTGAGAAAAATATCAGATTCATGATATACAAATTTTGAAATTTTGAAAAAAAATTTTGATTTTTTTTTAATCTTATGAAATATGTTAGTTTTGAAATTTTATGAAAATTTTGTAATTTTTTTGAAATTTTTGAAATGTAGAAATTGAAATTTTTTTGAAAAATTTTCAATTTTTATTTTAATTTTTTTTTTTTTTTTTTAAATTCTATAAAATTTTTGAAATTTTGAACTTTTTTGAAAATTTAGATTTTTTGGAAATTTTGAAATTTTATTACCCCCCCCCCCTACCCATAATTATTAATATATATTGAATCCCCTCCCTACCCATGGTATTTTGACTCCCCTACCCATGGTATATCAACCCCCTACCCATGGTATATTGACCCCCTTAACCATGGTATATTGACCCCCCTACCCATGGTATATCGACCCCCCTACCCATGGTATATTGACCCCCTTAACCATGGTATATCGACCCCCCTACCCATGGTATATTGACCCCCCTACCCATGGTATATCGACCCCCATAACCATGGTATATCGACCCCCTACCCATGGCATATTGACCCCCCTACACATGGTATATCGACCCCCCCTACCCATGGTATATCGACCCCCCTGCCCATGGAATATCGACCCCCCTACCTATGGTATATCAAACCCTCTCTTATGGTATTATGAACTCCTCTTTTGGTAGAAATGAGGGGGGGTTCAATTTACCATGAGGGGGTTCAAAATACAATGACAAAAAATTGACCCCGGGGTCAAAATACCATAAGGAAAATTGAACCTGGGGTCAAAATATCATAGGTAAATCGACCCCGGGTTCAATTTACCATGGGGTTCAAAATACCATATGACACCGGGTTTCAGTGGTATCGGACGTACAAGACTTCAGGATCACCTTTGCGCTTTATGTTAAGAAGATCTTCATTAGTTGAGTGTGTTAGTGTGTTACACGGAACGTATTTACAAAGCGTCAATTTTTTTTTATTCGTCAGTATGTGCAGCCATGTTTGTCAAAAAATCAGAAGTACACATTTTATACCATAAAGAGCTCGCTCACGCTCGCATATCAATCAGTGATTAAAGAGAAGCAATGTAAATAATATACTCATTAAAATTTGATTAAATAACAAGATGAACTGTGAGCTAATGCTCACTTATGATACCCCCGCTCTTCGGCAAACAGGAAGCAGGAATCTGACGGGTCAAAAACGCTTCCCACGATATGGGGTACCTATACTGTAAATCGGGAAATTTTGGTCATGGTTTTATTTTGGCCCCTAAATACGAAGTGCCAAAATTAAACACACCAAAATATGTCACACTCCAAAAAATAACTGCCAAAATTGAACACTGCCTTAATATCTTTTTATATTTATATTCCCTAATCTGTACCTTTTTGTCTTACTTCTTTCCTAAGTAAAACTTTGTCAATTACCGTTATACATGTATATACACACACAAGTCAAACTGAAAAGTGTTCACGATGTGAAATCGTTGGCTTGGATGACAAGAGAGAAATTACAGGTAAAGTACATTGATAAAAACCATGCAATACCAATAAAATTTATTCAATCAACAAAATGTCAAATATCATTAAAATGACAATTACCTATAGAAAAAAGAAAAATCAATAAACACGTAATTAGTGTCTTATCGGTTTTATTTATTATGTATAATTGTTGTGTAAACAAATACATGTACTGACCGTTATAATAAGACGGCTTACCTGTAAAAGCGATGATTAATACCAGTGCAAAATTATTATTTGTTGTTTTTATATTAAATGCATTTTACTTTATGCTGTTTAAATATTTAAATTCCTAGTTTTAATAAATATCACAATTTATCCATAATCGATTTGGTTTTTAGTACGATATTTTGACATCAAAATATCCGGTAAGTAACACCAACAGTAAAAACGTAGTATCGCTGGTTGAAATGAGAACGCTTCCATTTACGTTCTGAATTAACTGACAAAAAAATTAAACACATGGGAAACCAAAAGTGGCCAAAATTAAACACACTAGAAACGAAAATGGCCAAAATTTCACACACCAAAATAAAACAACCCTCTTTTGGAGAAAAAAGGCCAATATTAACCCACACCAAAATTTCCCAATTTACAGTATGAAGCTTGTGACCAAATATCAGATCTCTGCCATCAATAGTTGCTGAGAAAAATGTGACTAAAAATGGGCATATACAAAATGTATATGTGTATAAATGTGTATAAAAATCAACAAAGTCGGCAAACAGGAACTAGGAATCTGATGGGTCCAAAAACGCTTCCCACGATATGGGGTACCTACATTTGTATATGAAGCTTGTGACCAAATATCAGATCTCTGCCATCAATAGTTGCTGAGAAAAATGTGACGAAAAATGTGCATATATGTTCAATGTGTATAAAAACCAACTAAGTCGGCAAACAGGAAGTAGGAATCTGACGGTTCCAAATATGCGACCCGAGAACATTGCAAAAAGTTGATGCAGGTAAGTACAGATAGTGAAATAAACATACAATGTATATGTTCAATGTGTATAAAAATCAACAAAGTCGTCAAACAGGAAGTAGAAATCTGATGGGTCCAAAAACGCTTCCCACGATATGGGGTACCTATATGAAGCTTGTGACCAAATATCAGATTTCTGCCCTCAATAGTTGCTGAGAAAAATGTGTATAAAAACCAACTAAGTCGGCAAACAGGAAGTAGGAATCTGACGGGTTCAAAAACGCTAACCACAATATGGTATACCTATATGACGCTTGTGACCAAATATCAGATTTCTGCCATCAACAGTTACTGAGAAAAATGCGACGAAAAATATCTTGGACGGACGGAAGGACGGACAGAGGTAAAACAGTATACCCCCCTTCCCCTTCGGGGAGCGTGGGTATAATTAGCGATTTCACAGCTTGTGATAATGTGATATAGCTTGGTCGATTGTTCGATTGTATTTGTATACGTAGATCAAAGAAGGTGAGTAAATTTATTTTAAAGAACAAAGGTGGTTATTTTTTTCACCCAAGCCAGTTTTTTTTTTTTTTTTATTACAGTGGTGGCGGATTCAACGGCTTCAGCCCCTCCGTCGAATAAATCAAGCACAAATATTAACATACGCTTTTCAAGACTAGTTAACGTCACGATATGGCTTTTAATCGAATGGTTTCGATCTGTGTGATGAAAGTAAAAGAAAATACAAATTAATTTCTTTGTATTGAATTAATCTTCAAAGAGGTAATTATAAGTAATTATACTAAATCAAATTTTCAAGTTTATTTGAAGTTTTTATGAATGTATTGTCAAAATATCAATTAATCAGGTATTGTCTTAAACCTTTATATAAACATGTCTAGTGTCACAATTTCATATAGGTATAGCCACCAACACCTGTAAATTGAGGCTCTTTCAAGGATTTTTTTATTAAATATCATTTATTTTAACAAAAAAAATAATGGCAAATGTTGCTGTATTACAAAAAAAATAAAAAATACACGAGTTTCCGTTTTGAAAATATATGAATACAGCATATTTTAAACTCTAAATGAATTTATAAATACATATAAAATAATTGAAATTAATTAGAAATAAAATAGACTTAAATTAGATTTTTTCCCTGCTATTGATCAAACCTTTGAGCACTTTACAAAACTGCCAAAACACACATACACCAGACCAGAAGAAGCTGATGTAACTTCTTTGTTGAATTCCATTTGCAACTTTGATTTTGTCGTAACCATTGTTATTGTTCAAATGTGCCTGGCTTTTAAGAAAGGGCTCAGCAGATCACTAGATTTAGATTAAACTTATTTTATTGTTAACTATATAACATTTGGATCGGACACAAGTTATTCCAACTTACAAAGGTCCTCTACAAGATCACTACAAGAGAGATCACTTGACATAGGCAGAGCCTTAAAAAGCGTAAATTTAATTCAGAGCTCACAAGACTGCAGAGCAAATGTTGAACAATTCAACCACCAGTGTTTTGAGAGAGTGCTAAAATATGTGAATCGCTAGACATAGAGGTTAAAAAACCTAGAATATGCGGGAGACAAATAATGAGAGATAATGTTGAAGCAGAGAGTCCGAAAGACTACTTTAGGAAGTCAATAACTGTACCTTTTCTCTACTGTACGCTAAATGAAATGAAAACAAGGTTTACCGACCTACACGCCAGAACCGCTTTGGGACTACAGTTGGTTCCATTAATTATTGAAAATATTGCTCCATAACTGAGCCCACCCCGTCAACAGAGTCTCTGGATCCACCCCTGTATTACAATTTGTGTGGTACATGTATTAGATCAAAATCATGGCAATGTTATGTTTTATCAGTTGGTTTCTAATTTGCAGAGTATGTTCGCATCCTAGGAGGTTTTCATAGCTTTTCAATCTCCATTACTAACTAATAAAGCAACGTAACTGATTATAAGATTAAGCTCATTAAAAATCTGTTCTGCAAAAGTGACTAATGGTCTCAAAATCCTGGCTGAATTCCTGATAATCCGTAAAATACAGTATATTGTAATAAATTATATAAATCTTTTTGTTTTTGATGATGAAATCGAAATGAAAAACAGAAGTACAATACAGACATTAACATTTGTACAAACAAATCCGGACCATTTATACATGAAACTGAACATGAAACTGGTAGTGGTACATGCAATCATTCAGTTTCGGTTCGAAAAAATTGGCTCCTTGTAAAATTTTTAGCTGGCTGCTAAACTGGCTCCTGACTTTCAAAACTGGCACCTGAAAATGGCACCTGGCGATTTTTCTGGCTCCTACTTTTTGGGAGCCCCTGAAGCCTGTATGAAAAGTAATATATTTATGTCCTGCTTTATTTACATAGATGATTTCAGTTGTCCAACCAACATGATGATTCAGTTCAGTGAACTGAATGTCCTTAATATAGAACTGTGTGTATGTTTTGGACTTTCTTTTTGTTCATCATTTTTTGACATGCATATGTTATTTTAAATCTGTATAATTGTTGTTAATATATGTTTAGATTGATTATAGTATAGTGCAAAGAACATCAGTAAATAGTGCATTGTGTTTTGGTTTTTTTGCATATATTTATCATATCTAGTGTTTTGTCATTTTATCTACCGTATGTGTGACTTGTTTGAAACAATGCTGATGTCGAAATAAAATTTATTATTCAATTTTATTTATTTATTATTTATTGGACAATAGTTGACTATCATATATGTGCCTTTATCATCTGCAAGACAAAACAAAGAATCTGAAAAGGGTTTATTTAATACAAACAAACAAAAAACAAATACAAGGACATATGTAAATCAGAGAGATGATATGCTAACAAAAACAAGGAATTAAACAATTACTGAATATACCTTAATGCATAAGAAGTACATTGTAACATACGAATGCCACGATAATGCCCCGCGAATGTGAAGTGGTACAATTAGAGAAATATTTTGACTTCTCCCTGTTGTCTCTCACTTCTCTTTTGTCAGCATCTGAAAGAGAAGTCACTTCTCCCTCTGATTTCAAAGTAGTGGGAGTCCTGCTATACTATATTTATTGTAAAAAAAAATCTTATAATACTTGAATCATACAAGCTATATTTGTAACAATGTTTATTTCCTGAACAGTAATAACAAGTTTTTTTTCTCAATATGTTCAAAGGTCATTGTCATTCGCCTGGTTTGGTATAACTATTATCGATCTTGAAAATGCGACCAATTCTAATCAATTGGATGTCATATTTTTATTTTAAAATTTTCTTAATAGGAATGTTTTTTTATTATTATTTTATTGTTAATTAGTTAACTAAACATTTGATGCTGGTTATTTAATTAGGACTATACAGTAAATTCATCATTGGCTTCCCATTTTACCTTGGGTTTTTTTCATCATGAACAGAGCAGAAAAAATATTTTCTCTTTTTTAAGCTACTGGTACCACATGTATTTTCTTACTATTTCTACAAATGTTGTTGTGAAAATATTGACATGATCACAAAAGTACATGTATGATCTCAAAACTGTCAACACACATGTGGAATGCTATTATGTGAACAATATTACTTGTTCCAGTTTTATTTTAGCTGGACTTTAAATACAAAATGTACATGTAATATGCTTAATGACTTATACATTTTACATATATACATTGTACATGTATTTATTATCTTTTTTTTCAAATGGCCCCACATTTTATTAAAAAATAATGCCATAGAATAAAAACAATTTACTAATGTAATTGTTATATATAAACAAATTTTCAAAAAATATATCTTTCCGTGAAATTGCCTGCATGATGACATCATAATTAGACGGATCATGCTAAAAATGGACTATAAACGACACATTTAAAGTACATTTTAGCTATTTTATATACCTCCAGTCTTCCACCAACACCAAATTGAGCAGTTGTTTTCAGTTAAGAGGGTAAATGATTGTATCAAAATATTTTGTTGGTGGAGGGTTGTGGAGGTTGTTAAATATTAATTTATCTATAACCTCGACCCGGCCTTTTAATCAATATTTTCACTCTTATGATTGCATATACATGCATGAGACAATTATTCACAATCTCTGTACATTTTATGATTCATTTCAAGGAATGAAATTCATCAGTCAATAACATATGTTTCTGTAAATAATTGTATTTATTTTAAATACAGTTTTGTACATTGAAACCAGGAGGAAACTCAGTGAATGCATTCAGCAATGCCAGAAAAGGGACTGGAGACTATATGGGCCCTTTATGTCCCCATATTTAATGAATTTTAGGAATGACTTAAAATTTGACGTGTTTTATTTTATAGACGACATCATACTTTTGATGTTAAAACTTGTTTCCAATAAAACCGGTACGTATTTGACGTCATTGTGACGTCATGAGCATGAATTGTTTAATGTGTTTCGTGGTATTTTGCCAAAATTTCGACGGTTTTCGAAGAAATTAAGCACCTCTGCAGTCGTGCACCAGAAAAATATTTTAACAGATTATTAAAATAAATAAAACACAAATACTGTTAAAATATTTTTGGTGCACGACTGTGGAGGTGTTTTAAATTTCTTTAAAAAAAAACACGGATAAATGTTCAAATATTACAAGTGTTAGATAACGTTTTGAGGTTTGAGAAGCACGATATTCCCTATCTGTGCCGTAAAAACTATGGTATGTCGGCACGTAACCAATTAACAGTTATGCAAGATAAAAATAAAATAAACGCAACTTCATCCAAAATGGGGGTTTTTCCATAAGCCCCCAATTATTGATTATATATTTACTTCCGGGATACTGAAATAGTTATTACTACCGGGATACTGAGATAGTCTTAATAACTATCGCTGCTACTTCTAAAATGAAGTAAAATAATTTGATCCCAAAGGAGTCGATATTTTTGGGCACAATCCGACATATCTTTAAATAACATTATCCAATAATTGTATTTCGCTTAGACATGGGGTTATTTTAACACCCCTCTCACAGAAGGAACGATGTGAAAAAACCCGGAACCGAATTTGTTCATGGGAAAATATGTTAATTATTTTATTTTTCTAAATGTATCGATTAAATAGAAACTAGAACTGTCCAACCACAAGCAAGCCTTGTTACGTTCGAATACATAAACATAAATACAACAATCTGGATTAACTGGATCAAAAGAAAAAAGAAATATTTGATTCCCGGAGACGACGGAATGTATTAGTATAAATACTTACAAATTACTTACACTTAAAACTTTTAAGAATTTTTATTCTGGAGATTTATAGAAGTCAAACCTGCATAGATCGTAAACGTAAAAACTTTTTTGATTAAATAACAAGATGTCTAATGGCGAGTGGAAGAAATGTTCTTTTAGGATAGAGAACTTCCAATTTTCTCTATAGTCCTTTCTCGTTTTTATGATTTTCATATTGATACATTCATTTAGAGTAGATCTGCGGCTATTATCGTATATTGTGGTTTATTTGCCACTTCATTTCGGGTTGTCCTGTTTTTTGAACCAACGCATGATTTCAATTGGTGTATTTTCTGGTGACTGCATATAAGATACTCGCCCAGAAAAAATCGTCTGCATCAGTTTACCACATACAAAATGTAAGTTTATCCATCTTATTCAAGATTTTGTGTTGTGTACATGTATACAATGTTTTATGCATATAAATCAAAAGTATGTGTTAAAAATCCATATTTGCCGTTTTATTTTCAAAGAATTAACTAATAATACAGCGTTATTTTTACTATCTTCCACCATCTGATGATCCCCCCCACTATTTTGTTTCTTTTGGAAGGATCGAACACTACTCATTGAATGCATTTTAAACGCCGACTTTATGTGAAAGGGACATTGGAAAGCTGTCTGGAACGAATTAAATGCACCCTAAGTGCGGAATATAAAGGACACACTCCTAACAGGTAAAAGGCAACTTACAGCAGATTCTGATAGCAAGTTTATTAGGAGAGTGTTGTTGGTTATTATTTTAATACCAATTATTACAAGAAAATGGGTTGTTTGTGATTGATTTGCTTAATTAAAATATCAGTATTTTCTTTCCGTTTCAAAACGATGGCATGAAAAGCACATACACATACCAATTTAGACATAATATGTACTACATTGTACATCACCAGTTTTCGACGGTCAATGTTAATAAGTTTCTGTATTGACATGACCTCAATATTTACATTATTAATGTCATAGCAGATGATGAAACCTAAATTGGTGTGCACCAGTTTCCTTTTTAAATGATTAAAGCTTTTTTAACGTGTAGAAAAAATTAATTACGAAAAAATTTAATTTGAATGTGAAATAATAGATGTGGTACGTAGTTCTTACATTTAAAGATGACATTTTTAGCTCAGATTTCTTGAGATCATTTATGCAATTTCAGCATCATAATATAGCCTCTGACAAATGAAGCGATCAAAATAATGAGAGATTTTATCACATGAAGCAGACCGTCGAAAACAGGCGACCATCGAAAATTTCATAATACAGCTTTGGAACATGTTTTTATTCCTTAAATCAATCCACATTGCATATTAAGTCAAATTTATGCTTTGTTTATTGAGTTTTATCATTTTGTTGTTGTTTTTTTTAAGATACATGTACACATTATAATACAATGATATGTCGCAAGTATTCTGAAAAAAAATAGACGTTCATGCTTTTCATTGCCCAATTTTGTCGATCCTCTGTGAGGAAATAGAAGCACATATTAACTAACTGTATTTATTTCTGAAAAGCACATATTGGGAATACATTTTGGAGAAAATTTTATTGACATCTGAGATGGGGCCGGTTTTGACCCTTATAGTCCTTTGATTTTAAAACAGTAACACTAACAGACCATACATCTGATCCACAATGATCATGGAAATTGGGGAGGAAGTTAAGCACATAACATTCTTTATATAATACATAAACATCATTGAAAGGGAAGTACATGTATCATAATGTGTAGTAGTACAGTAAAACCAGTGTTAGCAGTCAACACTATACATGTTTAAGGACAATCCTTCAATGAAATTAATATATAACCCATACCTCACATTGACAAGATGACACCTTGACTACAGATCTAGCTGATCAATACTTTTTTGATCCGAGCTAAAAATGTCATCTTTAAATGTAAGAACTACGTACCACATCTATTATTTCACATTCAAATTTTATTTTTTCGTAATACATTTTTTCGTCACGTTAAAAAAGCACTGCATGTAAGTATTGTAACTCATAAACACTACATTGTAAATATATTTTAGCATCAATAAGAAAGAAACAAACAAGTTTGTGTGATTTTAGAGGAAGGAGCATACTTGTACATTGTAGGTTTCCAAAAAAAAAAACCAAAAAAAATCCCGACCTACCGACCCTAATTTTGAAGACCATGCAATCGGAAACACACATATATATTTTTTTGGCCTTATCAGTTGGTTGTTAATTTGCAGAGTATGTTCCCATCCTAGGAGGTTTTCAATCTTCATTACTAACCAATAAGGCAACGTAACTGATTATAAGATTAAGCTCATTATATTCTTGTTTATTCATAATTTAAAAAAAAAATCTATTCCACAATAGTGACTAATGATCTCGAAATCCTGGCAAAATCCCTGAACAAAATTATATTTGAAAATCTTTTAGCAGGGTCTCTCAAGCTTGGGAGCCCCATGCTTGAGGACCCAATAGGCTGCAGCCAATAGGATAATCTGTCCCTGATCGTGGCGGTCAGTTTTATTGATGGAGGAAACCGGAGTACCTGGAGAAAACCACTGACATGCCCGCAAGTCACTGACAACCTTTATCACATAATGTTGTATCGAGTACACCTCCTCTGAGCAGGATGCAAACTCACAACATTAGTGACTAGTGTGATAGGCACAGATTGCATCTAGGTAAATCCAACTACCACACAATCACGACCATGACGGCCCCTAGGAAATCAATAGGATAAACTCATGAATGACAACATTTAATAATTCATATGTGTATGTTTAATTTAAACATTATATTATTTATGATACTGATGAGTGATGTACATATAGTATATAAACATGTAGTCCGAGATTCCTCTGTCGTCCGACGACATTATATATTATTGCTAGAGCCGTCGGACGTCAGAGCGCAATATATGCGGAAAACAGCTGATTTGCCTCACCAGCTCTGGGTCGGCACATTTCCACGTTTCGTGGCTATCGGATTTTATTAATTATCAGAAACCCTTATATAAATCGCTTCACCAATCATTTTTCTATTCATTCATAACCATCTTACCCTCAGAAAGTGGTGTTACACTCCATTACATCACGATTGTGCCTTAGATCCTATTATTCCGCCATTTGACTTCCATTTTCGAATCTACACACGTGATCTCGCGATACTAACTGAATGATGACAGCAACGCATTGCATGATGGGAGCTAATTAATGCAGCGTGCCAAATTATTTGGAGCATTATTTGCATACGTAAACAACATTCAAATCACATGGAAGACGATACATTTAAGCGTATTCTGCAGGACAAACAGTCCATTTACAGATCAAAGCAGAGCAGAAGGAAATAATACAGAATGTGTTGAAAAGAAAAGATTCAATGGCAGAGTGTTACCAACGGGCTTCGGAAAGAGCATGTGTTACGTTCCCCCTTTTTGGACAAGGTACTACATTTTTTTTTCTTATGGTTATCTGTAATTCACTAAATTTGCTGTTAAAATCATTACCAATCAATATAATCAATTGTTCTGCCTTAACAGGCGCCTATGATTGGCAATAAAAATATTTGTTTGTTTGTTTATATGCAAATCATCTCCCATGATACATTGCGGTAATCGTAGTTTTCTCGTAGTCACGTGACAAATGTTTGAAAAATGGAAGACAAATGTCGAAATCATAGGATCTAAGGCAAAATCGTGCTGTAATGGAGTGTAACACCACTTTCTGAGGGTAAGATGGTTATGAATGAATAGAAAAATGATTGGTGAAGCGATTTATATATAAGGAGTAATACCACTAAAGAATTCTCCATAGACTTCTATGTTAAATAAAAAAAAAATTGAGCTTTCATACAGGATTCATCTTAAGTTTAATCTAAGTGACACTCATATCTCATGGAAGGGGTACCTAATTGGAAGCTTAACTCCGAAAATCAACATACATTTAATGGCATATAAGAAAAAACAGACAGTCCGAAGATGTCTACCGTCAAAAATCCTACTTTCACTTTCGATTTAACACAAATTCAGGTGGTTTCTTTCCAATGCAATCAATTTTTTATTTAAAACCACAAGGACATCAAATATGGGCTTAAAATTATCCTAAAATATGTAGGTGTCTGCTGACATTCAGTATTTTGCAGTATCTAATCAGGTTTATTTTTTATCAAACAATGTAGGAATCCATTTTGTGTTTACGTACTACTTTCCCATACGTTCTTTTCGACTGTTACCCATGTTTAGTGGCAATACACCTATAAGGGTTTCTGATAGAAAATAAAATCCGATAGCCACGAAACGTGGAAATGTGCTGACCCAGAGTTGGAGAAGCAAATCCGCTGTTTTCCGTATGTATAGCGCTCCGACGTCCGACGGCTCTAGCAATAATATATAATGTCGTCGGATGACAGAGGAATCTCGGATTAATAAACATGATAAAGCACATGGTACAAACAATTTTTAAAGACAAGAATGTCTGTCTCCTCTTATCTTCATATATATAACATTTAACTTTGATATGACACTACACAAACAGACATTTGTTTACAAGGAAGTGGATGTGTAAAGAGAATCCATTGGCCAGTCATTATCTGTTTGTGCAACTATCATTTAAAAATGATATAGAGTTTTTATCAATATCATACAAAATATTTTTGTCAACTTGTAGTACAAAGGAATCTTCTGTAAAGTATAACATTATAATAAATAGGATGCAAAAGTGTTCCGAGACAAAATGCCATGCTACAACAATAAGATGACTAAAAAATGTGTCACCCTCATCATCAACCACTTGAACATCACTTCCTTATTCGAATTTTTTGTAATTCTTATAGATTGTATCTTTGTTTTACTGCATGCTTACCTATACCATGCTTTGATTTGTTATCAAATTTAACCCACTTCGTCATTTTTCATACAATTCATGTCAGTGGATTAATCATAACATTATAAATTCCACTAAATGCAACGAAATGAGCATAGACGATACTGCACTTCCATCAATATCACGTGACTCTACTTTCGTTTCCGGGTTAGACGCGCGCATCGTATCTAAGGATAACAACATGGACGCCAAAGTTTGAGTATAGATGTAGTTTGCAAGATATTCTTTTCATCTGAGAGTTCTCCCTTAATATTAGACTATTTACACAATACGGTAATAATTTATTCAGCGTCACCACATTTATCTTTTCGATCGAGTTAATAACTAGGACTGCAAATGTAAAGTAAATATGAATAAAAAAAATCTGAAAATGTCTTGAATACAATTCTACATTGTTTCTTCAACTACGCTAGACATTCCTGAGTTGAGTTAGTTCAGTCAAATCTATAAATTTGGAAATGCAACCAACAAGAGCATCATCTAGACTTCGTAAAAACAATTCTATGGGTGATTTGTGTACTGGCATCACCTCTAAATGTAAACCCTATACCCTTGATCAGTCAAAAGGCATGTGATAAAGACTATGTAACTTTTTTGTATGAAAGCCAACAACAACTTTAGGGAAGAATTTAATATGGCCACATATGAACTTTTTAAAGACAAACTTTTTACAACAATCAGGGGTTTCAAAGTGGGCCAGTATCCGGTACTTTTACCCGTCTGAGATCGTGTATAGTACCGGCAGAAATTACTGAACCCCCCCAAAATTAGCGGTGGTCAAAACCACAAGTACCATAGGCTTGTGGAATATTTTTCATAAAAAATTAATAATCATGTCAATTGCTGAATTCTCGCATTCAAATCGAACAACTGCGTCACGACCAAGTTGATGGGATATTCCCTGTTTTAAAAATAACTTTATCTTAGAATCGTAAATAGCAGTTTGCGCATGTGGTAAATAGATATGTTTTCACCCCAATATCTTTTCGTCCTTGTGTAAAACTTGGACCGGAACAAAGCTGACATCATTTCAAAATAAAAAAATGACCGATTACAAATTATGTTCAAACACAATTTAGTGTAATCTTCAGTAATATAAGTATGATCATTATGTATTATGAATATATGACTACACAATATTTTGTGCGATTTTTTTTATCCATTTAAAACCCTGGGGCGTACTGTCTTATTGTTTAACTCCGTCCATATTGTTTAACTTCCGGTATAAAAAAATCAAAACCTATGGCTAATTTATTTACATATTTTGACGGGGCCCTACCGCGGTTGTTCACAGAAAGTGTGCTGAAAAACATTTTTAAAAGGGGGTACGAGGAGATAAGGGATAGAAAATTACTAGAAATCTTGAAAAAGGACTGGACATGGCTCAAATACGAATTACATTGTAATGTCAAAACGCTGGCCCCACTTTTTTTCCAAAATAATTTAACTTTTGTGATTCAAATGTTAATAAATGTCTTCCCGCGAATCGTTTTTGTTCGAACATTTTTTTTGCATATAAGTCGTGAAAGTAACAATATATATTGTTTTTGTTTAATTATATTTGTATTGATCTATTAAAATTATAAATTTTATTAAAGATTGATGATTGCAAATTAAATTTATATGTCTTGATCCGTGCCAATGGTCTTTGATGAATTCAATTACTGGTAATAAAGCAAATAAAAACCACACAAGCCAAGGTATTGTGAAAAAGAAAAGGACAAAGCCAACAAAAGAATTTTGAGAAGTTTAAGCTTTGATAACAATGGCTTGGTCAAGCCTAGCTGCGGAACCGTAGCTCTTTATGGTCCTTTTGGTTTTTTAAGATATGGCAGACTATCTATGAATAATCTTGGCTGAAGTCTGTAAACTGAAATATTCAATAAAGAAATTGGAGGAAAAATTCAGGCATTATGCATGGTCTTCACTCTTGGTGAAATCTGAACTCTAAAGTTAATGGGATTTTTCTTTCAAAAACACTTAATGCTTTGCAGTCTCTGAAGTACATTTTTTTGTCCACAAAATGCTAGATTTCAGGAGCTTCCGCCCCCTGAACCCCTTACAGTCCTCAGCCTCCTAAAATTTAAGAAGTACCTCCTATTATAAAAAACTTTGAAACCCCTGAACAATAGACTCTATGTCCTCAGACCAAAGCCCATTGCTTAAATACACAGTGGATAATAACACTGACCAGAAGAACATGGTAGTCTTTCAGACAATCAAAATATATCACATGAACAAGCGATCAATGTTACCGAATCGTCATGCTAGCTTTTCAATTAACCTTTATAACTCAACTTCATCACTTCTGGCCAATGGTACAGGAATAAACCTTTTTATTGATGACATTTTTAGTCCTATACTGAAGTGTTTACAGCAACAACTAGATTGTATCGATATTATCAATGTCGATATGAAGTGTGCATTATCAAACTCAACATCAGACCAATCACAGGTTAAAAACTCTAGAAGAAATAGTCGCACAGAAATAGACAATCAGAGGATGATGACCGTAGGTGCCAATACCTCCCATTGCGACACAGATACTATATACAACTGTCCGCTATGTTCCAAACCTGCAGATCTAAACACAATTCACTGTGATAAATGCCTTGAGTGGGTACATTTTGAGTGCAGGTTTAACCAAATCACGGGTTGATAATATTCCCGATATAGCCCCTTTTACATGTAGACTTTGCTGTGATGACTTCCTTTACAATACTAGTGCTATACATATGGCTAACAACACAGAACCAGACTCGTCATTGGCTTCTACTCCGAATACCAACTCTGAACCGCCTATGATATATCCACCTTCAACCAGTTCTAGCATATCTAGTGTAGTTACTCATTCACAACCAACTGTTAGTCGTACCGATACTAGTGAGCAATATATACTCCCAACCTCAAATTCTGATATGCATACATCAGCTCAGCCAATCATCAATTCTAATGATTCTATCCGCTTACAAATGGACAACCTCACAACTTCCTCTATTGCACAAAACATACCAACATCTCGTAGTGCTCTGAATATTAACTCTATAGACTTAAACTTGTGTACAACGTCTAACATACTAACATCTCATAGTGCTCTTAATATTAACTCTATAAACTTAAATTTGTGTACAACGTTGGCCAAAGGTGCACTTACTAGAATTACCAACTCTACATCACCTATTGCCATGTGCTCAGTCTCATCACCGATATCTGTATCAAACACGCACCTTCAAGTGCAAGCCAGTAGGCACAGTTCTACTATATCTACAATTGCAACTAGTACAATCACATCGACAATTTCACCTACTCGTCCAAAGCGACGGACTTAAACTTCCACAGTTTCACAAGAAAATGACAGTCTTAGATCGTTCATACTCCAGCTAGAACAAAAGATAAACGACCAAGAAAGGACAATCAATCTTATGAAATTGGCCAAACAAGAAACACACTCAACGAACGACCATAGTCCGCCTAAAATTAGACATTCATTCCAAGCGCACGATGCTCCTATGCATGATTCGATCATAGACAATAATGGTTTGAGACAAAATTTGGAACTGATGGAAAAGAGATTACAATCTTTAGCTGAACATCAACAAGTGTTATCATTTGCAACGCTAAATTCGAAAATGTATCCACAAGGACCAGCGGTACACATTCAGCCTCCTATGTATACACATGGGCCACCGCTGCACATTCAACCTCTTATGTATCCACATGGCCCACATGTACAATTTCAACATTCTATCTATCAACCGAGACCTGTTCATCTGCAAACTGGATCCACTCTTCGGCCTGTCCAACCTCATTATGATAACATTGTGCAATATTCTGTATCACAAAGTGGATTACAAAATGTCACCCGCAGTGACACACAAACAATATCAGCTCAAGGAAATGTGTTAAAACCTGTACAACCTTCTGGTCGCCATTATGTATCTCTACCAACAGATACGCAATCACATTCCGCAGTTACCTGTGATTTACCGTCAGCTTGTGATATTGCTATAACTCGTCCATCTCATAGATCTACACCACCCACTGATCTGTCGTCACCATTACAATCTCATGGAGGAAATAGTCTAGCCCCTCAAGCATCTCCTATTGATCTTGCAGAAAATCTACCATGTACACTTAACAAAACTGTCAACACTGCTGACAATCCACAATGCCCTTTTTTAGACAAAGGCCTGATGGAGATAGACAAAAGGGAAATGTGATTGATAATATTAAACTTTCTTCATTCAACGTGGAGGGTCTCCGTGGTAATGCGCCATATCTAGAGACTATTTTACCTTTTAGCAATATTTTATGTCTTCAAGAGCATTGGTTATGGCATTATGAACAGCAAGATACAGCTAAATTTCTAAAGGATTACAACTTTACAATTAGGTCAAGTGACTGTAACTTTCCGAAAACCCACCATGTTCGTTCAAGAGGTTATGGGGGAATACTTATAGCATGGAAACATGATTTAGATAACAATGTGAGACCACTTAATGATGGTAACGAGCATATGGTTGTAGTTGAAATAGATTGTCTACCTCGTCCGATTTGTTTAATTAACTGTTATATGCCTACTTTTGGCTATCCTGATACATCCGAAAAATTCCAGGATAATCTTGATTTACCTGAAGTTATAATCCAGAAGTACTACGAATCTCATCAAATTATTCTAGTTGGTGACATGAATGCTACCCTAGTTAAGTCTCGAAAAAACAACTCGGATAAACGTTTTCGTGACTTTGTTCAGAGAAACAAATTTATTACGTCCGCCATAATGGGAGATTCACCAACATACCAACATGGAATTGGATCATCACAAATAGACTACATTTTCGCTAGATCGGAAAATCTTGTAACAAACCTAATTATCTCTGATAGAGACACATGTAATACGTCTAGTCATGTACCTGTTTGCTGTACCTTGAACTGCGAAATTTATCAAGTGAAAACAACCACAGAATTACCAACGAGTCAGAGAAGACTGCTGTGGAAGGATAGTAATACTGAACTATATAGAACAACGCTGCAACATGCAAAGTATCCGAAAATTGAACGTCCAGACCAAATCAAAACATTCGTAGACCAACTTAATGGCAACCTTTTAACTGCAGCTAGGCGTGCAGTTTCGTCTAAACAGATCCGACTCAAAGGTCCTAGTTGGAAAGCTAGCCCCGCCGTAATAGAATTATTACAACAAGGAAAAGATATTCACAAACACTGGATGGACCTTGGTAAACCACGCTTTAATCATCCTATAGTAGATGAACGCCGTGCCATTAAAAGACTCATTCGATCACAACAGCGACAAGACATAGCATGTGAACGTAAACAATTCTACAGTCAAATACTTGAAGATGAAGGTTCCAATAGTTTCTATAAATTTATTCGAAGAGGTCTTTCAAACACTGTGAATAAACCAAAAGGCTTCAGAAGCGAAGGTAGAATTATAGTTGATCAAATTTTTATGAAGACTTGGCAGTGCCAAAACAACTAGTAGAATTTAACTCTGACTACCAGAAAGATGTATTACAGCATATAGACTTGATTCGAGAAATTATTAATAATATGGACAGCGATTTTATACCTATTTCCCATTATGAAGTTACCGCAGCTATAACTAAGTTAAATAACAAGAAATCTGGTGACGAATTCGGAATAAGTGCTGAACACTTTAAACTTGCTGGTCAATCTATCGTAGCCGCATTAGTAGAACTGTTCAATGCCATTTTAGAACACGGTTACATCCCACCACAATTTCTATCAGGGATTATAACACCAGTATACAAAAAAGGACGTGATGCCACTGACTTTAGTAATTATAGAGGAATAACAGTCTCATGTACTTTAGGGAAAATTCTGGAACACGTAATACTCAATCAAATTGAACATCTACTACCATCACAACAGTCATCATTACAATTTGGTTTCACCAAAGGAACGTCTATACTTCTTGCAGCATTGGTTATTAACAAATCTATAACAGAAGCCAAGGAACTGAATTTACCACTATAAATAGCTTTTCTCGATTCACAAAAAGCTTTCGATGTTATAGACCATCAATCTCTAAAATGTAAACTTTTCTATAATGGTATAAACGGGAAAATATGGAGTCTCATGGATGCTTGGTACTTCAATCTATCATCAAGAGTTAAATGGTCTGGCCATATCAGTGATCCATTTCCGATCCAACAAGGAGTCCGTCAGGGCGGCATTAGGTCTCTACAAAACCTATATCAATGAACTACTACTAACCCTTGAGCGTAACAGAGTTGGAACCCACATTGGAACAACGTATGTAGGCTGTCCTACGGTAGCAGATGACTTAGCTCTTCTCGCAAATTCCACTTCTGATTTACAACTAATGCTAGATGTTACAAACTCTTTTGCAAACAGAGAAAAATATGTTATTCATCCAGAGAAAAGTACAATTATAATGAGAATTCCAAAGAAGAGTACTCGTTTTGAGGTAACTGATTGGAAACTCAGCGATAAAGAAGTCTCAATATCACAAACTACTACTCACCTTGGCATACTACGTTCAACCAGGAATGACATTACATCCAACGCTGAAGACAGAATCTCTTGTGCGAGAAGAACAATCTATAGCTTAACCGGTACTGGATTACATGGAACCAATGGATTACCACCTACAACATGTATTAAACTATTCAATACATATGTACTTCCACGCCTTCTCTATGGATTAGAAACATTCATCCTAAAACCCACACATTTCAACTTATTAGAAAGATTTCAACTTAGCTTTCTGAGAAAAATTCAATGTCTACCATCTCGGTCAGTTAGAGGAATTACCTACTTATTGTTAGGAGTGAGACCTATTACCGCAGAAATCCACATTAGACAACTCAAATTATTATGTAGCATTATCAGAAATGAAAATGTAACGACAAAGAACATTCTATTGAGACAGATACATACAAAGTCTGATGATTCGAACAGTTGGTTTACCCATATCATCAATTTGCTTGAGCACTATGACCTGCCTACCATAAAAATATTATTACATATAGTACTGTGTAAGATAACGTGGAAAAGAGAAGTTAAACTAGCAGTAGATAAACTGGAATCAGAAACTGATCTCTGACTGTTCTCAAAAGTCATCTTTAGCTTTCTGTGAAACCGCAATCTTGTCCATCGGAAACGTCCTTAGAATCTGGACCGCAGTTCAAAACAACATAAAAGATGTGCGCCGTGGTGGAATTAAGGCTAGATTGCTAACAGGTACATATATACTCCAATGCAATCGTAGCAAATTTAACCAACATGAAGTAAATGCGACTTGTCCTCTTTGTCAACTGGAAGATGAGGACACACTTCACTTTCTCATTAAATGTAATGCTCTCTTTGCCTATCGCAAGGAATCCATGAAGGAACTGAAAGATATTATTAGTGACATTGATAAATCCGTCTGGAGAATTCTGTCAAATGACTTTAATCTACTGACTAATGTAATCTTAGAGCCGGATATACTAATTAGACGAAATCTACTAAAGTGCAATGATGAAATATTTAGTAAAATAGAGAACTGTACCAGAAGATTATGCTATGCTTTACATTGTGGTAGACTCCATATAACTAACTCAGGAATGTCGAAGAACCAGTTTTCATGATTTTATTTAGTTTTTCCAGTATCTGTGACTATAACTATATATAGGTGCACCAATCTAATGGTGGATAATACAAACAAAAGAAGAAGCTAGCAGTGTATGGCAAATTGGAAATACAAATAGTTTGGAAAAAATAAAGGAAGTACAAAAAAAAGGACTAGCATTGTGTCTGGACTTACCAACTCAATCAAGTTTAGAAGCATTAGAAGTAGTAAGCAGCACTTTACCAGTAGATTTGAGAAGAGAAGAAATTGCAATTAGGCAAGATCAATTCATATAAGAATACCAATTACCATCCCAATTAAAAGAAAGTTAGAAGTATGGAAAGACATATATCACCACTAGGAAAAATGTACCAGCAAGCAGAAGATATGAAAACAACAGAAAATATCGATGTTAGCTGCATAGACTGATAGAGCCACAATATGAATATGCTTTCGAGATGATCCGGCCTTAAAACAATCCGGCCTTAGTTGATACAGCCTTGGTTAATGATGTGTATCTATGGATATATACGATACATACGATAAAACGACACATTGTGATGATTTGAGTAATTAATTAATTAATTTGTCTATCAGGTGCCATATAGCATATTTTTTTTTGTCTCGGGCAGGTAGTCGTTGTTTACTTATTTATCTGTTACAAGGTGCAATTATACGACTATTAAGCAAATGATAATTAATTGCAAGAGAACATCTAAGGAATTTCGCTTGTTGACAGCTTGGTATATCAACCTGAATTGTTTTCCTAATCATCAACTTCAATGGAAATGATTTCCGTCATTACAGTACAGAAAGGGACATACCGTGATTGATCACTCCGAGAGACTTATATATAATTTGTAATCCTTTAGACATATCATCACGGACATAAACCCACTGTGATAGACCTAAAAAGGACCATAAAACAAGGTGGTGGGGATTAAATTTTATGGCTCTCGGTCACCTGTGCGCCGATTGATATTTTACCGCCAATTAAGAGATTAGTGTTACCCAAATAAGTAAATTGGCACCAAAATCAGCTAAAATATATACCAAGCCAGCATGGGACAAATGCAATTCTGACGAATATAAGAAAATCATACAAACAACAATAAGAAAGCAAAAAAACACTATAAAACTAAGTGTTGCAGCCAGAATAGCCACACTAGAAAATACATTACACAAGGCAGGAAGGAAGTCAATACCAAAATACAGGCGTCTAAAGACACTCAAATCTGTAGGTAGAGGAATATGGAATCATAACATCGACCAAGCATCTAAAGAGGCTAGAAAAGCACACTGGATTTGGAAAAATAAGGGAAATTCGAACGGTAGCACTGTAAGCGAAAAAAAGGATATGATAAAGAAAAAACGAACATTGCGTCAAGTACAGCGACAAGCATACGCCTCAAAGAAGGATAAACTGATCTCAGAAATTATGGAGGCATCTCAAGACGATAGTAAAACATTCCACAAATTGCTAAGAATGCAGAGAAGTAACTCTGCAATAAATACTGACACACTGGTCATAGACAATGTTGAATACAACCAAAATAATATTATGGAAGCCTGGAGAATACATTTTGAAAATCTGGCTACTCCTAATCTGGACTACAACAAATTTTACCTAGAACGAAACAGCCTCTGCACAATACAAAATGACATCATAGCAGAAGTAACAGCCAATAAGGTGAAAATTCCACCAGCAACAGAAGCAGAAGTAAAACAAGCTATCCGAAAGCTGAATAATGGGAAAGCTGCTGATGAAAATGGAATACAAGCAGAACACTTTAAATTTGCAAATGCTGAATTGGCAACAGAAATATGTAGTATCACCAACCAAATATTTGAAGAGCTTAATATTCCAGATACTTTGAAAAGAGGAATCTTAACACCAGTATTGAAAAAGAAAAAGGACAAAACTTTACCGGGAAATTATAGAGGCATAGTCGTTACAAACACGTCCTCAAAAATTATTGAGTTGGTCATCAAAGAACGATTAGAAAAACAGCTATCTCCAACGCAAAATCCTTTACAGAGAGGTTTTACTGAACACGCATCTAGTAAATTTACAGCATTTATAGCATCAGAAACTATATTAATATACAAAAAATTTAATCGGGATTTAGAACTTCTGACTGTAGACGCAGAAAAAGCATTTGATACCTTCAACCATGACATAATGTTAAATAAGCTATACCACGATGGAATTACTGGTGATATGTGGCTATTACTAAGGAACATTTATGATGGGATAATCCTGAAAGTTAAATGGGGAGACAAAACCACAGAAAGTATAGATATTAAACAAGGGATACGCCAAGGTGCAAAACTGTCAACCTTACTCTACAAGAGGTATAATAACACAATTTTGGATAGTATTACAAAAAGCACGCTAGGAGCTACTATTGGAAATATTACTGTATCAGCGCCAGCCTGTGCAGATGACATTGCTCTGCTGGGAGAGAGTAAGGACATTCAAGCCATGTTAAATCTCCTAGAATATAACACCAAAAGAGATTTAGTGAAACTAAACCCGGAAAAAACTGAAGTAATAAATGTATCAAAAGCTCTACAAACACATCCGAAAAAATATGTATTAGTAGACCAGGAAATAAACAGGGTACAATCAATTAAGCACCTTGGAATAACTTACCAAGAAAATGGGAAAATAAATATTGAAGAGAGATTGAGTATAGGCAGACGAACAATATATGCCTTACTAGGACCTGGACTGCATGCAAGATCAGGAATGTCCCCAGTGGTTCTACTGAAAATCTGGAACACATACGCTGTCCCACGTTATCTATATGGGCTGGAAATTCAAGCATATACACCATTAGACACGAAGAAATTAGAACAGCTTCAAAGGGCAACCTGCAGGCAATTTCAATGCCTTCCAGAGCGAACCGCAGCAGTAGCCATCTACACACTAATTGGTGCAGAACCAATAGAGACAACGCTGGACAAAAATGCAATGATCTTATTTACCACCTTAGACAGGCTTGACTCATCCATCGAAAAAGACATACTCATATGGGAAATGGAAAACTCAAAAGAAGAAGACAGATTTTTCATCTGTAGAATTAGGAAGACGCTCCAGAAATATAATCTGCCATCTCCAGAAGAAATACTAGAAAATCCTCCAAAGAAACAGCAGTGGAAAAATGCAATGAAAAAGGCCATTAACAGCTTTTGGTACGATAAATGGACAAACGAAAAGCAAATAAAATCTACATTAGAATATCTAGAAATTCAACAAAATCCAATAGGAACACCACATAACATATTACGAAGTGTGAAAAATTGAAAGTACGACATACAAAAAGCAGAAATCAAATTACGATTAATTACTGATACTTATATGCTACAATACCACCACGCTAAGTTCAGCCGTAACAAAATATCTCCGATCTGTAAACTTTGTGGGGAGGAAGATGAAAATAGAGTGCATTTTTTACTAGAATGTAAAACTCTAGAAGAAAACAGAAAAACACAAATGGTGAAACTAGGTGAAGCTCTAGAAGAGGCAAAGGGGGGTGGTACACGGACTATAGAACAAAATGGGCTGCTTATGCAAATCATCTTGGACTGCACCTCATATAAAATAAACCAACTGATTCCATATTCAAACCAGGATTTAGTGCAAATCGAAAGAGCCACGCAACACTATTGCTTTGTGCTACACCAAAAGAGATCTGAAATATTGAAGAGCATTATGTAGAAAGGCAGATAGTCAATAGCTGAAAGTACTTTTATAGAACTGTTTCCTTTTATAAGTAAGCTAATATAATATTTTTCTTACTGTGTCCAGCACCCGATCCGTTCATTAAAGAGATCGTTTTACGCATACTTAAATGATGATTTTACCTTTTATGAGTCAATTTGTTTTAACAACGGAAGAATTGCTGTATTCGGAGAGTGCGTGAAGGAGAGAACATTGTATAAATTACGATTGCGCTTTTATCTTTTAGTGCTGTGTGTATATACGTTTTTACTAATATGAATAATTAAACAACAGAATGGACTTTTAACAACTCTATCAATTATAATACTACTGAAACGACTATTTTACAACACACGTTTTATACTTTTTAGTAATTGATGTAAATACGTTTTTATGCCACTAACCAAATTTATACAACATGGAAATGATGAACTTTTAACTACTACGTATATTTGATCTTAACTGTAAATACGTATCTTTTTAAGTATGTGCCCGTTAAGTTAGGTTTTATAATTTTATCCTTAATTGGAGTGCTCCGAAACCCGGAGGAATTTTACCTGTACAAAGACAAAGTTACCTGTTCTACCTGTTGACTTTTAATATCGTAAGCCGTAATTATTGCTACTGAAGGATGTATTTTTGACAATTAATTTTATATCCTCTTGCTGTTAATATTTGACTGTTTGTTGCTTTTCATTGCCAAAGAATGTCTGTCTTGTTATCGTTTTCGTTTGCTTTAGAAAGTTCTACTTTATGACCTCGAGTTCTATATTAAGAATTTTGTTGAAACCGCAACTGAACTTTATCTTGTTTAATTTTAATTTCTAATTTTTTTTCTTCTGTTGGGTCGAATTCAGTATGTATTGAATTATTCGTAAATACGGGCTACTTCATAAATGTATTTTTTGTTTAAAAGTTAAACCGCAGGCGCTTGGTTTTAAAGCATGGACTTAAAGAGCAGACTTAAAATTGATTATTGGTTTATTTTGTGTTTTGGACTTTTACCTCTCGTATTGAAAACAATTAACAATTCAAGTAAACTGTTTTACACACTTGGCTTGTTACGTAATTCCGTTATAGATGAAAATAATTTTCTTTAAAATTGCAAACAAAAACCTATAGCAATCCAAATTTACGTAGGGTACCTATAAAGTGCGAAACGAAATAGAAACGAAATCAACGAAAACGAAACGAAACGAAACGAAATCAATGAAATGAAAGCAAAACGAAATCAACGAAAACAGAACGAAATACGATGCTAGACTACTTCCCACACATGTCTCAGTGTCTTTCATCAGGAGAGGACAGGATTTGATCACCATTGAACAAGAATACTATGCATTTATTCAGCGGGAGTCTGTCCTTTTCACTTAGTGGCTTCTTTTAAATTTGGGAACCATAAGAGCAATGTCAAGTCTGTTGAAAGGAGAGGAATTAAAATAACAGAAGTGCAGTAGATAAAGTTCACTAATAAATATCCCCGTCCGAGCAAAATTTAAAAGTGTGTCGGAGAGACGAAAAAGTGTGACGATCGGACGGACAAACGAACGAACGGACAGCAGAAGTCCTAAATACCCCAATCTTTTTTTGGCGGAGGTATACAAATCCTATCAAAAATTAATTTTAGAAATTTTAAAAAAAATCTACATATCTTGTAAAAGTACATTTTTTCCCTTTGGCTTTTGATCCCTTTTCATATTAAAAAAAACCCAAATCACCCCCCCCCCCCCCCCCCCTCCAAAAAAATTTCAGGTATTAATAAAACTTGATACGGCACATATTTTTATACCCCCTGCTATCCAGTGGGAGGGGGGTATATAGTATATGTCCGTTTGTCCGTGAGTGCTTCCCTCACTGCCTATGCAATTCCTCCTTAACAACTTGATGGAATTGAATGAATCTTACAGGAAATCTTTAATACCATATGGTAAGGTTCATTAATTTCATGAATTCTTTAGTACCAAATGGCATTGTGCACCTTCTATTTTTGTTTTCCCATTTTAACAGTTCTTGCTAAAATTTCTTCACTTTTGGACTTTGTCATTTAAGGCTATGTAATTGTCATACAAGGCTATACAATAGAGAGAGGATACTGTTGTGTTATCCATAACTCTTCCTAAACAACAGAATGGATTTCAATAAAACTTCCAGAGTTTCTTATGTTTAGTTTTTGCAAGCTTTTTTTTTTCCAGAAGTTCTTCTGTAAGGAGGGTGCTCACTGTACGTCCTGTTATGTTGCTGTTGGTTTTTTTTTTAGTTCTTCAAAATAGAACAATAGGATTTGAAATAAAAGGTTTATAGTGTTGGGTCTTTTTGACCCCTGTATATCTCGGAAAGAACAACGGTAAGACATTACGCCAGATCTGTTGGCACACTACCGAATAAAGGTAATAACAATGGTACCGTACTCCAAGGCGCATTCAAAAGGGAAAGTCCACAAAAACAGACAAAACCGATAAGAAGCTCAACCATCTGAGTTTTCAATCAACGGAACAACTGAAAAACAACACATTCCTGACTTGATACAGGTATTTTCCCAGGAAAATGGTGGGTTCTGATAGCAGATAGGCAGACGCCACTCGTCTAACCCTCAGACGTTACCAAGTATAAAAACAATCGGTACATGTAAATTCTCTAATCCTAAGACATGATCAAATGTGAAACTAGAAAACAACTACTCCCACTTGTATGACAGTCGTTAATAGTTCCGTCATATTGACAAATGGGGGGGGGGGGGGGGGGGGGGGGTGCATGGGGATTAAACGTGACAAGTCGGGAAAATCCAGTAGTCAAATAGTGCCAAGAATCTGAAACTCAAGATCATCCTGTATGATTTGCGAATAGGCAAATTTATGAAGAATACTAACGAAAAACGTAATAAAATCAGTCGAAAAATGAACCCTCAATATCCCAATCTATGAAAATACCCCCTCATATCCCCCCTTTTTTCTATATGCCCACTCCAGAAACTTTATAATTCATAAATACTGACACACACTCAAACACAAATAAAAATATGACATTTGAACTTCTGAAAGTTTGTCGGCAAGCAAACCCGGCTTGAATTGAGTTGCGGGTAATGTACGTGAGGAGTACTGTAACGGACAGACATGCAAGATGGGTTTCCCGGTTATAATTAATCAAAATTATTGTATTTAAAAAATCGAATTATCTTTTTTTTTTAATTTCTTTGTCGTTTTGTATTTTATTTTTTTCCTTCCATTTTCTTCATATCAGTCTATTTCGTTTTGTTTTCGTTGATTTCGTTTTGCTTTCGTTGGTTTCGTTTTATTTCGTTTTCATTTCGTTGATTTCGTTTCATTTCGTTTTTGTTGATTTCGTTTCGTTTTCGTTGATTTCGTTTCGTTTCTATTTCGTTTCGCACTTTATAGGTACCCAGGTAATATTAATTTCTTTTCTTTTTGTTATTCAGGACATTTCTTGAACATTTTTTATTTCACATTTTTATTCTTATGTTGTTAAACATACATTCTAAACATTAAAAAAAATATGCCAGTTGATTATAAATACATTCTTTTCAATATAAAAAAAATACAAATTAAGTATTTTTTTGTATATTAACACACAGATATGGTAAACATAGAAAATCTCAATCAATGAAGGATTTATGGACACTTGTAATTTGCCACTTATTCACTCTCATGTCATAAATTGACCTTAAAGAGACATACTGTCTAGGCTAATGAAAAAGAAAAACACACACACACACATATTCAACTAGATTCCTAAATTAAATACATATTTTTTTTTTATTATAAAATGTGAAATGTTCAATGGTTAAAATTAAATTACCAGAAATTTCTTTTTCATAAATATTCATGAATTTTGAATTAAACTTTCTTTTTAAATAATTTACTGTTTTTGTTAGTACAAACACAAAAAAAAAAAAAAAAAAAAAAAGAGACAACAAACAATTCGTTAAAAAAAGAATAGATACACATCTATTGTATACATGTAAATACTTTCAAATGATTTACTTTTAAATTTTAAAATACAGATAATAATTGAAATTTTAACAAAACAAATCAATTGAAAAACAGAGAAATTTTAATTCAATTTTAGAATTATCAAAACATTACTACATTGTAAAATAGAAAATTTATTATGTAAATATTTCCACTAAATAAAAAGTCACAAGTGTAACAAATCACACATACATGCTCAGGTTAATTTTACTAAGACCTATTGAATCAGGTACCTGGATATCATTATGATCATATTGTTTATTCCATTGCTGACCATCTGTACAGGTGAGGGTAATAAAACTGATCATCAGCCTATGATTTACGACCCCCAATAAAACCTCAGCATTGAATGCTGAGTCTTTTAAATGCTCAGTATTTATCAGTGTATGCTGTCAGCTGTACTGTATAAGTAAAACAAGCTAACAAAATGACTTTTATTACACACAGGTTCTGGGTTTCAGTGGTATCAGACGTACAAGACTTCAGGATCACCTTTGCGCTAAATGTTAAGAAGATCTTCATTAGTTGAGTGTGTTAGTGTGTTACACGGAACGTGTTTACAATGCGTCAAATTTTTTTTTAGCCATCAATATGTGCAGCCATGTTTGTCAAAAATCATAAGTACACATTTTATACCATAAAGAGCTCACTAACGCTCGCATAATCATAATCTTTTTTCTATGTATTTCATGTTAAATCACAATTTCTCAAACAGTTACCCTGACTGCCTGAGGCCGAGTCCAATTCTTCAATGATTTTAATAAAATTTGCATCAACGAAAGCAAACATGCAATTAGTTTTCTGTAGATATTTCCAAAAACACAAACCTAAATCACTAGTTCGAAAGTACCACCATGTCAATTTTCTTAAGAAAATGAATGGACCACAATCATGACAATTGCATTCATTCATTCATTTTTATTCAGGCAAATATCAAGCACATATATTTAAACCAAAAACATTACATTAAATAAAATAAATAGATTTAAGAACAGTGCATGACTGCCTTAGATAACCCATAAAGCCCAAAGGCTTATTTCCAATGTGGTCCATGACTTGTAAATATAATATAAAAAAAAATGACTAAATATAATATTTAGCACTAAGCACAATATGTTGCCCGAAAAAATAGTAACATAAATATATACATTATGACTATGCACATAAAATTTAAAATTCATAGCTAAAATCATCCAATTCTCTATTTCTGGCTGTTATTTTTAAATAATTTTTAACTGCTGATTTGAATGCAGGTTTATTAGAAATATTTTTGATTGGCAAATTGTTCCAGTCAAGAATAGCATTATAAACAAAACTATTTTTACTACAAGTATTTCCACTTAGAACTAACAAATTTTAATTTGTAGCACCTCTAGTCAAGTTATTGTTTAAATTAAAATGTTCACATAGGTATTCAGGTGCATGTCCATGACAAATGTTGAACACATGATTTATTCTTAATTGATGGACTCTGTCTGTAACAGAAAGCATATTTAATTTATCTAAAATATCACAATTTATTCTACATTCCTTTAATAATGAACAACTATTCCTAAGTAATGATGATAGTTTGTTTTCACTATGGGTTTCATATCACTGAAAGTACAAATTTTATTATAACAGATGAATTTGTATTTTCAGAACTGAAATTTCTTTTTCAAAATGTCAAGAGCCCAAGCAGAAAGTGTGATCAAGAACATCATACGAGAAATAGCACAAGAATGTGCCAGTAAAGGACAAGCAGTGTCAGAAACACTTGTAGCCTTCATGGTAAGTTCAGCTGAGATTACCGGCTCTAATACTACTACTAGTACTCTGCAATACTTTTGTTTCAAGTTGTGTCATTTCCATCAAAATGCAAGTAATTCTAAGCACATAGTAAACATTGGGAAAATTGTAAGTGTAAGCAGTAAGATCGAAATGACATTTTTTTGTAATCTTGAATATATTATTAGCTTGCCTAGCAATATATATATATGCAATGTTGTCATTAATATTTCACATTTTGATCGTTTCCTTTGAACTACTAGACCATTTGGAATCATACTGCAGGGATGATGTTAATGTGAGGTCCTGAGACTACAAAGATTCCCAATTTCATCTTGATACAACAACAAACATGGCAGCAATTTGGTGATTTGAAACTACAAGCCCAAATGATTTGTTGAATAATACAAATAATGTATGTGATGTCATCTACAAAGATTCCTTATTTTAATCTTGTTCCTGATGAAAAGCATGTTTTGAAAAGAAGAAGACTTAGTCTAGTAGTAATATTTTATGTGACAGTATTTTGAACCTTGTAAATTGAAGGGGCAGATGGGAATGGACCATTAATTATTCTACTGCAAATGTTAGCATTTAATTCTCTCGTTATGTCACCAAGTTTCATTGAAATATGACAGACTTCTCAAAATGGGCAGGATTAAACTCTGGCATTTGATTTTGCATGGGTATGTTTATATTGGATCAAATTTTCCACAAATTAGCAAAATCCAAAGGGTCCTCAAAATGAATCGCACACCTTTTTCTCCTAGTCAGTATTGAGCCTACCATGCTAGCAAGAACAAGAACCAATTATATTAGTTTTTATTATATATATATAATTCACAAAATATATCTACAATATTCCACATTTCCTTTCAGGTACAATAATCTAATTTTACTTTGACAGAATCAGTTGAAATTTTTAGAGATTGTACAGATTTTGACGAATCACATATTATGTATAGTGGAGCTGTTACTGGCTAGGATTTTCATTTATTTTTCTGTGTTGAAAGTTTGATTTGTAATTTGTTTGTATCTATAGGTGAAAGCTGTTGTGTTGGATCCATCTAATGAGTTTAATGTAGACAGAACACTAACAAAAGATGATGTCCAGAAACTTATTAAGGTATCTATTCAGTTTTGCTATTGTTAATGAATAGTGTTGGTAATTAAGTATTATCTTTGTTTCCTGTTCTTGGCAGAAAATAGATTAAGACTATAAATATCACTTTGTGAAAAAAGTAAATTGATCTTAGATGATGAGTTTGCCATTGTTTAATTTAAATATACATGATATGAAGGGCCAATTTAAATGCTTAGTAACTGAACAATGATGACAATTCACTCATGCGCTAATCCATATTCGTGAATTACTGCGTTGTTCAGTTACTCATGATTTTTTTTCAATATTCGGAATGCAAGAGTAGTTATAAATGCTATAAAGAAAGGGTTTGGATGTAAGTCAACATGACATAAAATCCATTTGAATCTCAGATAAACACTAAAAGTTAGGAAATATGATTGTTGCTGCTCTTTATACAGTGATGAGGTCTTCATGCATTTTGTTATTAATTCTATCATTTATTTTTCAGCTATGTGTAGATCGGTTAATGGACACAAGAACACCATCTTTAGACACTGTTAAAATGCAGGTCTATTTTGATATGAATTATACTACAAGATGTAAGTTGTTATTAACTTTAGCCAGACGATTCAATTAATCTACTTTATCTCCTTAATAGAATGTGGTTAGTGGAGAATAGCTAACAAATAAAATTCATACGAAAATTGATAGAATACTTGAATGAAATGAAATTTAGTCTGTGGATTTTCTTTCAAATTTATATGCATGTATTCTAATAAATAAATAAATGGAAATATGATTCTATTTCTTTATAAAGATGAAATCTTAGTGAAGCAAACTGGAAATGAACAATTAAGAAAAATTATGGCTTGAATGCAAAACAAAGTAATTATAACTCAGTTTTAAATTTATCAACAGATTAGGTCTAAGTTTTATATCTCACTGTATGTTTAGAATTAAAAACATGATGAGTTTAGTGCAAGACAATACATAAATGCAATAAATATTATATGGAAGATGACGAAATTTCATAATTTTTCAGTAAATTATGAATATCTTATGACCATTTTCATGTGAAATAACTGTTCAAAATGTATCTACAATCAATGTAGAAGCAACTAATTCTGGCAACACAGTGAATGCTTTCAACAATGTGACAATGGGAAAATCTTTGCACACGAAAAATGTACAATTTAGTTTATTTGAGCTATTTTTTTTAGACCAAACACAATGTATAAGAAAAGTTGTAACTTATGTGATTTTTTTATTATCAAAAATATGCAACTGGAGACAGAAAAACATTATAAATTCACTCATGCTCCATATGCATTCATCAGTTTATGCATTTTTCGGTAGTCATGGCAATATAATTTTCATTATTAAATCTGAAAATTAGAATAAGCTGAATCGAATCTTATAAGCGTGGCTGCAGAGAGTGATCATTAAATCAAGAGGTTTAAGGCTTTGCCTCCCCCACTTTACTGTCCACTTCAAAAGCTTGCTCCCGCTTTTCAGATCCACTCCTATGCCTCTGATATGTATGGTTATTATTCTCACTTTTTATTTGTATTTATTCCTAGTACATGCCTTTTGTGTTTGATACTTCATCCATTTGAAACTACAACAAAGGAAATAACAACTACAATCTTATTTTTAGCTGACTTTTTAGAAGAACACAGAAGAGTATTAGAATCTAGATTACAACCTGTGATCAGGGAAATTACTGATAGCAGAGCAAGAACAAGAGAGGAGTTGGAGAGCTTATATCGTAAAATTGTGTCTGCTGTTTTGTTACGATCTGGTCTTGGAAGTCCCACTGATATTGCTGTAGTAAGGGAGGCAACTGCAGCTTTACAAAGTGTCTTCCCACAAACAGAGTTAGGAACATTTATGTCACTAACCAAACGTGACAAGGAAAGACAACTCTTGGAATTGACCATGATTGTAACTGGTATCCGACTGTTTAATAAAGAGTGTGGAAAGGGTGGAGAAGGGATTGATGATTGTAAGTCTGAAGTTATTGTCTTATATTGAATATGTAAGACTCAAATCGACGTCCAATCCTCAAATCGGCGTCCAATTCTCAAATATATGGCCGTTTTTCACTTTCTCAAATCGACGTCCAATGACGTCACTGACATATACTTCAAATGACGTCACACCCATTAGGGAATGTCTTTGAAGCAATGATGGAGAAGGGACAAGACCAGATTCCAGGTGAGGGGTTCTTGATGACAAAAGACAAAAATGCCTATGTATTTTATAGTTACTGTAGATAAAATCCTATTGTGTTTTGGAGTACTTCTACTTTAGCGGACCCTAACCCCAACCGTAATCTTAATCCTAACCTTAACCCTAAATCTAACCTTAATCATAACCTTAACCTCAACCCTAAACTTAACCTCAACCCTAACCCTAGCATTAGCCCTAACCCTAAGCCTAACCCTTTTGTTTTCATATCTGCATGGTAACAAAATGAAAGGTTATGGGTCATGCGCTTTGTTTATTACAATATCTGACTTCCGTGGTCCGCCAAAGTAGATTCTACCTCTATTGATAATATTAAAGAATTGGAAAATGCTTAAAAAAACACAACAACAACAAAACAGATTAACAAAACAAAACTGTCATTACAATTATTTTTTATGGCAAACTTGTATCGTGTAAACGGGCCAATAGATATGAGAGTTTGAAAAGGATGCCGATTTGAGAATATCCTAAAATTGGACCGTGATTTGAGATAATGACGTCAGTGGACGTCAATCTGAGTCTATCAAATATATTGATTGATTATGAGATTTTAATGCCACTTTCAACAATATTTCAGTTATATCATGGTAGTCAGTTTCATTAATGCAGGTAACATGCAGTACATGTAGTAAAAACATAGATATCGAATTTAGTGCAGACAACATTTTTCCAGAATAACCTTCATTAGGTATGTTCATCATCAAAAGATTGGAAAGACAAGTAAACCAAAGGACCTAAACAGGATAGCCAATATCGGCTATGGTCACCTATGCCTGACAAAATAACCAGTCACTGTATTTCTGAACTAGAAATAAAGGTTATTTATAACAGTTTTTCTCTTGGTTATCACACATAAAGCCACAAAATCAATGTATTATTTGATGTCATAAAATTACAAGCACAAAGTAAAAGGAAAACTTCAATGATTTTCTGTTTCTGCAAAAAGATTAATTGATAACCAAATTTATTATTTTTTTAGGTAAATGAAGTACTATTATATTTTTGAAACAATTGTTTAATCATTGCTTTTTACACATTTTTCTTTTGATTTAAATTATTCAATTTATCTTTTTTTTCAGTGCCAGCCATCTTGAATGAAGCTGTACCAGCAACAACACAAAATGTAGATTCTGAAATCCAGTCAACACTACGAGCTGCATCTAAATATACAGGTATATGAATATTGGTGAATTTTAATAGATCATATATATATATAGCGACTTTTATATTGTTTCGAGATTTTATTTAATTAGACATTGATAAAGTCCCTCGGTGGGATGAAAATTTTGTCATTCTATGAAGTGTTTAATTCTTTATCACTTTGTTTTGTGTACTTGGTGTTGTTTTACAAACCATTTTAGACGTTTATAATTGTTTTACTTGTATAGTATCGTTATACCGTAATGATCCAACACCCCGTAAGATTGATCGTTGACTGGTTTTTCAGACGTTGTATATATATATATATATATATATATATTGATCGTTGACTGGTGCTGCAGTGTAACAATGGTGTGGGTTCAAATCCCGTCGAGGGAAGAACAAAAATTTGACAGCTCTAAAATCTAATTCTAACACTGTTTGGTTTAATTTTCAGACGTATAAATCTAATTCTAACACTGTTTGGTTTAATTTTCAGACGTATATATACGTCTGAAAATTAAACCAAACAGTGTTAGAATTAGATTTTAGAGCTGTCAAATTTTTGTTCTTCCCTCGACGGGATTTGAACCCACACCATTGTTACACTGCAGCACCATTCGCTTAGCCTTACGTCCAGCGCCCTAGACCACTCGACTACATCCACTCCCTAAAAAAAGGAGCTTCAATAGTCGTAGTGTTACCTTGTCTCGTAAGGCAAATCTAGGGATGTGTATAAGCGTGTGTAGATGGTACATATATACTTAATATTATAATTTGACAGCAATCTAACTCAGCAATTTTTAATATATTGGATAGGATAATGAAGAATTATTCACTATACAGTCACAGGAAATAAAGTATATTATACAAACGTCTAGAAGCAAGTGACAACCATACAATATATCTGTCCCACTGGATCTCAAAGTTACTTTAAAGGATACTAGGTTAATACTAAATATTGTATACGTCTGAAAATTAAACCAAACAGTGTTAGAATTAGATTTTAGAGCTGTCAAATTTTTGTTCTTCCCTCGACGGGATTTGAACCCACACCATTGTTACACTGCAGCACCATTCGCTTAGCCTTACGTCCAGCGCCCTAGACCACTCGACTACATCCACTCCCTAAAAAAAGGAGCTTCAATAGTCGTAGTGTTACCTTGTCTCGTAAGGCAAATCTAGGGATGTGTATAAGCGTGTGTAGATGGTACATATATACTTAATATTATAATTTGACAGCAATCTAACTCAGCAATTTTTAATATATTGGATAGGATAATGAAGAATTATTCACTATACAGTCACAGGAAATAAAGTATATTATACAAACGTCTAGAAGCAAGTGACAACCATACAATATATCTGTCCCACTGGATCTCAAAGTTACTTTAAAGGATACTAGGTTAATACTAAATATTGTATACGTCTGAAAATTAAACCAAACAGTGTTAGAATTAGATTTTAGAGCTGTCAAATTTTTGTTCTTCCCTCGACGGGATTTGAACCCACACCATTGTTACACTGCAGCACCATTCGCTTAGCCTTACGTCCAGCGCCCTAGACCACTCGACTACATCCACTCCCTAAAAAAAGGAGCTTCAATAGTCGTAGTGTTACCTTGTCTCGTAAGGCAAATCTAGGGATGTGTATAAGCGTGTGTAGATGGTACATATATACTTAATATTATAATTTGACAGCAATCTAACTCAGCAATTTTTAATATATTGGATAGGATAATGAAGAATTATTCACTATACAGTCACAGGAAATAAAGTATATTATACAAACGTCTAGACGCAAGTGACAACCATACAATATATCTGTCCCACTGGATCTCAAAGTTACTTTAAAGGATACTAGGTTAATACTAAATATTATATACGTCTGAAAATTAAACCAAACAGTGTTAGAATTAGATTTTAGAGCTGTCAAATTTTTGTTCTTCCCTCGACGGGATTTGAACCCACACCATTGTTACACTGCAGCACCATTCGCTTAGCCTTACGTCCAGCGCCCTAGACCACTCGACTACATCCACTCCCTAAAAAAAGGAGCTCCAATAGTCGTAGTGTTACCTTGTCTCGTAAGGCAAATCTAGGGATGGGCGTAAGACATGTGTATAAGCGTGTGTAGATGGTACATATATACTTAATATTATAATTTGACAGCAATCTAACTCAGCAATTTTTAATATATTGGATAGGATAATGAAGAATTATTCACTATACAGTCACAGGAAATAAAGTATATTATACAAACGTCTAGAAGCAAGTGACAACCATACAATATATCTGTCCCACTGGATCTCAAAGTTACTTTAAAGGATACTAGGTTAATACTAAATATTATATACGTCTGAAAATTAAACCAAACAGTGTTAGAATTAGATTTTAGAGCTGTCAAATTTTTGTTCTTCCCTCGACGGGATTTGAACCCACACCATTGTTACACTGCAGCACCATTCGCTTAGCCTTACGTCCAGCGCCCTAGACCACTCGACTACATCCACTCCCTAAAAAAAGGAGCTTCAATAGTCGTAGTGTTACCTTGTCTCGTAAGGCAAATCTAGGGATGGGCGTAAGACATGTGTATAAGCGTGTGTAGATGGTACATATATACTTAATATTATAATTTGACAGCAATCTAACTCAGCAATTTTTAATATATTGGATAGGATAATGAAGAATTATTCACTATACAGTCACAGGAAATAAAGTATATTATACAAACGTCTAGAAGCAAGTGACAACCATACAATATATCTGTCCCACTGGATCTCAAAGTTACTTTAAAGGATACTAGGTTAATACTAAATATTATATACGTCTGAAAATTAAACCAAACAGTGTTAGAATTAGATTTTAGAGCTGTCAAATTTTTGTTCTTCCCTCGACGGGATTTGAACCCACACAATTGTTACACTGCAGCACCATTCGCTTAGCCTTACGTCCAGCGCCCTAGACCACTCGACTACATCCACTCCCTAAAAAAAGGAGCTTCAATAGTCGTAGTGTTACCTTGTCTCGTAAGGCAAATCTAGGGATGGGCGTAAGACATGTGTATAAGCGTGTGTAGATGGTACATATATACTTAATATTATAATTTGACAGCAATCTAACTCAGCAATTTTTAATATATTGGATAGGATAATGAAGAATTATTCACTATACAGTCACAGGAAATAAAGTATATTATACAAACGTCTAGAAGCAAGTGACAACCATACAATATATCTGTCCCACTGGATCTCAAAGTTACTTTAAAGGATACTAGGTTAATACTAAATATTATATACGTCTGAAAATTAAACCAAACAGTGTTAGAATTAGATTTTAGAGCTGTCAAATTTTTGTTCTTCCCTCGACGGGATTTGAACCCACACCATTGTTACACTGCAGCACCATTCGCTTAGCCTTACGTCCAGCGCCCTAGACCACTCGACTACATCCACTCCCTAAAAAAAGGAGCTTCAATAGTCGTAGTGTTACCTTGTCTCGTAAGGCAAATCTAGGGATGGGCGTAAGACATGTGTATAAGCGTGTGTAGATGGTACATATATACTTAATATTATAATTTGACAGCAATCTAACTCAGCAATTTTTAATATATTGGATAGGATAATGAAGAATTATTCACTATACAGTCACAGGAAATAAAGTATATTATACAAACGTCTAGACGCAAGTGACAACCATACAATATATCTGTCCCACTGGATCTCAAAGTTACTTTAAAGGATACTAGGTTAATACTAAATATTATATACGTCTGAAAATTAAACCAAACAGTGTTAGAATTAGATTTTAGAGCTGTCAAATTTTTGTTCTTCCCTCGACGGGATTTGAACCCACACCATTGTTACACTGCAGCACCATTCGCTTAGCCTTACGTCCAGCGCCCTAGACCACTCGACTACATCCACTCCCTAAAAAAAGGAGCTTCAATAGTCGTAGTGTTACCTTGTCTCGTAAGGCAAATCTAGGGATGGGCGTAAGACATGTGTATAAGCGTGTGTAGATGGTACATATATACTTAATATTATAATTTGACAGCAATCTAACTCAGCAATTTTTAATATATTGGATAGGATAATGAAGAATTATTCACTATACAGTCACAGGAAATAAAGTATATTATACAAACGTCTAGAAGCAAGTGACAACCATACAATATATCTGTCCCACTGGATCTCAAAGTTACTTTAAAGGATACTAGGTTAATACTAAATATTATATACGTCTGAAAATTAAACCAAACAGTGTTAGAATTAGATTTTAGAGCTGTCAAATTTTTGTTCTTCCCTCGACGGGATTTGAACCCACACCATTGTTACACTGCAGCACCATTCGCTTAGCCTTACGTCCAGCGCCCTAGACCACTCGACTACATCCACTCCCTAAAAAAAGGAGCTTCAATAGTCGTAGTGTTACCTTGTCTCGTAAGGCAAATCTAGGGATGGGCGTAAGACATGTGTATAAGCGTGTGTAGATGGTACATATATACTTAATATTATAATTTGACAGCAATCTAACTCAGCAATTTTTAATATATTGGATAGGATAATGAAGAATTATTCACTATACAGTCACAGGAAATAAAGTATATTATACAAACGTCTAGAAGCAAGTGACAACCATACAATATATCTGTCCCACTGGATCTCAAAGTTACTTTAAAGGATACTAGGTTAATACTAAATATTATATACGTCTGAAAATTAAACCAAACAGTGTTAGAATTAGATTTTAGAGCTGTCAAATTTTTGTTCTTCCCTCGACGGGATTTGAACCCACACAATTGTTACACTGCAGCACCATTCGCTTAGCCTTACGTCCAGCGCCCTAGACCACTCGACTACATCCACTCCCTAAAAAAAGGAGCTTCAATAGTCGTAGTGTTACCTTGTCTCGTAAGGCAAATCTAGGGATGGGCGTAAGACATGTGTATAAGCGTGTGTAGATGGTACATATATACTTAATATTATAATTTGACAGCAATCTAACTCAGCAATTTTTAATATATTGGATAGGATAATGAAGAATTATTCACTATACAGTCACAGGAAATAAAGTATATTATACAAACGTCTAGAAGCAAGTGACAACCATACAATATATCTGTCCCACTGGATCTCAAAGTTACTTTAAAGGATACTAGGTTAATACTAAATATTGTATACGTCTGAAAATTAAACCAAACAGTGTTAGAATTAGATTTTAGAGCTGTCAAATTTTTGTTCTTCCCTCGACGGGATTTGAACCCACACCATTGTTACACTGCAGCACCATTCGCTTAGCCTTACGTCCAGCGCCCTAGACCACTCGACTACATCCACTCCCTAAAAAAAGGAGCTTCAATAGTCGTAGTGTTACCTTGTCTCGTAAGGCAAATCTAGGGATGGGCGTAAGACATGTGTATAAGCGTGTGTAGATGGTACATATATACTTAATATTATAATTTGACAGCAATCTAACTCAGCAATTTTTAATATATTGGATAGGATAATGAAGAATTATTCACTATACAGTCACAGGAAATAAAGTATATTATACAAACGTCTAGACGCAAGTGACAACCATACAATATATCTGTCCCACTGGATCTCAAAGTTACTTTAAAGGATACTAGGTTAATACTAAATATTATATACGTCTGAAAATTAAACCAAACAGTGTTAGAATTAGATTTTAGAGCTGTCAAATTTTTGTTCTTCCCTCGACGGGATTTGAACCCACACCATTGTTACACTGCAGCACCATTCGCTTAGCCTTACGTCCAGCGCCCTAGACCACTCGACTACATCCACTCCCTAAAAAAAGGAGCTCCAATAGTCGTAGTGTTACCTTGTCTCGTAAGGCAAATCTAGGGATGGGCGTAAGACATGTGTATAAGCGTGTGTAGATGGTACATATATACTTAATATTATAATTTGACAGCAATCTAACTCAGCAATTTTTAATATATTGGATAGGATAATGAAGAATTATTCACTATACAGTCACAGGAAATAAAGTATATTATACAAACGTCTAGAAGCAAGTGACAACCATACAATATATCTGTCCCACTGGATCTCAAAGTTACTTTAAAGGATACTAGGTTAATACTAAATATTATATACGTCTGAAAATTAAACCAAACAGTGTTAGAATTAGATTTTAGAGCTGTCAAATTTTTGTTCTTCCCTCGACGGGATTTGAACCCACACCATTGTTACACTGCAGCACCATTCGCTTAGCCTTACGTCCAGCGCCCTAGACCACTCGACTACATCCACTCCCTAAAAAAAGGAGCTTCAATAGTCGTAGTGTTACCTTGTCTCGTAAGGCAAATCTAGGGATGGGCGTAAGACATGTGTATAAGCGTGTGTAGATGGTACATATATACTTAATATTATAATTTGACAGCAATCTAACTCAGCAATTTTTAATATATTGGATAGGATAATGAAGAATTATTCACTATACAGTCACAGGAAATAAAGTATATTATACAAACGTCTAGAAGCAAGTGACAACCATACAATATATCTGTCCCACTGGATCTCAAAGTTACTTTAAAGGATACTAGGTTAATACTAAATATTATATACGTCTGAAAATTAAACCAAACAGTGTTAGAATTAGATTTTAGAGCTGTCAAATTTTTGTTCTTCCCTCGACGGGATTTGAACCCACACCATTGTTACACTGCAGCACCATTCGCTTAGCCTTACGTCCAGCGCCCTAGACCACTCGACTACATCCACTCCCTAAAAAAAGGAGCTTCAATAGTCGTAGTGTTACCTTGTCTCGTAAGGCAAATCTAGGGATGGGCGTAAGACATGTGTATAAGCGTGTGTAGATGGTACATATATACTTAATATTATAATTTGACAGCAATCTAACTCAGCAATTTTTAATATATTGGATAGGATAATGAAGAATTATTCACTATACAGTCACAGGAAATAAAGTATATTATACAAACGTCTAGAAGCAAGTGACAACCATACAATATATCTGTCCCACTGGATCTCAAAGTTACTTTAAAGGATACTAGGTTAATACTAAATATTATATACGTCTGAAAATTAAACCAAACAGTGTTAGAATTAGATTTTAGAGCTGTCAAATTTTTGTTCTTCCCTCGACGGGATTTGAACCCACACCATTGTTACACTGCAGCACCATTCGCTTAGCCTTACGTCCAGCGCCCTAGACCACTCGACTACATCCACTCCCTAAAAAAAGGAGCTTCAATAGTCGTAGTGTTACCTTGTCTCGTAAGGCAAATCTAGGGATGGGCGTAAGACATGTGTATAAGCGTGTGTAGATGGTACATATATACTTAATATTATAATTTGACAGCAATCTAACTCAGCAATTTTTAATATATTGGATAGGATAATGAAGAATTATTCACTATACAGTCACAGGAAATAAAGTATATTATACAAACGTCTAGAAGCAAGTGACAACCATACAATATATCTGTCCCACTGGATCTCAAAGTTACTTTAAAGGATACTAGGTTAATACTAAATATTATATACGTCTGAAAATTAAACCAAACAGTGTTAGAATTAGATTTTAGAGCTGTCAAATTTTTGTTCTTCCCTCGACGGGATTTGAACCCACACCATTGTTACACTGCAGCACCATTCGCTTAGCCTTACGTCCAGCGCCCTAGACCACTCGACTACATCCACTCCCTAAAAAAAGGAGCTTCAATAGTCGTAGTGTTACCTTGTCTCGTAAGGCAAATCTAGGGATGGGCGTAAGACATGTGTATAAGCGTGTGTAGATGGTACATATATACTTAATATTATAATTTGACAGCAATCTAACTCAGCAATTTTTAATATATTGGATAGGATAATGAAGAATTATTCACTATACAGTCACAGGAAATAAAGTATATTATACAAACGTCTAGAAGCAAGTGACAACCATACAATATATCTGTCCCACTGGATCTCAAAGTTACTTTAAAGGATACTAGGTTAATACTAAATATTATATACGTCTGAAAATTAAACCAAACAGTGTTAGAATTAGATTTTAGAGCTGTCAAATTTTTGTTCTTCCCTCGACGGGATTTGAACCCACACCATTGTTACACTGCAGCACCATTCGCTTAGCCTTACGTCCAGCGCCCTAGACCACTCGACTACATCCACTCCCTAAAAAAAGGAGCTTCAATAGTCGTAGTGTTACCTTGTCTCATAAGGCAAATCTAGGGATGGGCGTAAGACATGTGTATAAGCGTGTGTAGATGGTACATATATACTTAATATTATAATTTGACAGCAATCTAACTCAGCAATTTTTAATATATTGGATAGGATAATGAAGAATTATTCACTATACAGTCACAGGAAATAAAGTATATTATACAAACGTCTAGAAGCTATGTGATCTATAAAAAAATATGTATATAATAATGAGAGTTTTGAAGATTGAGACAGATGTTATTGCTTGTATCACTACAAGTCCAATAGGGTGAGCAATGATAATGTATGTCATTGGCTTTTTTATTTTATCAGTAACGTAGTAATAAAACTGCTATTGCTTTATTTCTAAAGTCATAATGTGTTTGACGTCACACAGACTGGTAATTTTCCATATCAGAGTCAGTTCATTGATACTTACAATATTGGTCTTATATCAAAGGAAAAATGTCCAAATTACCAATATATTTAAATAATGACTGAGTTAACATATTTTTTTCTTTTGAGTTGATGCTGAAATGAAATACCAAACATCGTTATCTCCTAGTCAGTGATTGTCAACTAAATTTTCTCTAGATAGCTCAAGCACATGATAATTTTAAGTAAAACTGAATGTTGTTTCTCAACATCTATACAACAAGGTTAGATCCTAACACAATATGTCAGACATAATACAGTACTCACCCTCTTATAAGGCCATCCCTATTATCAAGCCAGAGATAGCAAAATACTACTAAATTCCCCCCCTCAAGAGAGACCACCTCTCTTATAAGGTCACTCATTATTTACAGTATATAAGAGAGGGGATACTGTATCTTGATATGTACATATTTATATGTTTTATAAAATTAAGGATTGTGAACAAGGCATATTTTATTTACACTTTTCACCATAAAAAACCCAGATATAAATAGGACTTCAATGTTATGATTTTTTTTGGTGGCATTTGTATCATTGTGATGTGTGTATACAATGTAAATAAAGCAATTGTAAAAAGAAAATGTCCATTTAGCAATTTGTTTTAATTACTTTTATTGTGTTTGTAGCATTGATAGAAAAGATGCATTCTGCTGAATCCAGTGAAGGTCCATCAACACAGCTGTTAAAAGAATCTTTAATAAACACACGACAGCATGAAGCTTTCCTCCGAGTGATATTGGTTAGTAATAAGGAATGGAGCTAATGAGCCTTTTTCTTTCTTTTACTTTTTCCCATCATGGCTGTAATCATATGGTAGGTTGCTTATTTTCAAAGTATTCCTATCATTATTTATATCTGTACTTGATACAACTTTATGTGATAAAGATTGTCGGTGACTTGGGTAATGTCAGTGGTGTTCTCTGGGTGCTACAGTTTCCTCCACCAATAAAACTGGCCAACACAATATAACTGAATGACTGTAGAAACTTGCATTAAACACCTGTAGACCAGCGGTAGAAAAATAAAATGTAATGAACCCATGGGCTACACACCTAAATCATATGTCATTGGAAAGAGGAATTACGGGACTCTCAGAATAATGATGCCGTAAAAGTCGGAAGTGGTCACGTTTTTGCATAATTAAGGTCAAAGGTATAAAAAAAAAAAAAAAAAATTCGCTTTCGACTTTCGTTCGAAAAGTGCATTTTCCTTAAAAATGAAATTCAATTCGACAAGTTTGATGGTTTTTATTTGATGGACCACATATTAAATTAGATTATTGAACCAAAATTCAGAAATGAATGACGTCAATTGACGTCGAAATGACTGTTTTTTGATGGGAATGTGATTTTTCAATGTAAGTGACTCGTATTTGCTTCCATAAAACAATGACCTTGACCCAAGGTCATCCCTATTTATGTAATAATGACGTTTATTTATGTTTCATTATATTTTGTATATATACTGTTCGATACAAGGAAGTAAATCAAAACATACCCGATTCGCCCAACACAGGTATTTTTTTGTAAGTCTGTATTTTGTCAGTCCCTAAATAGCTATGAGCATTGTACATCTCATCAGGGGTTTCAAAGTTTTTTATAATAGGAGGTACTTCTTAAATTTTAGGAGGTACCTAAAAAATTAGGCTGAGGGCCGTAAGGGGTCCAGGGGGTGGAAGCTCCTGAAATCTAGCATTTTGTGGACCAAAAAATGTACTTCAGAGACTGCAAAAAATTTAGTGTTTTTGAAAGAAAAATCCCATTAACTTTAGAGTTCAGATTTCACCAAGAGTGAAGACCATGCATAATGCCTGGATTTTTCCCCCCAATTTCTTTATTGAATATTTCAGTTTACAGACTTCAGCCAAGATTATTCATAGATAGTCTGCCATATCTTAAAAAAAAAACAAAAGGACCATAAAGAGCTACGGTTCCGCAGCTAGGCTTGACAAAGCCATTGTTATCAAAGCTTAAACTTCTCAATATTCTTTTGTTGACTTTGTCCTTTTCTTTTTCACAATACCTTGGCTTGTGTGGGTTTTTTTTACTTTATTACCAGTAATTAAACTCATCAAAGACCATTGGCAGGATCAAGACATATAAGTGTCATAATTAATGAAACCAAGGACGTATATAGAATACGTCCTTGATGAAACATATAAATTTAATTTGCAATCATCAATCTTTAATAAAATTTATAATTTTTTAATAGATCAATACAAATATAATTAAACAAAAACAATATATATTGTTACTTTCACGACTTCTGTGCAAAAAAAATGTTCGAACAAAAACGATTCGCGGGAAGACATTTATTAACATTTGAATCACAAAAGTTAAATTATTTTGGAAAAAAAGGGGGGGCCGGCATTTTGACATTACAATGTAATTCGTATTTGAGCCATGTCCGGTCCTTTTTCAAGATTTCTAGTAATTTTCTATCCCTTATCTCCTCGTACCCCTTTTAAAAATGTTTTTCAGCACACTTTCATTTCTGTGAACAACCGCGGTAGGGCCCCGTCAAAATATGTAAATAAATTAGCCATAGGTGTTTATTTTTTTATATCGGAAGTTAAACAATATGGACGGAGTTAAGCAACAAGACAGTACGCCCCAGAATGATTCGACCCTGGGTTTTAAATGGATAAAAAAAATCGCACAAAATATTGTGTAGTCATATATTCATAATACATAATGATCATACTTATATTACTGGAGATTACACTAAATTGTGTTTGAACATAATTTGTAATCGGTCATTTTTTTATTTTGAAATGATGTCAGCTTTGTTCCGGTCCGAGTTTTACACAAGGATGAAAAGATATTGGGGCGAAAACATATATATTTACCGCATGCGCAAACTGCTATTTACGATTCTAAGGGAAATTATTTGTAAAACAGGGAATATCCCATCAACTTGGTCGTGACGCAGTTGTTCGATTTGAATGCGAGAATTCAGCAATTTTTTATGAAAAATATTCCACAAGCCTATCGACCATCGTACTTGTGGTTTTGACCACCGCTAATTTTGGGGGGTTCAGTAATTTCTGTCGGTACTATACACGATCTCAGGCGGGTAAAAGTACTGGGTACCGGCCCACTTTGAAACCCCTGTCTCATGTGAACCCTTGTAGTTTTTTTTTATTAAAGTGATTCATAAATAAAAACACCCTTTTAGACATTTTGAACGTTTAAAACGTAAATATACATGTTTCATTCACCATCGTAATCCAAAACCCAATTATTATCAGAAAAATTGGGTGTTTGGATAATGCATTTGATCTGGTCAATCGCATATGGAGATATTCAGGGAATCGAATAAATACATAATGTAGTTGTTTTTATGATTTGTTTAAAAAAAGAACTCTTGCGTGCTTACGCATCGTCATCTTCGATATCTATCCTGTGTGTAATCACATTGTGACAGAGGTCTAATGCTTGGCAAGGACAAAGTTCTGTGCAAGACAAATTCTGTTCAAAACAAACACAACCTTTACTACAAACGGATCTTCCGTTGCATACGAGGTCCTGCAAAAAGTCAGATGACATTTGACCTTCAAACAATATTGGTTCAAGACCAAACTTTCCATCTTTACAACCATGCTCAAGAGGTGATCCAACTGCTGGCTTTGGAATATGTGCAATTAACCATATCTTTGTTTGGTACGAAGATCTAAGAACATGCTGTTTAAATGTGTCTTCACTCGGAGGAAGTCTCACCAAAGTAGAATCTTTGACAGTTTCCAATTTTACCCAGCAATTTGTTCAGATCGATATGGCATCGTTTCGACTTTCCCTTCAGATCATACAGCCTTGATATTAGTTTTCGGCTTAGATCAACTGAATCATTCTATTCGAGACAAATCACTAAACTGATTGGGTGGCTCTTTCAGAGCTTTGAATATAGAGTTCTTCCCGATACCAAAGAACGAAGAAGTGGTATCACACCCAGTTAGAGCATGATCAGCTGGCAAGATCTCACACACAACGGAGCTCAATGACTTGCATAACTCGTGTACAGGGATATAACGTCTACAATCCTTAGTGCTCGTAATAAGTCCTGTTTGAAACCAAAGCTCACTTGTGTTTTTCATATTTGGAAAATAATGTACTAAAAGGACAAGAACGTCCGTAACTGGGGATTTCACAACGATGTGACCTTGTACGTTATTCTCTTGATACAGTTTGTCAGAATACAGTGCATGCCAAATTATGCAGGTATCCGCCTCTTCTTGTGTGCTTGCCAAACAACTGCTCTCTAACATACCATTCTGATTCAACATTTTAACTGTTTCAGGATTAGAAAATAAACCGGTCAGGTAAAGTGATTACCCTTCTTGGAGAGAACTGTTCTGACTAATATGTTTGGCAATTAATGTAATCGCCGAGAAATCTAATAATATTTTCACCAGAACTAATAAACTTTTTCCAGTCAGGAATAACCCTACCTTCAATCAAATGCAGTGAAAACAGACTTGGATCGACGGTCCCGTTCTGCCTTTTTGATAGAGTTTTGAATGTCATATCTATCAAAGATATCGTCGACAACGGATGTAAACTGAAAACAAGAGATCTGATTTTTTACAAAATCAAGTGCCATCTCACCAAAGGTTCTAAACCTTTTTGCATTTATTGACTGCAACAAAGACATGTCATCTCTGATCAGAGTTGTTCTGGAAATATTAGAAAATGGGCAGTGTTTGTATTATAGAAACGTTCTGTTCCAGTTGATGTACAAGATCTGCCTTACTGGTTTTGCGCATTGTGCCATCGTCGTGAAACAATTATGTTGGAATCGGACCAATTGGAAAAGACAGAACGTTTTTAACAGTAACGTCCTCTCGACAATTTGCAAGAACCAGTTCCCGACGAAAAACTAGCTCAGGATTCATATGAACAGTGACTGTGTCCCCAGAACGACACTTCAGCTTAGTTTTGTGAGCCATATCTTCGAATGACTTCAACTTGGACCGTGTACTAGGATTGTAGAAACTACGAGACTGGCCCTCAGACAAAGAACCATCGACAAGTGATGTGACCATTTTTGTACCTTCTTCAACACAATTCAGTAATGATTCTTGAACTTCCCTAGATGGAAGAAGTTTAAGTTGGCTACCAAACTGTGCCATTTTCCGGAAAACACTCACAACAGTTCCGACAAATGATTTTCTAACAACTTGTAAACATTAATTAAATTCTCTACAAACAATATTTCAAACCATCTTTTGTAACTAAAACGTTACAATTAAAAACAGCAAATGTTAACAATGAAGGGTGACAACAATTAAATACAGTTAACACAAGAATATAAGTAATTATTGAGAAAAATATGCTTTAGTCTCGATGCAATAAGATTTGATCGGACTGAGGATTATAATTTTAAAAAGTCACAGGCAAAATATCCGGAATGATTTTCTACTTTCGATATGTTGATGTGCATTTAAAAACGGTCCAAACCTCTTAAACTAGTAGAAATTGGCACTATAATGATAATGTTTTATGTAAACTATGTTTACACTTTTGTTTTTAAAAAAGTTTGAGATCAATTTAATGAAAGCATTTCTTCTGACATAATTTTAAAAGTGATCGTTGAAATATTTACCACATCTGCTGGTTTCAAAGAAGCCAAACTGATGAAATAAAAGTTATTTTAAAAATAAGATATTTTGAATTATTTTATTTATTTAAGTTAGATTTAAAAACTACAAGTGCAACAAATTGCCGAAGATGCATAAATCATGTATAATATTGATTTTACTGAGTATGATCGAACTTTCTCCAAAAATGCAGTAATCCTAGAAAAATGTAGTTTTCGTGATAACGTGACCATACGATTGTATTACGGCATATTTTTAGGTGTGTAGTCGATGGGTTGATTTAACTCTTTAAATAAGCGACTTTTTAGATTTCGCCGCTGGCCTACTGTAACCCAATCTGGATATCCTATACCGGCTATTGGGTAATCATATTTAGAAAAAACATACAAATTTTATCAACTGATTCTAATATTAAACCCATGTTCAGAATTAAGAGATTAATTCTATAACTTTGTTTTAGAAAAATCATACTGTATGTTACCATTGAACTGATACCCAAATATATCTACATTATATAGACCAGAATACTGGTATTGATACATTAAAGTATCAATGGACAAGATTGGTTGATATCCGTAGACACAATTTAATTCCATCTGACTCAGTAAAGAGTTATTAAGTTTGGGAGACTTATTGTTTTTGCTCCGTTTCTTATTATTATTATTCTTATTCTTCTTCTTCTTCTTTTTCTCCTTTCTTTCCGCGGACCATGAACTTGTCCACGGCAGATCTCAGGAACTACTGGACAGAATTTCGTGAAACTTGGTGGAGTTATAGATATATGTTTCTAGTTGGTCCTAAAGTTTTCAGCTTTGTGGTAAAGGGGGTCAAAGTCATATTTTGAGGGGTTCAAAGGGGGTGGGGGTTATTATAGAATCCTATGGGAAAGTTGAAATTTCGTACATTAATGTTGATAACTTCTAAATGTATAATGATAGAGACATAAAATTTGACATAGTGATAGGTCACTATTAGAGGAGCAATTCTGCATTTTCCAAATTTCGAGATGTCTGCCATTTTCAAAATGGCTGCCAAAATACGGTATAAAATATGGGCGGTAAAAATTCAACATTGTCCGATATCATCAAAATTTGATATGTGGGTAGATAATGATGTCCCAAATTGATTACCAACATTGAACAATTTCTACCGGTCGCCATTTTCAAAATGGCGCCACAATACCGCAAAAATTAAACATTGTCCGATATCATAAAAATTTGATATGTGGGTAGATAATGATGCCCCGAATTGATTCCCGACATTGAAAATTTTCTACCGGTCGCCATTTTCAAAATGGCCGCCTCAATACCGCACAAATTCAACATTGTCCGATTTCAACGTCATTTGATATGTGGGTAGATTATGATGTCCCGAATTGATTGCTGACATCGAAAAATTTCTACTGGTCACCATTTTCAAAATGGCCGCCACAATACCGCACAAATTCAACATTGTCCGATTTCAACGACATTTCATATGTGGGTAGATTATGATGTCCCGAAATGATTCCTGACATCGAAAAATTTCTACCGGTCACCATTTTCAAAATGGCCACCACAATACTGCACAAATTCAACATTGTCCGATTTCAACGACATTTCATATGTGGGTAGATTATGATGTCCCGAAATGATTCCTGACATCGAAAAATTTCTACCGGTTGCCATTTTAAAAATGGCCGTCACAATACCGCACAAATTCAACATTGTCCGATATCATCAAAATTTGATATGTGGGTAGATAATGATGTCCCAAATTGATTACCAACATTGAACAATTTCTACCGGTCGCCATTTTCAAAATGGCCGTCACAATACCGCAAAAATTAAACATTGTCCGATATCATAAAAATTTGATATGTGGGTAGATAATGATGCCCCAAATTGATTCCCGACATTGAAAAATTTCTACCAGTAGCCATTTTCAAAATGGCCGCCACAATACCGCACAAATTCAACATTGTCCGATTTCAACGACATTTCATATGTGGGTAGATTATGATGTCCCGAAATGATTCCTGACATCGAAAAATTTCTACCGGTTGCCATTTTAAAAATGGCCGTCACAATACCGCACAAATTCAACATTGTCCGATTTCAACGACATTTCATATGTGGATAGATTATGATGTCCCGAAATGATTCCTGACGTCGAAAAATTTCTACCGGTCGCCATTTTCAAAATGGCCACCACAATACCGCACGAATTCAACATTGTTCGATTTCAAAGGTAGCTTTTAATTTATTTTTTAAACCGGTTGTCAGTGGCCGGTTTTGGAGACTTCATCATCGTTAGATTATAATCATATCTTGTTCACTTGTGTTTTCCATTCCAAAAAAAACCAACAGCTTTCTGTATTCTTTATTTTATATCAAATATTGTACAAGTTTCTAGCATGTTTTGAAGAACAGAGAACATTTGCAAAATCCTTTTTCTGTAAAACACATGTGCATATTTTAGTGAGGAATGTTTTCCCTTGTCACAATTTGTATACATACATCAGCATATGTTGTTGTCTTTTTGTGTTAATTGGTGAAAGATATTTGTTCATTTTGTTGATATTGGTGTAATTGTTGACCATCACTATTTAAACTTTCTTTTCATAATAGTCTGTTTTCATTTGACTGAATTTAGTTTTTAATAAAGGATTTATAGTACATTACTCAATTAGCTAAAATGTTTGTCTTTTTGTATCATAGAATGATGTAATAAGCTGTGCCCATCAAGTAGAATCACTAGAAAAACAACTAGCAACTAGAATGGAACAGTTACAAGCCACAGTCCAGTCTAAAACAGCAGTACCAACAGCTCAAGTATATGTAAGTACGGTAAATCACATTTGTTTTGATTATTGATTTGAACAATGAAAATAAAGGCTGTATAAACTCTGACACTGAATTAGTGAATAGTAAGTATGCTTTGTATCAGGATTAGAAATTAACAGAAATGTTTGCTTTATCAAGCATTTCTCACTTGTTTCAAGCAGTGTACAAATTAAGATCAGTACCTATGACAGTATGTTATTATTCTGTTTATTCTGCAATCTTTCATTTTGGCAAATATTATTGAATATGTCATTGAATAATGAAATAAACAAAAAAATACTATGCTGTGGAAACTGTTCCAAAATCTAATAAAAGAAAATTATAGAAAGAGACAAAATGAATACCTCTAAAACATTAATACCCCTAACACATGAATACCCCTAACACATGAATACCCCTCATACATTAATACCCCTAACACATTAATACCCCTAACACATGAATACCCCTAACACATTAATACCCCTAACACATGAATACCCCTAACACATTAATACCCCTCACACATTAATACCCCTCACACATTAATACCCCTCATACATTAATACCCCTAACACATTAATACCCCTAACACATGAATACCCCTAACACATGAATACCCCTAACACATGAATACCCCTAACACATGAATACCCCTAACACATTAATACCCCTAACACATTAATACCCCTCATACATTAATACCCCTAGCACATTAATACCCCTAACACATGAATACCCCTCACACATTAATACCCCTAATACATGAATACCCCTAACACATTAATACCCTAACACATTAATACCCCTAACACATTAATACCCCTCATACATTAATACCCCTAACACATGAATACCCCTAACACATGAATACCCCTAACACATTAATACCCCTAACACATTAATACCCCTCACACATTAATACCCCTCACACATTAATACCCCTAACACATGAATACCCCTAACACATTAATACCCCTAACACATTAATACCCCTCACACATGAATACCCCTAACACATTAATACCCCTAACACATGAATACCCCTAACACATTAATACCCCTAACACATTAATACCCCTAACACATTAATACCTCTAACACATTAATACCCCTAACACATGAATACCCCTAACACATTAATACCCCTCACACATTAATACCCCTCACACATTAATACCCCTAACACATGAATACCCCTAATACATTAATACCCCTAACACATTAATACCCCTCACACATGAATACCCCTAACACATTAATACCCCTAACACATGAATACCCCTAACACATTAATACCCTTAACACATTAATACCCCTAACACATGAATACCCCTAACACATGAATACCCCTAACACATTAATACCCCTAACACATTAATACCCCTCATACATTAATACCCCTAGCACATTAATACCCCTAACACATGAATACCCCTCACACATTAATACCCCTAATACATGAATACCCCTAACACATTAATACCCTAACACATTAATACCCCTAACACATTAATACCCCTCATACATTAATACCCCTAACACATGAATACCCCTGACACATTAATACCCCTAACACATTAATACCCCTCACACATTAATACCCCTCACACATTAATACCCCTAACACATGAATACCCCTAACACATTAATACCCCTAACACATTAATACCCCTCACACATGAATACCCCTAACACATTAATACCCCAAACACATGAATACCCCTAACACATTAATACCCCTAACACATTAATACCCCTAACACATGAATACCCCTAACACATTAATACCCCTAACACATGAATACCCCTAACACATGAATACCCCTCATACATTGATACCCCTAACACATTAATACCCCTAACACATTAATACCCCTCACACATTAATACCCCTCATACATTAATACCCCTAACACATTAATACCCCTAACACATGAATACCCTTAACACATTAATACCCCTCATACATTAATACCCCTAACACATGAATACCCCTAACACATTAATACCCCTCACACATTAATACCCCTCATACATTAATACCCCTAACACATTAATACCCCTAACACATTAATACCCCTAACACATGAATACCCCTAACACATTAATACCCCTAACACATTAATACCCCTCATACATTAATACCCCTCACACATTAATACCCCTAACACATTAATACCCCTAACACATTAATACCCTTAACACATTAATACCCCAAACACATGAATACCCCTAACACATTAATACCCTTAACATATTAATACCTCTAACACATTAATACCCCTAACACATGAATACCCCTAACACATGCATACCCTTAACACATGAATACCCCTAACATATTAATACCTCTAACACATGAATACCCCTAACACATGAATACCCCTAACACACATGAATACCCCTCACACATTAATACCCCTAACACATTAATACCCCTAACACATTAATACCCCTCATACATTAATACCCCTAACACATGAATACCCCTAACACATTAATACCCCTAATACATGAATACCCCTAAGACATGAATACCCCAAACACATGAATACCCCTAACACATGAATACCCCTAACACATTAATACCCCTAACACATGAATACCCCTAACACATTAATACCCCTAACACATTAATACCCCTAACACATTAATACCCCTAACAAATTAACACCCCTAACACATGAATACCCCTAACACACATGAATACCCCTCACACATTAATACCCCTCACACATTAATACCCCTAACACATTAATACCCCTAGCACATTAATACCCCTCATACATTAATACCCCTAACACATTAATACCCCTAACACATTAATACCCCTCATACATTAATACCCTTAACACATGAATACCCCTAATACATTAATACCCCTAACACATGAATACCCCTAACACATGAATACCCCTAACACATTAATACCCCTCATACATTAATACCCCTAACACATTAATACCCCTCATACATTAATACCCCTAACACATTAATACCCTAACACATGAATACCCCTAACACATTAATACCCCTAACACATGAAACCCCTAACACATGAATACCCCTAACACATTAATACCCCTAACACATTAATACCCCTAACACATTAATACCCCTAACACATTGATACCCCTAACACATGAATACCCCTAACACATGAATACCCCTAACACATGAATACCCCTCACACATGAATACCTCTCACACATTAATACCCCTCACACATTAATACCCCTCACACATGAATACCCCTAACACATGAATACCCCTAATACATGAATACCCCTAACACATGAATACTCCTAACACATGAATACCCTAACACATGAATACCCCTAACACATGAATACCCCTAACACATATACATAACCAGCCACATACCCCTAACACATATACATAACCAGCCACATACCCCTAACACATATACATAACCAGCCACATACCTCTAACACATATACATAACCAGCCACATACCCCTAACACATATACATAACCAGCCACATACCCCTAACACATATACATAACCAGCCACATACCCCTAGCATATATACATAACCAGCCACATACCACTGACACATATACATAACCAGCCACATACCCCTAACACATATACATAACCAGCCACATACCCCTAACACATATACATAACCAGCCACATACCCCTATCACATATACATATCCAGCCACATACCCCTAACACATATACATAACCAGCCACATACCACTGACATATATACATAACCAGCCACATACCCCTAACACATATACATAACCAGCCACATACCCCTAACACATATACATAGCCAGCCACATACCCCTAACACATATACATAACCAGCCACATACCACTGACACATATACATAACCAGCCACATACCCCTAACACATATACATAACCAGCCACATACCACTGACACATATACATAACCAGCCAAATACCTCTAACACATATACATAACCAGCCACATATACATAACCAGCCACATACCCCTAACACATATACATAACGAGCCACATACCACTGACACATATACATAACCAGCCACATACCCCTAACACATATACATAACCAGCCACATACCACTGACACATATACATAACCAGCCACATACCCCTAACACATTTACATAACCAGCCACATACCCCTAACACATACATAACCATCCACATACCACTGACACATATACATAACCATCCACATACCACTGACACATATACATAACCAGCCACATACCCCTAACACATATACATAACCAGCCACATACCCCTAACACATATACATAACCAGCCACATACCTCTAACACATATACATAACCAGCCACATACCCCTAACACATATACATAACCAGCCACATACCCCTAACACATATACATAACCAGCCACATACCCCTAGCATATATACATAACCAGCCACATACCACTGACACATATACATAACCAGCCACATACCCCTAACACATATACATAACCAGCCACATACCCCTAACACATATACATAACCAGCCACATACCCCTATCACATATACATATCCAGCCACATACCCCTAACACATATACATAACCAGCCACATACCACTGACATATATACATAACCAGCCACATACCCCTAACACATATACATAACCAGCCACATACCCCTAACACATATACATAGCCAGCCACATACCCCTAACACATATACATAACCAGCCACATACCACTGACACATATACATAACCAGCCACATACCCCTAACACATATACATAACCAGCCACATACCACTGACACATATACATAACCAGCCAAATACCTCTAACACATATACATAACCAGCCACATATACATAACCAGCCACATACCCCTAACACATATACATAACGAGCCACATACCACTGACACATATACATAACCAGCCACATACCCCTAACACATATACATAACCAGCCACATACCACTGACACATATACATAACCAGCCACATACCCCTAACACATTTACATAACCAGCCACATACCCCTAACACATACATAACCATCCACATACCACTGACACATATACATAACCAGCCACATACCCCTAACACATATACATAACCAGCCACATACCCCTAACACATATACATAACCAGCCACATACCACTGACACATATACATAACCAGCCACATACCTCTAACACATATACATAACCAGCCACATACCTCTAACACATACATAACCAGCCATATACCCCTAACACATATACATAACCAGCCACATACCACTGACACATATACATAACCAGCCACATACCACTGACACATATACATAACCAGTCACATACCCCTAACACATATACATAACCAGCCACATACCACTGACACATATACATAACCAGCCACATACCTCTAACACATATACATAACCAGCCACATACCTCTAACACATATACATAACCAGCCACATACCCCTAACACATATACATAACCAGCCACATACCACTGACACATATACATAACCAGCCACATACCCCTAACACATATACATAACCAGCCACATACCACTGACACATATACATAACCAGCCACATACCCCTAACACATATACATAACCAGCCACATACCCCTAACACATACATAACCATCCACATACCCCTAACACATATACATAACCAGCCACATACCCCTAACACATATACATAACCAGCCACATACCACTGACTTGGTATAAACACTTCAATGAAAAACGTTTTAATATCAAAACTTATTTTTAATCACAAATAAAATGTAGCTACTGATTACAGATATATAATTTCCTAAGTTATTTGGCAAGACATTACATTGTAATATCACAATGAGAGCTTTACACTATCACTGAGTGTGTAATACACAAATTTATAAAACATTTAGTCAAATTAGATGCAAAAGTTACAGGATAAGTTTGTAAAATTTTGAACATGCTGCTGGATTATACAAAAATTTGTCATAAAAAACTTCCTAATATATTTAAATTTCTTCAAAAGAAATATTGAAATGTTTTCTTTGAATGTTTCTTTACTTTTAGCCGGTAGACAATAGTTTCTACTTATCACATTAGATCATGCTGTATGTAATGATCATAGTTACCAATAATTGATTTTTATCCTACAATAATTTTGACGATTCCTTTCAATTTCTGTTAACAATATGTTTATTTTAGTATGGAAAGTAGCAACATGTTTGTTTTCTTTATTTTAGCCTCAGTTTATCCACCTGTCCCAGTTATGGAGTGGTTTTCAAGATGAAATGGTGTTGCTGAGTGTTCTGAGTAATATATTGGCTAGTTTAGAACCTTTTACTAGAGTAAGTCAGATGTTTATTTATATATTGCTTGATGATCTAGTCTACAGATGTCTCAATCAATGTATCTTTACTATCCACACTGTATTATTTCATGTTGATAATAAAGATACATTGCTAGAGTCATGTACCTGTGAGCTAATCATTCAAAATAAGATAATAACACTTAATTTCAAGCATTTTCATGTGTTGATATTGAATACAACTATATATTATGAATTTTTACAAACAAAATATTTTTAAAGAAATTGCTATATATTTTTTACTTTTAAGATTTTTACAATCTTTTGTTAAGACAGGCGTAATTAAAGATGTGTTTCAGTAGTTTATATGTTGTACAAATTTTTAACTGTTACAAAATATTTCTTAACCACAAGAAACTTTTTTTCTTTTACAGGGTCATAGAGAATTATTTACAGATGAAATACTGAATCCATTCTTGGAAGGAGCTACCATAAAAACAGATGAACAAAGAATCCATGAGGTTGGTTTGTATAAATTATTTCAACATTATTTATCTGAGTCATGATAGGTTGTTTACATGTGATATATATTTTTAATATGTTAACAATCACCTGCTTCCATTAGATCTCTGGTACCTTTTTGTTAGACATCTGATGTTGAGTTAACAATTACACACCTATTTCCCTTATAGATTAATAAAATAGTAGAAAGGATATGGATGTAAATGAACATGAGTTACTATCTAACATTACACTAAGACACAAATTGAAGTAAGGAACAACTCTGTTAATACTGTTCTACATTTCTACAAAATGAGTGTGAAACAGCCCCTATTAAATGAAATTGATGTCATAGTGTCTGCATATAAAAAGTTGTGATAATATTTTTAAAGGATAACTTGTTTGTGTCATATTTTCCACTTTTAACAATTTCTCTGTATATTGTGGTAGTCAGTTTTATTGATGGAGGAAATGTGAGCACAGGTAAAAACTAGTAAACTACTGTAAGTCACTGACAAACTTTATCACATTAAGGCACATTAGGTTGTGTGAAGTACACTTCATTACAAGTGGGACTTGAACCCACAACTTTTATAGTGATAGACACTGATACAAGGCTCACCACACTCTCTAAGTTGACTAAGGGCGAAGTAAGGGAAAATCTGGGAGATTTCTGAAAAGCTTGGAGATATTATAATGTATCCTTCCCTGCTACCGTATGACTCCCTACCTTTCACAAAACAAACATATTACTCAGTGATCTTAGAAAGGATGCATTCAAAAAGTTTTTAATAAAATATTGAATATAAAACCATACAGGTCAAATGTCAGTAACATAAGAGCTCCTTACACATGCATATTGAAGAAGAAGTAGGATTATTGGTATAAAAAAAAAAAAAAAAAAACTGACTTCCAAAGATTGACAGTGTGAATAAATGTTTGACTTTTGTGCAGGAATAGGGCGATTTCATTGAATCCAGTGCAAAAAGGTTGTTCACTTCACCTGGTTTGGACATAAGAGGAGATAATTTCACTGTGTTTTTATTTTTCAGACAAAGGCAGAAAAAATAAATCCAAGTGATTTTAAAGATCTTGATTGGCTGTTTCCAGATACAACTAAACATTTTAATAAATTATCATTACAGTACAGAGTAAGTTTACAATGTCAGCTTTTATAATAATAATGTTTAATAAAACCTGGTTATGACATTTTTTCATTTGATATGAGAATCAGTATAAGTTTTCTCATTAGATACGACTTCATCTTCATTTTATGTTTTTACTTGAATTTTTTTATTGATTTAGTGCTGTATTTATATCTAACTCTTAATAATATTTAAGTTTTTAAACTTTATCTTGTTCGAAAATTATGGAAGTGTTTCTTAATTCTCATTGGATATGTTAAATTTTAGATCCTACGAAAAAGAACATCTGCTTATATAAATATTGATAGCTATAACCTTGGTGTCAATTACAGTAAAATCTTCTGCAGTTCAGTTTCTAGATACTGTCATTCTGAATGATTTTGTACATTAAAATTATTGTTTTACTAGTAACTATCATATTATTATTACAGGGTTACTGTGCATGGGCACTAGCCAAATTTGACAGACTACTGTTACCTAGCAATCCAGAAATTGGTGTCTTACGATACAAAGATCATTATTATGCATTTAGCAGTAAAGAAGCTGCAACAGAACTTGCACAGAATCCAGAAGGGTATGTTTAATTTATTATATAGCATAAATTTTACATGAAATATATCTTGAATTTGTATGTTTCATGAAAAATAATTTAAACTATTTACTTAAAAATAATACAAAAACTTTAATAATGCAATTGCAGGTTTTTATAGTTTGTTTATATCTGTATTGCTGTTGGATATCCTATTTGAAAATAGAGAATAACTTTATTAGCAATAAACAATACCATATATACATTTAGTGACAATAAATGTTAGAGAAAACTGAAGGGGCAATCAAGAAAGACAAAAACATTAATATCAAACTTAAGGGGACCTAAGCTACTTGGAAAATGTTTAAAATCATTTTTCTCTAAAAATCATTGGACTGTCTGGTAGGACGTTGTGATGGGATCATTGAGATGTGCCATGAATGGTCTGTTAAAAGGTTTATTTTTTGTTGATGTTTGAACTCCATATGATTGGCTTCCACAGTGGAACCTAGTATGACCCTATGGTAAAATGTTCTCATAAATTACAAAACTGAGTAATCCCTAAGTGTACAAAAATGATCATTTATTACTAGGTAATTTTGTGACATCATCAAATTCAGTTGTAATCGTTGAAATCCAGAAATATTTATTGTATTGATGAGTAGTACATAATATTGTCTACCTTATTTATTGTGCACATATTGAAAAGTTTTATCATGAGAAATAACAGTATTTTGTACTATGCAACATGTACATCGAGTATAATTTGTGATTGGATAACTGAAGTTCAGTTCCTAATGACGATTAATGTCTCATTATCCATAGCTTTTCTTTTTTAATTTTGTTTTCATAACAATCCATTTCAGATTTATTCGACTTGTAGCCGAGGGTGCCAAAAAGAGTCCAGAATTAATACAGTTGTTAGAATTACATACACAATTTGCAAGCATCACGCCATATTCACAGGTATTTTGAACTAAAATGGTTTTAGAGAGTCATCTTTCCTTTAAAAAGAATAATTATACCCCCGCTCCCCGAAGGGGGAGGGAGGTATACTGTTTAACCTCTGTCCGTCCTTCCGTCTGTCCAAGTTATTTTTCATCACATTTTTCTCAGTAACTGTTGATGGCAGAAATCTGATATTTGGTCACAAGCGTCATATAGATATACCATATTGTGGGTAGTGTTTTTGGACCCGTCAGATTCCTACTTCCTGTTTGCTGACTTAGTTGGTTTTTATACACATTGAACATACAGTCAAACCTGTCTATAGTGGTCACCTGGGGGAGTTTGACAAAATGACCTCTATAGACAGGTGACCTTTATATGAAGAGGTTTGATTATTCGACGAAATATTCTGCATTAGTTGTAAATAAACATTTTTAATCACATCTTATGTTTATCTCAATCAGATATGATTTGAATAAAACATACAAATAAATAAAGAAAGATATTTAATAAACAAAAGTACAATTTCCAGTAACACGATGTTGAACTGGAAACATTGTTTTCAAAATCGTCGATTGAATCTCACGTTTTCTTTAAAGAATGTTCATTATCTGGGTACGACCAACACCCTTCTCCTCGCCCACAGCTCAACAACTTTTCCCACCATCGATCACAACGATTTATAACCCGTTGTATTAAAGCCCAACGTACTCATACAGATAACTTTCACTTTGTCGTCTAATTTCAAAGCTTTCCTATTTACGGATGTTGATGATTTTGGGTGACATGATGCACTAGATACAAAATAATTTTGGTGAGTGAATTTCTACTCTCGTCGTAATGAATAAATATCTCCAATAACCCCCGGGTATAAACTTTCCTTTATGTAATTTATTACTAACAAAATTTAATAGTGTTTGTTTATTTAGTTAATTAAATTAAGCAATATATTTTGTAACACCTCGGGATTTTTTGTACATTTGAGAAAAATACCGAACTTTCGAAATCACTTCCGGTATTATTTTAAAAATGAACTTGCCGTTATACAAAGGTTTTACACTGGAAATTACTAATAAATGGTGACCGCTGACCACATTGAACAGGTGACCGCTATATCGAATTAAAATATATAGTAAAATGCACAGGGAGAGCACGAAAGTGACCGTTATGAGGAGGTGACCGTTACGACAGGTTTGACTGTATATGCATATTTTTCGTCACATTTTTCTCAGCAACTATTGATGGCAGAGATCTGATATTTGGTCACAAGCTTCATATAGGTACCCCATATCGTGGGAAGTGTTTTTGGGCCCATCAGATTCCTACTTCCTGTTTGCCGACTTTGTTGATTTTATACACATTGAACATACATTTTGTATATGCCCATTTTTAGTCGCATTTTTCTTAGCAACTATTGATGGCAGAAATCTGATATTTGGTCACAAGCTTCATATAGGTACCCCATATCGTTGGAAGCGTTTTTGGACCCGTCATATTCCTACTTCCTGTTTGCCGAAGAGCGGGGGTATCATAAGTGAGCATTAGCTCACAGTTCATCTTGTTTATGTATGAATGTTTTCATTTGTTCAGAATAGCATAAAATCACAATATATACACTGACCTCCCACAAATCACTGTCAGACACACTTTATCACATAATGTTGTATCGAGTACACCTCGCCAGGCCTCGACATTAACGTTTGTCCGATTGTCCGGTACCAGTGAAAACTGTCAGACAAGTAGATCTTGTATTACGGTTGTCCGACGGGACAAGTGAATAAATCAGAGATTCCCAAACGTGCCGGTACGACGGACAAATCTTTTTCCACTGGTATAAAATACTGGGTTTCTTGTATAAAAGAGCCCTGTTTGATCTCCAATTTGTCCATAATTTATTTTGATTAAAACTAAAGTGAAACGCCAGATCAAAACTCTTTTATTGTATCATTTATCGTTCTTCCAAGCTTTGATGAAGTTCACGGACATTGACAAAATTAAAGTCGCAATCTCAGAAACGCTTTAATGAACGGAAATATCAATATTTGAAATATAAGATAAAGAATCACCCCGGAACGGACACGTAAAAATTATCGGATATCAATTTGGCACCAAATTTAAACTTGTCTTTTGTGCAAAATACGATAGAGGACTTGATTTAGGCTTTTGGGAAATATTGAAACCTTTGAAATGGACAAATATTACAAGCTTTTTCATAATCTGGTTGAAAAGATCCACTAAAATTTGTATTTCTCTGTGAATTTAAATAAAATACTTCAGTTTGCTTTATTTATATCACAGGCACTTGTTTCTGGTAAAAAAAAATATACCTAGATATTGGTATATATAGTATCTAGGTATATTTTTTTTTACCAGAAACAAGGATTTATATAACACAAATATGAGTTATTACTGTAATACAATTTGTATGGTATTGGATCACAACACAGTAATATTTCAAAAGGAAAAGGGGGGGGGGGGGGGGGGGGGGGGGAGTACATATAAAAATCACTGGTATGCAAGACTCCAATCAAGGTAGACAGAAATAAAAATGTGACATTGAATATATGTCCTTAAGGTAGTTATGAATAAAAAAAACCCAGAACAAATCAGTTCAGGCATCTTTAACTATTTACTAAATTTGGGCAGGGTAATGTTTCAATTAATCGCAATTGACTTCTTCCAGAAGTCTCCCCACTTCTCAATGTTGTCTCCCACTTCTCCCTGTGAGCTCTCCTCTCTGAAAGAGAAATCACTTCTCCCTCTAATTTGAAAGTAGTGGGAGCCCTGGATAATTATTCTCTAGTTTTTGTAATTTTTTATAATTTTTTTGAGTCGGACAAGTACTTTTTTAGGTTAGTTGTCCGAAGGGACAAGTTGAAAAATATGTTAATGTAGAGGCCTGCTCGCCATGAACAGGGTTCGAACTCATAACTTCAGTGGTGATAGGCACAGATTGCACAGATAGTTATAAATTCAACTACCGTATGATCACAACCATGACTGCCCCCTTTAATATTGGACAAGTGGCTAACTACCATATTCATATTTGTATAAACAGTAATGATTTTAGACAGCATACCTTATATAACTTTGATATAACTGAGGGATTTTTTTCAATATCAATAGACTGATTCGTATACTGAAAATTTTTGGTCAATGTGACATCAAACACATTACGATATTAAAGATAAAAACAATAACATCAGTTTTAAAGGTCTTGAAATTCATTATCAATAGTCCACCTATTGAACTCCCTGTGATACTAGCTATAACGTCTATCTCAACTTCCATAACTTGTTATTCTCTATATATTTTTTTATCCTTTGAATTATCAACATTTTTATATTTTTAACAAATATTTTTGATATGATCTGTTGTATTAACAAGAAAGGATTTTGTTGTAATTAACTAATAAATAAAAAGAATTTTTATTAGTGACGAAAAATAACTAATTTTATTTTACAGGGTAAAGATGCTGGTAGAATGATAGAAAAACCAATCACCAAATGTGACAGTGGCACACAGACAGATACACATTTCATGGAAACAAATATTGTCAAGTCATATGAGTGGAATGAATGGGAGCTTCGACGGAAGGCTATAAAACTAGTATGATTTTTTTTTAATTATTAAGAACTGTCAATAATATTTCCTACATATTTAAAAAAATTATTTTGATTCAAGCCAATTTATGATAATTTTATTTAGTGAACTTTCTTGAAAATTCGGAGTTCTTCTGTCATGGATCCAGTAATGATCACTGAAATTCTAGTAAAAGAAAGAATGGAAATGTATTAAAACTTGAAGGAAAAAAAACAACAAAAAAACAAAAAAAGCAGACAGTTGAAATGTATGAGGCTGAAAAAGAGAAATCTTAATGTATGAAGGTATAAAGAGAAGTCAAATTGTAAGCAGATTCAAAAGGGAAGTCAAAATGTAAGCTGATTCAAAAGGGAAGTCAAAATGTAAGCAGATTCAAAAGGGAAGTCAAAATGTAAGCTGATTCAAAAAGGAAGTCAAAATGTAAGAGGACTGAAAAGGAGAAATGTCAAATGCATCACAACTGAAAAGAGAATGAAAATTTTATCACGAAAAAAATAACCTTAAATTACAACTAGGTTGGTTTTGGTTGGTTTGGTTTATGGTTTTTAATGCCACTTTCAACATTATTTCAGTTATATCATGGTGGTCAGTTTTATTGGTGGAGGAAACTGGAGAAAACCACTGACCTGTCGCAAGTCACTGACAAACTTTATCACATAATACAAATTACAACTATAAATCATGTTTTATATTCAATATTGAAAATGTGTTTCTCTTTTTTGCAGGCTAACCTAAGAACAAGGATAACACATTCTGTACAGACCAACCTCAGTAACATGAGAAGAGACAATGCCATTCAAGTCTGGCCTCCAAAGTATGTACAACTAATTATAGATGTTTTATATATACATTTAATTATCAAACTTTGTAAATGGTTTGAAAAAATATTAAGAAATTCTAGGACTATAAATGATATAAAAGAACTTGAATGTCCTGGTTGGAAGAGAAAAATATCATATTTATTTGACTATTAAGATGTGGACTAAGGGTCTACATGTATCAGGGGAAAGTCAGGATATTTCGATCAGTGGTACAAATTTGATCACATTTTAAAATCTAATGTAACAGCTAGCAATGACATTGAACTAATCAACCATCTGATGTAATCACAATGGTTTAAAAGAATAAAGATATATATTATATTTTGGAACTAGATTTTTTTTAATAATAGAAATTCAATATTTTTCGCTATTTTTTCTGTTCTATCTTCACTTGCCATACCCACTAGGAAATATAATGTTTGAAATTCCCACACATGAGTTATATTGCCGGTGACGATTTCCGGTTTGATTTTGATAACAGCACATGTACTGTTAATGTTTAAAATCAGAACTGTTAGATTACTTGACATTTCTTGTTGTTTGTCTCATTTAGTATGTCAACTTACGCTTATTAATTATTTATTTTTTTAGTTTTGATTAATTATTTTACTATTAAAATATATTATAACAAATATTCGATGTGATTGTGGTCAATATACAAGAACATTTTCCCTCGGTACCTTGAATTGCATGGATGTGTTAATATTGCCCTACGCCAATCCCTCTGCCATTGGCGTAGGGCAATATAACACATCCATGCAATTCAAGGTACCTCGGGGAAAATATTCTTGTATATTGACCACAATCACATGGAATATTTGTATAATGTTAAATCTGTCACAATGTTGCATTTTCCTTTTCTATACATAAAAAAGATCACATGACTAATTTTTTTTCACACATTTAAATTGGCATACTTTCAAAATTGCTGACACGCCCCTAAAATAGCAGATTATTTAAATCTTTTTCAAATGGTACAATTTTATAGAAATAAGGACAAGTTTATTCACCTATGATATTAATCATAATCTATCAAATAAGGGTAATAACAAAATTACTGAACTCCGAACAATCTTACAAAGGGAAAGTCAAAACTCATAATTATATAAACAGACAAAATCAGTCAACAACCGGAAAACTGTGAAAACCGTAATGACCCTGACTTGATACAGGCATTTCTAAAGAAATGGTGGGTTGAATCAGATTTTAAAGCGCCAAACCTCCCGCTCTCATTACGGTTCAAAGGTTCCGGCAGTTACTATAACAGTATCTATTAAATACAATGGTAGTTACTTACAGGGGTCCGTCATGTCATGGTCATGATCATATGGTAGTTGAATTTACAACTACCTGTGCAATCAGTGCCTATCACCACTAAAGTTGTGAGTTCGAACTCCATTCATGGCGAGGTGTACTCGATACAACATTATGTGATAAAGTTTGTCAGTGACTTGCGACTGGTCTGTGGTTTTCTCCGAATACTCCGGTTTCCTCCACCAATAAAACTGACTGCCACGATATAACTGAAATATTGTTGAAAGTGACATTAAAACACCATAAATTAAACCAAAGGTAATTACTTACTCTAACATTTAAATCACCATTTTAGCAGTACCGAAAAATATATGTACATGTATTATCTTTGCAGAGATCATGGTACACAGACCAAAACAGATTCTTACACAAATGTACCTCAGCCTCAAGTTTTCCTTGCTGGTCTTAGAGGTGGTGGCATGACTGTACCTACAGATATGACCAAAGTAGATCTAACCATTGATGTTGACCAGACGTAATCTTCCTGTTGATCATGTTGAAAACAAAGTCAGAAGAAATATTATAAAGAAAAACAATTATGAATTATGATATTTAATATTGACTGGTGATAATTGAACGATGTTGTGATAAGCATGATATATTTATTTTATAATGCATATATTAAAAGATCAGAATATAATTATGTACTTTTTAGCTCACCTGGCCTTTAGGCCCATGTGAGCTATTGTCATCACCTTTCGTCCGTCGTCTGTCGTCCGTCCGTCAACATTTCACATTTTAATCTTCTCCTCAGAAACCACTGGACCAATTGCAACCAACCTTTGGTGGAATGGTCCTTGGATGGCCCCCTTTCAAAATTGTGTCCGGTGATCCCGATTTCCAACCATGATGGCCGCCAAGCTAAAAATAGAAAAAAAGGGGGATGAAATTTTAATTGTCCATTGCTGCTTTAGTGTAAGTCAAAATGAGCTGAAATTTTAACTGCAGCTACATGTCAAGGAGTAGTTTAACATATATTCCGGGTTTTTCTGTGAAATGTTTCTTTCAGTCGATTTATACCGATTATGCAAATTAGGCATATTTTGATAAAAGATCACATTTAAATCTTCTCCTCTGAAACCGCTGAACCAAATTAAACCAAACTTGGCAGGGATGGTCCCTAGGTGGGTCCCTTTCAAAATTGTGTCCGACAGCCCCGCCTTCCATTCAAGATGGCCGCTGTTACTAAAAATAGAAATTTCTTCAAATGGCCAAAACTGCTCTATTTTAAGCCAGAATGTGCCCAAATTTGAACTGTGTAAGCATAATGATGAGCTTTTTAGCATATATTACAGGATTTTTTATGAACTTTGAACTTTTGCCGATTTTGACCGATTATGCAAATTAGAAAAAAGGGGGGATGAAATTTTAAAAAAATCTTCTCCTCGGAAACTACTGAGCCAATATCAACCAAACTTTGCTGAAATGATTCTTGGATGGCCCCCTTCCAAAATTGTGTCCGGTGATCCCGACTTCCAACCAAGATGGCCGCCAAGCTAAAAATAGAAAAAAGGGGGGATGAAATTTTAATTGTCCATTGCTGCTTTAGTGTAAGTCAAAATGAGCTCAAATTTGAACTGCAGCTACATGGCAAGAAGTAGTTTAGCATATATTCCGGGTTTCTTTCAGCCGATATATATCGATTATGCAAATTAGGCATATTTTGATAAAAGATCGCATTTAAATCTTCTCCTCTGAAACCGCTGAACCAAATTAAACCAAACCTGGCAGGGATGGTCCCTGGGTGGTTCCCTTTCAAAATTGTGTCCGACATCCCCGCCCTCCATTCAAGATAGCTGCTGTTACTAAAAATAGAAATTTCTTCAATTGTCCATTGCTGCTTTAGTATAAGTCAAAATGAGCTCAAATTTGAACTGCAGCTACATGGCAAGGAGTAGTTTAGCATATGTTCTGGGTTTTTTTTTTTTATTTTTATTTCAGCCGATTTATACCGATTATTCAAATTAGGCATATTTTGATAAAAGATCACATTTAAATCTTCTCCTCTGAAACCGCTGAACCAAATTAAACCAAACCTGGCAGGGATGGTCCCTGGGTGGGTCCCTTTCAAAATTGTGTCCGACAGTCCCGCCCTCCATTCAAGATGGCCACTGTTACTAAAAATAGAAATTTCTTCAAATGGCCAAAACTGCTCTATTTTAAGCCAGAATGTGCCCAAATTTGAACTGTGTAAGCATAATGATGAGCTTTTTAGCATATATTACAGGATTTTTTATGAACTTTGAACTTTTGCCGATTTTGACCGATTATGCAAATTAGAAAAAAGGGGGGATGAAATTTAAAAAAAATCTTCTCCTCGGAAACTACTGAGCCAATATCAACCAAACTTTGCTGAAATGATTCTTGGATGGCCCCCTTCCAAAATTGTGTCCGGTGATCCCGACTTCCAACCAAGATGGCCGCCAAGCTCAAAATAGAAAAAAGGGGGGATGAAATTTTAATTGTTCATTGCTGCTTTAGTGTAAATCAAAATGAGCTCAAATTTTAACTGCAGCTACATGGCAAGAAGTAGTTTAGCATATATTCCGGGTTTCTTTCAGCCGATATATACCGATTATGCAAATTAGGCATATTTTGATAAAAGATCGCATTTAAATCTTCTCCTCTGAAACCGCTGAACCAAATTAAACCAAACTTTGCAGGGATGGTCCCTAGGTGGGTCCCTTTCAAAATTGTGTCCGACAGCCCCGCCTTCCATTCAAGATGGCCGCTGTTACTAAAAATAGAAATTTCTTCAAATGGCCAAAACTGCTCTATTTTAAGCCAGAATGTGCCCAAATTTGAACTGTGTAAGCATAATGATGAGCTTTTTAGCATATATTACAGGATTTTTTATGAACTTTGAACTTTTGCCGATTTTGACCGATTATGCAAATTAGAAAAAAGGGGGGATGAAATTTTTAAAAAATCTTTTCCTCGGAAACTACTGAGCCAATATCAACCAAATTTTGCTGAAATGATTCTTGGATGGCCCCCTTCCAAAAATGTGTCCGTTGATCCCGACTTCCAACCAAGATGGCCGCCAAGCTAAAAATAGAAAAAAGGGGGGATGAAATTTTAATTGTCCATTGCTGCTTTAGTGTAAGTCAAAATGAGCTCAAATTTTAACTGCAGCTACATGGCAAGAAGTAGTTTAGCATATATTCCGGGTTTCTTTCAGCCGATATATATCGATTATGCAAATTAGGCATATTTTGATAAAAGATCGCATTTAAATCTTCTCCTCTGAAACCGCTGAACCAAATTAAACCAAACCTGGCAGGGATGGTCCCTTTCAAAATTGTGTCCGACAGCCCCGCCTTCCATTCAAGATGGCCGCTGTTACTAAAAATAGAAATTTCTTCAAATGGCCAAAACTGCTCTATTTTAAGCCAGAATGTGCCCAAATTTGAACTGTGTAAGCATAATGATGAGCTTTTTAGCATATATTACAGGATTTTTTATGAACTTTGAACTTTTGCCGATTTTGACCGATTATGCAAATTAGAAAAAAGGGGGGATGAAATTTTTAAAAAATCTTTTCCTCGGAAACTACTGAGCCAATATCAACCAAATTTTGCTGAAATGATTCTTGGATGGCCCCCTTCCAAAAATGTGTCCGTTGATCCCGACTTCCAACCAAGATGGCCGCCAAGCTAAAAATAGAAAAAAGGGGGGATGAAATTTTAATTGTCCATTGCTGCTTTAGTGTAAGTCAAAATGAGCTCAAATTTGAACTGCAGCTACATGGCAAGAAGTAGTTTAGCATATATTCCGGGTTTCTTTCAGCCGATATATATCGATTATGCAAATTAGGCATATTTTGATAAAAGATCGCATTTAAATCTTCTCCTCTGAAACCGCTGAACCAAATTAAACCAAACCTGGCAGGGATGGTCCCTGGGTGGTTCCCTTTCAAAATTGTGTCCGACATCCCCGCCCTCCATTCAAGATAGCTGCTGTTACTAAAAATAGAAATTTCTTCAATTGTCCATTGCTGCTTTAGTATAAGTCAAAATGAGCTCAAATTTGAACTGCAGCTACATGGCAAGGAGTAGTTTAGCATATGTTCTGGGTTTTTTTTTTTTATTTTTATTTCAGCCGATTTATACCGATTATTCAAATTAGGCATATTTTGATAAAAGATCACATTTAAATCTTCTCCTCTGAAACCGCTGAACCAAATTAAACCAAACCTGGCAGGGATGGTCCCTGGGTGGGTCCCTTTCAAAATTGTGTCCGACAGTCCCGCCCTCCATTCAAGATGGCCACTGTTACTAAAAATAGAAATTTCTTCAAATGGCCAAAACTGCTCTATTTTAAGCCAGAATGTGCCCAAATTTGAACTGTGTAAGCATAATGATGAGCTTTTTAGCATATATTACAGGATTTTTTATGAACTTTGAACTTTTGCCGATTTTGACCGATTATGCAAATTAGAAAAAAGGGGGGATGAAATTTAAAAAAAATCTTCTCCTCGGAAACTACTGAGCCAATATCAACCAAACTTTGCTGAAATGATTCTTGGATGGCCCCCTTCCAAAATTGTGTCCGGTGATCCCGACTTCCAACCAAGATGGCCGCCAAGCTCAAAATAGAAAAAAGGGGGGATGAAATTTTAATTGTTCATTGCTGCTTTAGTGTAAATCAAAATGAGCTCAAATTTTAACTGCAGCTACATGGCAAGAAGTAGTTTAGCATATATTCCGGGTTTCTTTCAGCCGATATATACCGATTATGCAAATTAGGCATATTTTGATAAAAGATCGCATTTAAATCTTCTCCTCTGAAACCGCTGAACCAAATTAAACCAAACTTTGCAGGGATGGTCCCTAGGTGGGTCCCTTTCAAAATTGTGTCCGACAGCCCCGCCTTCCATTCAAGATGGCCGCTGTTACTAAAAATAGAAATTTCTTCAAATGGCCAAAACTGCTCTATTTTAAGCCAGAATGTGCCCAAATTTGAACTGTGTAAGCATAATGATGAGCTTTTTAGCATATATTACAGGATTTTTTATGAACTTTGAACTTTTGCCGATTTTGACCGATTATGCAAATTAGAAAAAAGGGGGGATGAAATTTTTAAAAAATCTTTTCCTCGGAAACTACTGAGCCAATATCAACCAAATTTTGCTGAAATGATTCTTGGATGGCCCCCTTCCAAAAATGTGTCCGTTGATCCCGACTTCCAACCAAGATGGCCGCCAAGCTAAAAATAGAAAAAAGGGGGGATGAAATTTTAATTGTCCATTGCTGCTTTAGTGTAAGTCAAAATGAGCTCAAATTTTAACTGCAGCTACATGGCAAGAAGTAGTTTAGCATATATTCCGGGTTTCTTTCAGCCGATATATATCGATTATGCAAATTAGGCATATTTTGATAAAAGATCGCATTTAAATCTTCTCCTCTGAAACCGCTGAACCAAATTAAACCAAACCTGGCAGGGATGGTCCCTTTCAAAATTGTGTCCGACAGCCCCGCCTTCCATTCAAGATGGCCGCTGTTACTAAAAATAGAAATTTCTTCAAATGGCCAAAACTGCTCTATTTTAAGCCAGAATGTGCCCAAATTTGAACTGTGTAAGCATAATGATGAGCTTTTTAGCATATATTACAGGATTTTTTATGAACTTTGAACTTTTGCCGATTTTGACCGATTATGCAAATTAGAAAAAAGGGGGGATGAAATTTAAAAAAAATCTTTTCCTCGGAAACTACTGAGCCAATATCAACCAAATTTTGCTGAAATGATTCTTGGATGGCCCCCTTCCAAAAATGTGTCCGTTGATCCCGACTTCCAACCAAGATGGCCGCCAAGCTAAAAATAGAAAAAAGGGGGGATGAAATTTTAATTGTCCATTGCTGCTTTAGTGTAAGTCAAAATGAGCTCAAATTTTAACTGCAGCTACATGGCAAGAAGTAGTTTAGCATATATTCCGGGTTTCTTTCAGCCGATATATATCGATTATGCAAATTAGGCATATTTTGATAAAAGATCGCATTTAAATCTTCTCCTCTGAAACCGCTGAACCAAATTAAACCAAACCTGGCAGGGATGGTCCCTGGGTGGTTCCCTTTCAAAATTGTGTCCGACATCCCCGCCCTCCATTCAAGATAACTGCTGTTACTAAAAATAGAAATTTCTTCAATTGTCCATTGCTGCTTTAGTATAAGTCAAAATGAGCTCAAATTTGAACTGCAGCTACATGGCAAGGAGTAGTTTAGCATATGTTCTGGGTTTTTTTTTTTTATTTTTATTTCAGCCGATTTATACCGATTATTCAAATTAGGCATATTTTGATAAAAGATCACATTTAAATCTTCTCCTCTGAAACCGCTGAACCAAATTAAACCAAACCTGGCAGGGATGGTCCCTGGGTGGGTCCCTTTCAAAATTGTGTCCGACAGTCCCGCCCTCCATTCAAGATGGCCACTGTTACTAAAAATAGAAATTTCTTCAAATGGCCAAAACTGCTCTATTTTAAGCCAGAATGTGCCCAAATTTGAACTGTGTAAGCATAATGATGAGCTTTTTAGCATATATTACAGGATTTTTTATGAACTTTGAACTTTTGCCGATTTTGACCGATTATGCAAATTAGAAAAAAGGGGGGATGAAATTTTAAAAAAATCTTCTCCTCGGAAACTACTGAGCCAATATCAACCAAACTTTGCTGAAATGATTCTTGGATGGCCCCCTTCCAAAATTGTGTCCGGTGATCCCGACTTCCAACCAAGATGGCCGCCAAGCTCAAAATAGAAAAAAGGGGGGATGAAATTTTAATTGTTCATTGCTGCTTTAGTGTAAATCAAAATGAGCTCAAATTTTAACTGCAGCTACATGGCAAGAAGTAGTTTAGCATATATTCCGGGTTTCTTTCAGCCGATATATACCGATTATGCAAATTAGGCATATTTTGATAAAAGATCGCATTTAAATCTTCTCCTCTGAAACCGCTGAACCAAATTAAACCAAACCTGGCAGGGATGGTCCCTTTCAAAATTGTGTCCGACAGCCCCGCCTTCCATTCAAGATGGCCGCTGTTACTAAAAATAGAAATTTCTTCAAATGGCCAAAACTGCTCTATTTTAAGCCAGAATGTGCCCAAATTTGAACTGTGTAAGCATAATGATGAGCTTTTTAGCATATATTACAGGATTTTTTATGAACTTTGAACTTTTGCCGATTTTGACCGATTATGCAAATTAGAAAAAAGGGGGGATGAAATTTAAAAAAAATCTTTTCCTCGGAAACTACTGAGCCAATATCAACCAAATTTTGCTGAAATGATTCTTGGATGGCCCCCTTCCAAAAATGTGTCCGTTGATCCCGACTTCCAACCAAGATGGCCGCCAAGCTAAAAATAGAAAAAAGGGGGGATGAAATTTTAATTGTCCATTGCTGCTTTAGTGTAAGTCAAAATGAGCTCAAATTTGAACTGCAGCTACATGGCAAGAAGTAGTTTAGCATATATTCCGGGTTTCTTTCAGCCGATATATATCGATTATGCAAATTAGGCATATTTTGATAAAAGATCGCATTTAAATCTTCTCCTCTGAAACCGCTGAACCAAATTAAACCAAACCTGGCAGGGATGGTCCCTTTCAAAATTGTGTCCGACAGCCCCGCCTTCCATTCAAGATGGCCGCTGTTACTAAAAATAGAAATTTCTTCAAATGGCCAAAACTGCTCTATTTTAAGCCAGAATGTGCCCAAATTTGAACTGTGTAAGCATAATGATGAGCTTTTTAGCATATATTACAGGATTTTTTATGAACTTTGAACTTTTGCCGATTTTGACCGATTATGCAAATTAGAAAAAAGGGGGGATGAAATTTTTAAAAAATCTTTTCCTCGGAAACTACTGAGCCAATATCAACCAAATTTTGCTGAAATGATTCTTGGATGGCCCCCTTCCAAAAATGTGTCCGTTGATCCCGACTTCCAACCAAGATGGCCGCCAAGCTAAAAATAGAAAAAAGGGGGGATGAAATTTTAATTGTCCATTGCTGCTTTAGTGTAAGTCAAAATGAGCTCAAATTTTAACTGCAGCTACATGGCAAGAAGTAGTTTAGCATATATTCCGGGTTTCTTTCAGCCGATATATATCGATTATGCAAATTAGGCATATTTTGATAAAAGATCGCATTTAAATCTTCTCCTCTGAAACCGCTGAACCAAATTAAACCAAACCTGGCAGGGATGGTCCCTTTCAAAATTGTGTCCGACAGCCCCGCCTTCCATTCAAGATGGCCGCTGTTACTAAAAATAGAAATTTCTTCAAATGGCCAAAACTGCTCTATTTTAAGCCAGAATGTGCCCAAATTTGAACTGTGTAAGCATAATGATGAGCTTTTTAGCATATATTACAGGATTTTTTATGAACTTTGAACTTTTGCCGATTTTGACCGATTATGCAAATTAGAAAAAAGGGGGGATGAAATTTAAAAAAAATCTTTTCCTCGGAAACTACTGAGCCAATATCAACCAAATTTTGCTGAAATGATTCTTGGATGGCCCCCTTCCAAAAATGTGTCCGTTGATCCCGACTTCCAACCAAGATGGCCGCCAAGCTAAAAATAGAAAAAAGGGGGGATGAAATTTTAATTGTCCATTGCTGCTTTAGTGTAAGTCAAAATGAGCTCAAATTTTAACTGCAGCTACATGGCAAGAAGTAGTTTAGCATATATTCCGGGTTTCTTTCAGCCGATATATATCGATTATGCAAATTAGGCATATTTTGATAAAAGATCGCATTTAAATCTTCTCCTCTGAAACCGCTGAACCAAATTAAACCAAACCTGGCAGGGATGGTCCCTGGGTGGTTCCCTTTCAAAATTGTGTCCGACATCCCCGCCCTCCATTCAAGATAACTGCTGTTACTAAAAATAGAAATTTCTTCAATTGTCCATTGCTGCTTTAGTATAAGTCAAAATGAGCTCAAATTTGAACTGCAGCTACATGGCAAGGAGTAGTTTAGCATATGTTCTGGGTTTTTTTTTTTTATTTTTATTTCAGCCGATTTATACCGATTATTCAAATTAGGCATATTTTGATAAAAGATCACATTTAAATCTTCTCCTCTGAAACCGCTGAACCAAATTAAACCAAACCTGGCAGGGATGGTCCCTGGGTGGGTCCCTTTCAAAATTGTGTCCGACAGTCCCGCCCTCCATTCAAGATGGCCACTGTTACTAAAAATAGAAATTTCTTCAAATGGCCAAAACTGCTCTATTTTAAGCCAGAATGTGCCCAAATTTGAACTGTGTAAGCATAATGATGAGCTTTTTAGCATATATTACAGGATTTTTTATGAACTTTGAACTTTTGCCGATTTTGACCGATTATGCAAATTAGAAAAAAGGGGGGATGAAATTTTAAAAAAATCTTCTCCTCGGAAACTACTGAGCCAATATCAACCAAACTTTGCTGAAATGATTCTTGGATGGCCCCCTTCCAAAATTGTGTCCGGTGATCCCGACTTCCAACCAAGATGGCCGCCAAGCTCAAAATAGAAAAAAGGGGGGATGAAATTTTAATTGTTCATTGCTGCTTTAGTGTAAATCAAAATGAGCTCAAATTTTAACTGCAGCTACATGGCAAGAAGTAGTTTAGCATATATTCCGGGTTTCTTTCAGCCGATATATACCGATTATGCAAATTAGGCATATTTTGATAAAAGATCGCATTTAAATCTTCTCCTCTGAAACCGCTGAACCAAATTAAACCAAACCTGGCAGGGATGGTCCCTTTCAAAATTGTGTCCGACAGCCCCGCCTTCCATTCAAGATGGCCGCTGTTACTAAAAATAGAAATTTCTTCAAATGGCCAAAACTGCTCTATTTTAAGCCAGAATGTGCCCAAATTTGAACTGTGTAAGCATAATGATGAGCTTTTTAGCATATATTACAGGATTTTTTATGAACTTTGAACTTTTGCCGATTTTGACCGATTATGCAAATTAGAAAAAAGGGGGGATGAAATTTAAAAAAAATCTTTTCCTCGGAAACTACTGAGCCAATATCAACCAAATTTTGCTGAAATGATTCTTGGATGGCCCCCTTCCAAAAATGTGTCCGTTGATCCCGACTTCCAACCAAGATGGCCGCCAAGCTAAAAATAGAAAAAAGGGGGGATGAAATTTTAATTGTCCATTGCTGCTTTAGTGTAAGTCAAAATGAGCTCAAATTTGAACTGCAGCTACATGGCAAGAAGTAGTTTAGCATATATTCCGGGTTTCTTTCAGCCGATATATATCGATTATGCAAATTAGGCATATTTTGATAAAAGATCGCATTTAAATCTTCTCCTCTGAAACCGCTGAACCAAATTAAACCAAACCTGGCAGGGATGGTCCCTTTCAAAATTGTGTCCGACAGCCCCGCCTTCCATTCAAGATGGCCGCTGTTACTAAAAATAGAAATTTCTTCAAATGGCCAAAACTGCTCTATTTTAAGCCAGAATGTGCCCAAATTTGAACTGTGTAAGCATAATGATGAGCTTTTTAGCATATATTACAGGATTTTTTATGAACTTTGAACTTTTGCCGATTTTGACCGATTATGCAAATTAGAAAAAAGGGGGGATGAAATTTAAAAAAAATCTTTTCCTCGGAAACTACTGAGCCAATATCAACCAAATTTTGCTGAAATGATTCTTGGATGGCCCCCTTCCAAAAATGTGTCCGTTGATCCCGACTTCCAACCAAGATGGCCGCCAAGCTAAAAATAGAAAAAAGGGGGGATGAAATTTTAATTGTCCATTGCTGCTTTAGTGTAAGTCAAAATGAGCTCAAATTTTAACTGCAGCTACATGGCAAGAAGTAGTTTAGCATATATTCCGGGTTTCTTTCAGCCGATATATATCGATTATGCAAATTAGGCATATTTTGATAAAAGATCGCATTTAAATCTTCTCCTCTGAAACCGCTGAACCAAATTAAACCAAACCTGGCAGGGATGGTCCCTGGGTGGTTCCCTTTCAAAATTGTGTCCGACATCCCCGCCCTCCATTCAAGATAACTGCTGTTACTAAAAATAGAAATTTCTTCAATTGTCCATTGCTGCTTTAGTATAAGTCAAAATGAGCTCAAATTTGAACTGCAGCTACATGGCAAGGAGTAGTTTAGCATATGTTCTGGGTTTTTTTTTTTTATTTTTATTTCAGCCGATTTATACCGATTATTCAAATTAGGCATATTTTGATAAAAGATCACATTTAAATCTTCTCCTCTGAAACCGCTGAACCAAATTAAACCAAACCTGGCAGGGATGGTCCCTGGGTGGGTCCCTTTCAAAATTGTGTCCGACAGTCCCGCCCTCCATTCAAGATGGCCACTGTTACTAAAAATAGAAATTTCTTCAAATGGCCAAAACTGCTCTATTTTAAGCCAGAATGTGCCCAAATTTGAACTGTGTAAGCATAATGATGAGCTTTTTAGCATATATTACAGGATTTTGTATGAACTTTGAACTTTTGCCGATTTTGACCGATTATGCAAATTAGAAAAAAGGGGGGATGAAATTTTAAAAAAATCTTCTCCTCGGAAACTACTGAGCCAATATCAACCAAACTTTGCTGAAATGATTCTTGGATGGCCCCCTTCCAAAATTGTGTCCGGTGATCCCGACTTCCAACCAAGATGGCCGCCAAGCTCAAAATAGAAAAAAGGGGGGATGAAATTTTAATTGTTCATTGCTGCTTTAGTGTAAATCAAAATGAGCTCAAATTTTAACTGCAGCTACATGGCAAGAAGTAGTTTAGCATATATTCCGGGTTTCTTTCAGCCGATATATACCGATTATGCAAATTAGGCATATTTTGATAAAAGATCGCATTTAAATCTTCTCCTCTGAAACCGCTGAACCAAATTAAACCAAACTTTGCAGGGATGGTCCCTAGGTGGGTCCCTTTCAAAATTGTGTCCGACAGCCCCGCCTTCCATTCAAGATGGCCGCTGTTACTAAAAATAGAAATTTCTTCAAATGGCCAAAACTGCTCTATTTTAAGCCAGAATGTGCCCAAATTTGAACTGTGTAAGCATAATGATGAGCTTTTTAGCATATATTACAGGATTTTTTATGAACTTTGAACTTTTGCCGATTTTGACCGATTATGCAAATTAGAAAAAAGGGGGGATGAAATTTAAAAAAAATCTTTTCCTCGGAAACTACTGAGCCAATATCAACCAAATTTTGCTGAAATGATTCTTGGATGGCCCCCTTCCAAAAATGTGTCCGTTGATCCCGACTTCCAACCAAGATGGCCGCCAAGCTAAAAATAGAAAAAAGGGGGGATGAAATTTTAATTGTCCATTGCTGCTTTAGTGTAAGTCAAAATGAGCTCAAATTTGAACTGCAGCTACATGGCAAGAAGTAGTTTAGCATATATTCCGGGTTTCTTTCAGCCGATATATATCGATTATGCAAATTAGGCATATTTTGATAAAAGATCGCATTTAAATCTTCTCCTCTGAAACCGCTGAACCAAATTAAACCAAACCTGGCAGGGATGGTCCCTTTCAAAATTGTGTCCGACAGCCCCGCCTTCCATTCAAGATGGCCGCTGTTACTAAAAATAGAAATTTCTTCAAATGGCCAAAACTGCTCTATTTTAAGCCAGAATGTGCCCAAATTTGAACTGTGTAAGCATAATGATGAGCTTTTTAGCATATATTACAGGATTTTTTATGAACTTTGAACTTTTGCCGATTTTGACCGATTATGCAAATTAGAAAAAAGGGGGGATGAAATTTAAAAAAAATCTTTTCCTCGGAAACTACTGAGCCAATATCAACCAAATTTTGCTGAAATGATTCTTGGATGGCCCCCTTCCAAAAATGTGTCCGTTGATCCCGACTTCCAACCAAGATGGCCGCCAAGCTAAAAATAGAAAAAAGGGGGGATGAAATTTTAATTGTCCATTGCTGCTTTAGTGTAAGTCAAAATGAGCTCAAATTTTAACTGCAGCTACATGGCAAGAAGTAGTTTAGCATATATTCCGGGTTTCTTTCAGCCGATATATATCGATTATGCAAATTAGGCATATTTTGATAAAAGATCGCATTTAAATCTTCTCCTCTGAAACCGCTGAACCAAATTAAACCAAACCTGGCAGGGATGGTCCCTGGGTGGTTCCCTTTCAAAATTGTGTCCGACATCCCCGCCCTCCATTCAAGATAGCTGCTGTTACTAAAAATAGAAATTTCTTCAATTGTCCATTGCTGCTTTAGTATAAGTCAAAATGAGCTCAAATTTGAACTGCAGCTACATGGCAAGGAGTAGTTTAGCATATGTTCTGGGTTTTTTTTTTTTATTTTTATTTCAGCCGATTTATACCGATTATTCAAATTAGGCATATTTTGATAAAAGATCACATTTAAATCTTCTCCTCTGAAACCGCTGAACCAAATTAAACCAAACCTGGCAGGGATGGTCCCTGGGTGGGTCCCTTTCAAAATTGTGTCCGACAGTCCCGCCCTCCATTCAAGATGGCCACTGTTACTAAAAATAGAAATTTCTTCAAATGGCCAAAACTGCTCTATTTTAAGCCAGAATGTGCCCAAATTTGAACTGTGTAAGCATAATGATGAGCTTTTTAGCATATATTACAGGATTTTTTATGAACTTTGAACTTTTGCCGATTTTGACCGATTATGCAAATTAGAAAAAAGGGGGGATGAAATTTAAAAAAAATCTTCTCCTCGGAAACTACTGAGCCAATATCAACCAAACTTTGCTGAAATGATTCTTGGATGGCCCCCTTCCAAAATTGTGTCCGGTGATCCCGACTTCCAACCAAGATGGCCGCCAAGCTCAAAATAGAAAAAAGGGGGGATGAAATTTTAATTGTTCATTGCTGCTTTAGTGTAAATCAAAATGAGCTCAAATTTTAACTGCAGCTACATGGCAAGAAGTAGTTTAGCATATATTCCGGGTTTCTTTCAGCCGATATATACCGATTATGCAAATTAGGCATATTTTGATAAAAGATCGCATTTAAATCTTCTCCTCTGAAACCGCTGAACCAAATTAAACCAAACTTTGCAGGGATGGTCCCTAGGTGGGTCCCTTTCAAAATTGTGTCCGACAGCCCCGCCTTCCATTCAAGATGGCCGCTGTTACTAAAAATAGAAATTTCTTCAAATGGCCAAAACTGCTCTATTTTAAGCCAGAATGTGCCCAAATTTGAACTGTGTAAGCATAATGATGAGCTTTTTAGCATATATTACAGGATTTTTTATGAACTTTGAACTTTTGCCGATTTTGACCGATTATGCAAATTAGAAAAAAGGGGGGATGAAATTTAAAAAAAATCTTTTCCTCGGAAACTACTGAGCCAATATCAACCAAATTTTGCTGAAATGATTCTTGGATGGCCCCCTTCCAAAAATGTGTCCGTTGATCCCGACTTCCAACCAAGATGGCCGCCAAGCTAAAAATAGAAAAAAGGGGGGATGAAATTTTAATTGTCCATTGCTGCTTTAGTGTAAGTCAAAATGAGCTCAAATTTGAACTGCAGCTACATGGCAAGAAGTAGTTTAGCATATATTCCGGGTTTCTTTCAGCCGATATATATCGATTATGCAAATTAGGCATATTTTGATAAAAGATCGCATTTAAATCTTCTCCTCTGAAACCGCTGAACCAAATTAAACCAAACCTGGCAGGGATGGTCCCTGGGTGGTTCCCTTTCAAAATTGTGTCCGACATCCCCGCCCTCCATTCAAGATAGCTGCTGTTACTAAAAATAGAAATTTCTTCAATTGTCCATTGCTGCTTTAGTATAAGTCAAAATGAGCTCAAATTTGAACTGCAGCTACATGGCAAGGAGTAGTTTAGCATATGTTCTGGGTTTTTTTTTTTTATTTTTATTTCAGCCGATTTATACCGATTATTCAAATTAGGCATATTTTGATAAAAGATCACATTTAAATCTTCTCCTCTGAAACCGCTGAACCAAATTAAACCAAACCTGGCAGGGATGGTCCCTGGGTGGGTCCCTTTCAAAATTGTGTCCGACAGTCCCGCCCTCCATTCAAGATGGCCACTGTTACTAAAAATAGAAATTTCTTCAAATGGCCAAAACTGCTCTATTTTAAGCCAGAATGTGCCCAAATTTGAACTGTGTAAGCATAATGATGAGCTTTTTAGCATATATTACAGGATTTTTTATGAACTTTGAACTTTTGCCGATTTTGACCGATTATGCAAATTAGAAAAAAGGGGGGATGAAATTTAAAAAAAATCTTTTCCTCGGAAACTACTGAGCCAATATCAACCAAATTTTGCTGAAATGATTCTTGGATGGCCCCCTTCCAAAAATGTGTCCGTTGATCCCGACTTCCAACCAAGATGGCCGCCAAGCTAAAAATAGAAAAAAGGGGGGATGAAATTTTAATTGTCCATTGCTGCTTTAGTGTAAGTCAAAATGAGCTCAAATTTGAACTGCAGCTACATGGCAAGAAGTAGTTTAGCATATATTCCGGGTTTCTTTCAGCCGATATATATCGATTATGCAAATTAGGCATATTTTGATAAAAGATCGCATTTAAATCTTCTCCTCTGAAACCGCTGAACCAAATTAAACCAAACCTGGCAGGGATGGTCCCTGGGTGGTTCCCTTTCAAAATTGTGTCCGACATCCCCGCCCTCCATTCAAGATAGCTGCTGTTACTAAAAATAGAAATTTCTTCAATTGTCCATTGCTGCTTTAGTATAAGTCAAAATGAGCTCAAATTTGAACTGCAGCTACATGGCAAGGAGTAGTTTAGCATATGTTCTGGGTTTTTTTTTTTTATTTTTATTTCAGCCGATTTATACCGATTATTCAAATTAGGCATATTTTGATAAAAGATCACATTTAAATCTTCTCCTCTGAAACCGCTGAACCAAATTAAACCAAACCTGGCAGGGATGGTCCCTGGGTGGGTCCCTTTCAAAATTGTGTCCGACAGTCCCGCCCTCCATTCAAGATGGCCACTGTTACTAAAAATAGAAATTTCTTCAAATGGCCAAAACTGCTCTATTTTAAGCCAGAATGTGCCCAAATTTGAACTGTGTAAGCATAATGATGAGCTTTTTAGCATATATTACAGGATTTTTTATGAACTTTGAACTTTTGCCGATTTTGACCGATTATGCAAATTAGAAAAAAGGGGGGATGAAATTTTAAAAAAATCTTCTCCTCGGAAACTACTGAGCCAATATCAACCAAACTTTGCTGAAATGATTCTTGGATGGCCCCCTTCCAAAATTGTGTCCAGTGATCCCGACTTCCAACCAAGATGGCCGCCAAGCTCAAAATAGAAAAAAGGGGGGATGAAATTTTAATTGTTCATTGCTGCTTTAGTGTAAATCAAAATGAGCTCAAATTTTAACTGCAGCTACATGGCAAGAAGTAGTTTAGCATATATTCCGGGTTTCTTTCAGCCGATATATACCGATTATGCAAATTAGGCATATTTTGATAAAAGATCGCATTTAAATCTTCTCCTCTGAAACCGCTGAACCAAATTAAACCAAACTTTGCAGGGATGGTCCCTAGGTGGGTCCCTTTCAAAATTGTGTCCGACAGCCCCGCCTTCCATTCAAGATGGCCGCTGTTACTAAAAATAGAAATTTCTTCAAATGGCCAAAACTGCTCTATTTTAAGCCAGAATGTGCCCAAATTTGAACTGTGTAAGCATAATGATGAGCTTTTTAGCATATATTACAGGATTTTTTATGAACTTTGAACTTTTGCCGATTTTGACCGATTATGCAAATTAGAAAAAAGGGGGGATGAAATTTTTAAAAAATCTTTTCCTCGGAAACTACTGAGCCAATATCAACCAAATTTTGCTGAAATGATTCTTGGATGGCCCCCTTCCAAAAATGTGTCCGTTGATCCCGACTTCCAACCAAGATGGCCGCCAAGCTAAAAATAGAAAAAAGGGGGGATGAAATTTTAATTGTCCATTGCTGCTTTAGTGTAAGTCAAAATGAGCTCAAATTTGAACTGCAGCTACATGGCAAGAAGTAGTTTAGCATATATTCCGGGTTTCTTTCAGCCGATATATATCGATTATGCAAATTAGGCATATTTTGATAAAAGATCGCATTTAAATCTTCTCCTCTGAAACCGCTGAACCAAATTAAACCAAACCTGGCAGGGATGGTCCCTGGGTGGTTCCCTTTCAAAATTGTGTCCGACATCCCCGCCCTCCATTCAAGATAGCTGCTGTTACTAAAAATAGAAATTTCTTCAATTGTCCATTGCTGCTTTAGTATAAGTCAAAATGAGCTCAAATTTGAACTGCAGCTACATGGCAAGGAGTAGTTTAGCATATGTTCTGGGTTTTTTTTTTTTATTTTTATTTCAGCCGATTTATACCGATTATTCAAATTAGGCATATTTTGATAAAAGATCACATTTAAATCTTCTCCTCTGAAACCGCTGAACCAAATTAAACCAAACCTGGCAGGGATGGTCCCTGGGTGGGTCCCTTTCAAAATTGTGTCCGACAGTCCCGCCCTCCATTCAAGATGGCCACTGTTACTAAAAATAGAAATTTCTTCAAATGGCCAAAACTGCTCTATTTTAAGCCAGAATGTGCCCAAATTTGAACTGTGTAAGCATAATGATGAGCTTTTTAGCATATATTACAGGATTTTTTATGAACTTTGAACTTTTGCCGATTTTGACCGATTATGCAAATTAGAAAAAAGGGGGGATGAAATTTAAAAAAAATCTTCTCCTCGGAAACTACTGAGCCAATATCAACCAAACTTTGCTGAAATGATTCTTGGATGGCCCCCTTCCAAAATTGTGTCCGGTGATCCCGACTTCCAACCAAGATGGCCGCCAAGCTCAAAATAGAAAAAAGGGGGGATGAAATTTTAATTGTTCATTGCTGCTTTAGTGTAAATCAAAATGAGCTCAAATTTTAACTGCAGCTACATGGCAAGAAGTAGTTTAGCATATATTCCGGGTTTCTTTCAGCCGATATATACCGATTATGCAAATTAGGCATATTTTGATAAAAGATCGCATTTAAATCTTCTCCTCTGAAACCGCTGAACCAAATTAAACCAAACTTTGCAGGGATGGTCCCTAGGTGGGTCCCTTTCAAAATTGTGTCCGACAGCCCCGCCTTCCATTCAAGATGGCCGCTGTTACTAAAAATAGAAATTTCTTCAAATGGCCAAAACTGCTCTATTTTAAGCCAGAATGTGCCCAAATTTGAACTGTGTAAGCATAATGATGAGCTTTTTAGCATATATTACAGGATTTTTTATGAACTTTGAACTTTTGCCGATTTTGACCGATTATGCAAATTAGAAAAAAGGGGGGATGAAATTTAAAAAAAATCTTCTCCTCGGAAACTACTGAGCCAATATCAACCAAATTTTGCTGAAATGATTCTTGGATGGCCCCCTTCCAAAAATGTGTCCGTTGATCCCGACTTCCAACCAAGATGGCCGCCAAGCTAAAAATAGAAAAAAGGGGGGATGAAATTTTAATTGTCCATTGCTGCTTTAGTGTAAGTCAAAATGAGCTCAAATTTGAACTGCAGCTACATGGCAAGAAGTAGTTTAGCATATATTCCGGGTTTCTTTCAGCCGATATATATCGATTATGCAAATTAGGCATATTTTGATAAAAGATCGCATTTAAATCTTCTCCTCTGAAACCGCTGAACCAAATTAAACCAAACCTGGCAGGGATGGTCCCTTTCAAAATTGTGTCCGACAGCCCCGCCTTCCATTCAAGATGGCCGCTGTTACTAAAAATAGAAATTTCTTCAAATGGCCAAAACTGCTCTATTTTAAGCCAGAATGTGCCCAAATTTGAACTGTGTAAGCATAATGATGAGCTTTTTAGCATATATTACAGGATTTTTTATGAACTTTGAACTTTTGCCGATTTTGACCGATTATGCAAATTAGAAAAAAGGGGGGATGAAATTTAAAAAAAATCTTTTCCTCGGAAACTACTGAGCCAATATCAACCAAATTTTGCTGAAATGATTCTTGGATGGCCCCCTTCCAAAAATGTGTCCGTTGATCCCGACTTCCAACCAAGATGGCCGCCAAGCTAAAAATAGAAAAAAGGGGGGATGAAATTTTAATTGTCCATTGCTGCTTTAGTGTAAGTCAAAATGAGCTCAAATTTTAACTGCAGCTACATGGCAAGAAGTAGTTTAGCATATATTCCGGGTTTCTTTCAGCCGATATATATCGATTATGCAAATTAGGCATATTTTGATAAAAGATCGCATTTAAATCTTCTCCTCTGAAACCGCTGAACCAAATTAAACCAAACCTGGCAGGGATGGTCCCTGGGTGGTTCCCTTTCAAAATTGTGTCCGACATCCCCGCCCTCCATTCAAGATAGCTGCTGTTACTAAAAATAGAAATTTCTTCAATTGTCCATTGCTGCTTTAGTATAAGTCAAAATGAGCTCAAATTTGAACTGCAGCTACATGGCAAGGAGTAGTTTAGCATATGTTCTGGGTTTTTTTTTTTTATTTTTATTTCAGCCGATTTATACCGATTATTCAAATTAGGCATATTTTGATAAAAGATCACATTTAAATCTTCTCCTCTGAAACCGCTGAACCAAATTAAACCAAACCTGGCAGGGATGGTCCCTGGGTGGGTCCCTTTCAAAATTGTGTCCGACAGTCCCGCCCTCCATTCAAGATGGCCACTGTTACTAAAAATAGAAATTTCTTCAAATGGCCAAAACTGCTCTATTTTAAGCCAGAATGTGCCCAAATTTGAACTGTGTAAGCATAATGATGAGCTTTTTAGCATATATTACAGGATTTTTTATGAACTTTGAACTTTTGCCGATTTTGACCGATTATGCAAATTAGAAAAAAGGGGGGATGAAATTTTAAAAAAATCTTCTCCTCGGAAACTACTGAGCCAATATCAACCAAACTTTGCTGAAATGATTCTTGGATGGCCCCCTTCCAAAATTGTGTCCGGTGATCCCGACTTCCAACCAAGATGGCCGCCAAGCTCAAAATAGAAAAAAGGGGGGATGAAATTTTAATTGTTCATTGCTGCTTTAGTGTAAATCAAAATGAGCTCAAATTTTAACTGCAGCTACATGGCAAGAAGTAGTTTAGCATATATTCCGGGTTTTTTCAGCCGATATATACCGATTATGCAAATTAGGCATATTTTGATAAAAGATCGCATTTAAATCTTCTCCTCTGAAACCGCTGAACCAAATTAAACCAAACTTTGCAGGGATGGTCCCTAGGTGGGTCCCTTTCAAAATTGTGTCCGACAGCCCCGCCTTCCATTCAAGATGGCCGCTGTTACTAAAAATAGAAATTTCTTCAAATGGCCAAAACTGCTCTATTTTAAGCCAGAATGTGCCCAAATTTGAACTGTGTAAGCATAATGATGAGCTTTTTAGCATATATTACAGGATTTTTTATGAACTTTGAACTTTTGCCGATTTTGACCGATTATGCAAATTAGAAAAAAGGGGGGATGAAATTTTTAAAAAATCTTTTCCTCGGAAACTACTGAGCCAATATCAACCAAATTTTGCTGAAATGATTCTTGGATGGCCCCCTTCCAAAAATGTGTCCGTTGATCCCGACTTCCAACCAAGATGGCCGCCAAGCTAAAAATAGAAAAAAGGGGGGATGAAATTTTAATTGTCCATTGCTGCTTTAGTGTAAGTCAAAATGAGCTCAAATTTTAACTGCAGCTACATGGCAAGAAGTAGTTTAGCATATATTCCGGGTTTCTTTCAGCCGATATATATCGATTATGCAAATTAGGCATATTTTGATAAAAGATCGCATTTAAATCTTCTCCTCTGAAACCGCTGAACCAAATTAAACCAAACCTGGCAGGGATGGTCCCTGGGTGGTTCCCTTTCAAAATTGTGTCCGACAGCCCCGCCCTCCATTCAAGATGGCTGCTGTTACTAAAAATAGAAATTTCTTCAATTGTCCATTGCTGCTTTAGTATAAGTCAAAATGAGCTCAAATTTGAACTGCAGCTACATGGCAAGGAGTAGTTTAGCATATGTTCGGGGGTTTTTTTTTGAAATTTTTCTTTCAGCCGATTTATGCCGATTATTCAAATTAGGCATATTTTGATAAAAGATCACATTTAAATCTTCTCCTCTGAAACCGCTGAACCAAATTTGTGTCTGGTGGTCCCGCCCTCTGACCAAGATGGCTGCACAGCTGTACTTAGTTTAACATAGGACCCTATGGGAAATTCACATAAAAACCATCTTGTCTGGAACCAGTAGCTCAATTAAAACCAAACTTTGATGTAATAGTCATTGGATGGTCCTCTTCCAAAATGGTGTCCGGCAGTTGCGCTCTCCCGCCAAGATGGCCGCCACAGTGCAGTTGCGTTGTTATTGAAAGCAGCTTTGATCCAGGTGAGCGATTACAGGCTCCTGGGAGCCTCTGGTTTGTTCTCTTTATTAATGCAAAAAGTCGACTACTCTCTGTTCCATATATGTCATGGTCTTTTTAGCTCACCTGGCCTTTAGGCCATGTGAGTTATTGTCATCACTTTTCGTCCGTCGTCCATTGTCCGTCCGTCAACATTTCACATTTTAATCTTCTCCTCTGAAACCGCTGAACCAAATTAAACCAAACCTGGCAGAGATGGTACCTGGGTGGGTCCCTTTCAAAATTGTGTCCGTCAGCGCCGTCCTGTATCCAAGATGGCCACCGTTACTAAAAATAGAAGTTTCTTCAAATGGCCAAAACTGCTCTATTTTAAGCCAGAATGTGCCCAAATTTGAACTGTATAAGCATAATGATGAGCTTTTTAACAGGATATTTTATGAACTTTGAACTTTTACCAATTTTGACCGATTATGCAAATTAGAAAAAAGAGGAGATGAAATTTAAAAAAAATCCTCCTCTGAAACTACTGGGCTAATCTCAACCAAATTTTGCTGAAATGATTCTTGGGTGGTCCTTCTTCCAAAATTGTGTCCGGCATTTCAGAACTCCGACCAAGATGGTCACCACAACCGAACTTAATTTAACATAGGACCCTATGGGAAATTCCCATAAAAATCTTCTTGTCTGAAACCATTTGCTCAATAAGAACAAAATTTTTATGAGATAGTCATTGGATGGTTCTCTTCCAAAAATGTGTCCGGCGGTTCGGCCCTTCGATCAAGATGGCCCCCACAGCCGAACTTAGCTTAACATAGGACCCTAAGGGAAATTCACATAAAAATCTTCTCCTCAGAAACCACAGGGCCAATTGCAACAAAACTTTAGTGGAATGATCCTTGGGTGGTCCCCTTCCAAAATTGTGTCCGGCATTTCATACCTCCAACCAAGATGGCTGCCACAGCCGAACTTAATTTAACATAGATCCCTATGGGAAATTCCCATAAAAATCTTCTTGTCTGAAACCATTTGCTCAATAAGAACTAAATGTTGATGAAATAGTCATTGGATGGTTCTCTTCCAAAAATAGGTCAGGCGGTTCGGCCCTTCGACCAAGATGGCCCCCACAGCCGAACTTAGCTTAACATAGGACCCTATGGGAAATTCACATAAAAATCTTCTCCTCAGAAACCACTGGGCCAATTGCAACCAAACTTTAGTGGAATAGTCCTTGGATGGCCCCCTTCCAAAATTTTGTCCGGTGATCCAGACTTCCAACCAAGATGGCCACCAAGCTAAAAATAGAAAAAAGGGGGATGAAATTTTTAAAAAATCTTCTCCTCTGAAACTACTGAGCCAATCTCAACCAAACTTTGCTGAAATGATCCTTGGGTGGTTCCCTTCCAAATTTATATCTGGAATTTCAGACCTCCGACCAAGATGGCCGCCACAGCCGAACTTAATTTAACATAGGACCCTATGGGAAATTCCCATAAAAATCTTCTTGTTTGAAACTATTTGCTCAATAAGAACTAAATGTTGATGAAATAGTCATTGGATGGTTCTCTTCCAAAAATATGTCGGGCAGTTCGGTCCTTCGACCAAGATGGCCCCCACAGCCGAACTTAGTTTAACATAGGAACCTATGGGAAATTCACATAAAAATCTTCTTGTCTGAAACCAGTTGCTCAATTGGAACCAAACTTTGATAAAATAGTCATTGGATGGTCCTCTTCCAAAATTGTGTCTGGTGGTCCCACTCTCTGACCAAGATGGCTGCACAGCTGTACTTAGTTTAACATAGGACCCTATGGGAAATTCACATAAAAACCATCTTGTCTGGAACCAGTAGCTCAATTAAAACCAAACTTTGATGAAATAGTCATTGGATGGTCCTCTTCCAAAATTGTGTCTGGCAGTTGCGCTCTCCCGCCAAGATGGCCGCCACAGTGCAGTTGCGTTGTTATTGAAAGCAGCTTTGATCCAGGTGAGCGATTACAGGCTCCTGGGAGCCTCTGGTTTTATGTTCAGTGAGTTTAGGTGGGAGGTGATTGTTCTTTTTGTTGATAATCAAGCCAGAAATAATGTTTGAGCATCTTAAGAAAATTCCTTAGAAGATTGCTTTGGATTGGTTCACCGAGTACATTCAGTAGAAAAGATTTGAATGGATTTTATCATAAGTATACATCATTTTTATTATCCATAAATGTGCCCTGTGGTGTTTATTTTATATTTTTGGATCAAGGAATATTCAATTTAAAAAAATCATTATGTAAGTATTCATGAAATCAAATATATGGTTTGAAATGAAAATTGTATAAAATACCTGTCTGATGGAAAGGTAACTATTCATACACATTTGTTTGTTATAATACATTTTGTATGACATTGGAAATCCAGATCTTGGCTTGGGACAGTCACAAAATAGTCTATCACCAACTGCTGCATCAGAAAAACAAATAATGGTATGCTAATTTGACTAATTTTAGTATTTCAAGGAACACAAAAAACCTTTTAGCATTTCAAGGAACACCATTACCTTTTAGTATTTCAAGGAACACCAATATGGCCTTTGGTATTTCAAGGAACATCAGTACCTTTCAGTATTTCAAGGAACACCAGTACCTTTCAGTATTTCAAGGAACACCAATACATTTCAGTATTTCAAGGAACACCCATACCATTTAGTATTTCAAGGAACACCAATATATTTTAGTATTTCAAGGAACGCCAATACATTTCAGTATTTCAAGGAACACCAGTACCTTTCAGTATTTCAAGGAACACCAATATCTTTTAGTATTTCAAGGAACACCAATACCTTTCTGTATTTCAAGGAACACCAATACCTTTCAGTATTTCAAGGAACACCAATACCTTTTAGTATTTCAAGGAACACCAATACCTTTTAGTATTTCAAGGAACACCAATACCTTTTAGTATTTCAAGGAACACCAATACCTTTTAGTATTTCAAGGAACACCTATACCTTTTAGTATTTCAAGGAACACCAATACCTTTCAGTATTTCAAGGAACACCAATACCTTTCAGTATTTCAAGGAACACCTATACCTTTCAGTGTTTCAAGGAACACCAATACCTTTTAGTATTTCAAGGAACACCAATACCTTTCAGTATTTCAAGGAACACCAATACTTTTTAGTATTTCAAGGAACACCAATACCTTTCAGTATTTCAAGGAACACCTATACCTTTCAGTGTTTCAAGGAACACCAATACCTTTTCAAAAGAGTTGACCTAATCAAATAAATTCAGTTTACCAACTATTTACTGAAATATATCAACATATTGCTGTTCAGGAGAAAGATTTGTTCTTGAACTTATTTCATATTTTTTTTTTTAAAAACTTTTAGTTAAACATTCTTAACTTAATCATAAAAACAAGAAATGTGTGCATCACCAAATATGCCCGTCAAAATAAATTATCAAATGGTATAATGGTAATGACCCCAAATTAAATAGGGTTCTTCCCCTTACACAGGGGAATCATGTGGCCAAGTTTGGTAAAGATCCAATATACAGAACTAAAGCTATCGTGCGGAAACGATCCTGTTGTCAAAAATTATATTTATAGTAATGGTGTGACCTTGATCTTTGACCTAATGACCCCAAAATAAATAGGGTTCTTCCCCTTCCACAGGGGAATCATGTGGCCAAGCTTGGTAAAGATCCAATATACAGAGCTAAAGTTATCGTGCGGAAACGATCCTGTTGTCAAAAATTATATTTATAGTAACAGTGACCTTGACCTTTGATCTAATGACCCCAAAATAAATAGGGTTCTTCCCCTTCCACAGGGGAATCATGTGGCCAAGTTTGTTAAAGATCCAATATACAGAACTAGTTATCGTACGGAAACGACCCTGTTGTCAAAAATAATATTTATAGTAAGTGACCTTGACCTTTGACTTAATGACCCCAAAATAAATAGGGTTCTTTCCCTTCCACAGGGGAATCATGTGGTCAAGTTTGGTAAAGATCCAATATACAGAACTAAAGTTATCATGCGGAAATGACCATGTTGTCAAAAATTATATTTATAGTAACAGTGACCTTTGACCTAACGACCCCAAAATAAATAGGATTCTTCCCCTTCCACAGGGGAATCATGTGGCCAAGTTTGTCAAAGAACCAATATACAGAACTAAAGTTATCGTGCGGAAACGACCCTGTTGTCAAAAATTATATTTATAGTAATGGTGACCTTGACCTTTGACCTAATGACCCCAAAATAAATAGGGTTCTTCCCCTTCCACATGGGAATCATGTGGCCAAGTTTGGTAAAGATCTGATATACAGAACTAAAGTTATTGTGCGGAAACCTGTGTGGACGCCCGCCCGCCATACCCAATCACATAATACGGCCCTGTCTCGAGACAGGCGTATAAAAATTAGTCTCAAAAGGTTCAGTTTAGACCACTAAAATTTTGTGTATTATGCTCGAATATTTCAAACAAACTTAATTTTACAAATGATATGTCTGATTTCAACAATAACCAATGCATGGTAGATAGATGTCAATAGAATCATTTGGCTATCATGTTTAGGTCCTTAGACTTTCTTGTTCCTAAAGGATTATGAATTATTTGGCTATCAGTCTTTTGAATTTGAGTTTATCTGATGAAGGTAACGTGTTGTAAGCACTAAATTGATTTTATCACTGGGACTGTGTCGATACCTCTGCTGGTGGACTATTAGTCCCCCAGAGTATCATCCGCTCAGTAGTCAGTGCTTTGGCACTGGTACGGTTTATTAGATATATTTATTATTGAAATTTACAGTTCCTAAAATAATGTAAGTATTATTAAAACTAATATCTTCCTCTCTCAGGAAACAAATCAGATATCTAAATTTTTATTAAAATGGATACTTAGGTATGTAGGGTTGTTTTGGCGAAACATGTTGACATCAGAATAATAAAGAATCTTACAATTATTGGAGTGTTGTTGTCAAATGAAAATGAAAACTCGGACAAAGCAATTCCACAACAATTGTTTCATTTAAAGGGATAGACAGTAAATCCTCTATTATCAGAGGTTATCTATACATACAAATATAATTTGCTGTGTAAAGAATTGATCAAAACACTGGACTGGCAGACACAAACTGTTACAATGTTGTGATATGTGATACCATGGTTTTGTATTTTAATCAGTTCACAAATTTTACATAGCAAAAGGTAAATACTTTGGAAAGCTTCTCAGAAAAACTCGGATATCATCAAATTCAGAACTGGAGTTGGAGTTTGAAGGTAATTTATTCTGATTTATAATTACGGGACATTAAACATTTATTTTACATATTATTCTGCGGTCCGAAGTTGACTGCAGAAATTACTGGTCATACAGTATTATTTAAGAAGAATTTGAAGATACCAAAGTACCAAAGAGGTAATCAGAAGCCGTAGATCAAAGGACAGACAAAATAATGGCCAAAAAAAAGACAAAAGGACAAACAATAATCTACAAAACACTACACAGAAAACTAAAGATTGAGCACCACAAACCCCACTAAAGTTAAGTAGTTCCTGCTCCACCAGTGGCATGTGTCGTATAATTGTTACACGATATGAACATCATGTGATATGGCGATCGTGTTGGACCCCATATATATAAATAAATACAAACAAATTAATAGAACATGAACTCCCCTAAAAAACAAATGGGAGTAAAGAGGAACCACCAAACATTGTTTTTATGCAGAAATCGTAGTGAACAGCATAACATGGCAATTTTACCAAACCATGAGAATCACCATCAATGAAGAAAATATTAATCACAGGGTTTACTTGACGACTTTATCCCCATATCTTTTAAATGGTCTGGATATCTTGATATGACAATTAAGAAACAAATCATTTCATGTATGTTTATTTGTAAACAGCAACAAATGTATCACAAAAAAACAATGACTGATATATAAACAAATAATAGTAGGCCTATATATGAGTGCAAGTCAACCTTGCATCTATATAGTCTTCTATCTATAATATTGTACCAATAAAATTTCAACCTCATTTTTCATGGTCTGACTTATCCTCAATGCTATAAAAAGTTAGTGAAATTTGAGTTCTAGTTTTCTACTTTAACTAAATTTAATGTTTGATTTATTGCTCAAATGAAAAAAATCATGTTCAACTCAAATTTCAAATGCTATAACCTTAGGGTCATCCTCACTCATCAGTGTTATTGTGTCCACATGTGTGTAACAACTGGGAAAAGTAGATGGAAAATTACAGGCCAATCAGAATGATATAAATACCCAGAAAATATATTACTGTGCTTGTGTAAGAACTTTTTATCACCTAGATTACTGTAATTGCCAAACTGCAGTTTGTTTTCCTATATCAAACTGGACAGTTGGTAAATACATTTGCATCTATTGAGTACCAGAGGAAGGTATCAAGTGGTGTTAGTGAGTACCAGAGGAAGGTATCAAGTGGTGTTAGTGAAGCAAGTTCAATCTAAGAAAGCATATGATAAATGTACTATTGATATTATAAACACTTTTAATATTTGTTTTTGTTTTTTTCTTCGTTTTTCTTTTTGTGACATAAATATTATATTGTAAGATTAGTATGCTGCTAAAAATTTAAATTTAATAGTATTTATACTGGATCTAACCTTCACCGTCATTGACTTTAATATTGTTCTAAAACTTGTACATATGGTTGTATTGTTGACATGATTTTTAACCAAAAGTTAAAATTGAAATACTTGGTTGGAAATATTTATCAACTGACCAGTTTGATAAAGGAATACCAACTGCAGTTTGGTCAACTTTTTAAGCCAATATCTTAATCTAGGAAGTAATATGTTCTTGCAAAAGTACAGTAAATATATTGACCAATGAAATTGCTTAAAATTTGGAAATTAAAAAAAATATATGGGCAAATAGAGTAGTTATATGCAAGTACATGTTTATACACATTTTAATTGGATCTACTAATATTGATAAACACCGAAAACAAAATACAACCAAATTTGTCAGATGATCATGATCACAACTGCACACAGAAACTCTATTAAGTGAGGATGGTAGGGGTCTGAAATATATAACCAATATTTTTGTATTTTGACATTTTAAAACTCAACATGCATCATATACACAGTAAACACCACTAGACTATGTAATTTTTCATTGCTTGCCACAAATTTATACAGAAAAGTACTACAAACTTCTATAGTTTTACTTTGCTTCAAACTACAAAAGTAGTTTAATTGTTAAACATTTTTCTGGGCACCTGTTCCCTTGACATGAGCACAGGAAGCTAGTTACTTCCCTTTTACCATAATGGGTCAAGCATAGTACACAGTTATACATGTATATAATACTGATCCTTTCCATTGTTAATAATTATTACCTAGTGTGTATATTACTCAGTCTAGGCAGTTTTAAAAATAAAAATCCCACTTTACATAGCCAAATCCTCTGTATATGCATTAAATGTTTTAAAAGAGTACATATCAATTTACATATATGTATTTGTTGGGAATGTTGTAATAAATGTTGTGAATGATATCATATTTTAACATTTTTATAAGCGGTGCACATAACATTTTTAGCATGAAAAGTTCACCTCTTACTACCTACTGTCAAGTGATAATTAATCACTGGTTATCTATTTCAGTTAATCTTGTAGGTTATTTAAAATACAAATTAAAAACCAACACAAAATTTAAATGGTGCAATGACTTTTTTTTTAGAGAATTCCCTTGATAAACACAATTTATAACAAGGGCAATGCAAAGCGTGGCGTATCCCCTCGCCTAAAATTTGACCTGGTGACCTTGACCTTTGACCTATGACCTTGGAAATCAATAGGGTTCCAGATTCTCTTAAGGACTAAGTATGTACCAAGTTTGGTCAAAATCCATTGAAGGATGTTGATTCTAGAGTGTTCACAAGGATGTTATGCAGTAAAAAATTTGACCCAGTGAGCTTGACCTTTGACCTATGACCTTGAAAATCAATAGGGTTTCAGATTCTCTAAAGGACTAAGTATGTACCAAATTTGGTCAAAATCCATTGAAGGATGTTGATTCTAGTGTTCACAAGGATTTTATGCTGTAAAAATTTGACCTGGTGACCTTGACCTTTGACCTATGACCTTGAAAATCAATAGGGTTCCAGATTCTCTAAAGGACTAAGTATATTCCAAGTTGAAGGATGTTGATTCTGGTGTTCACAAGGATGTTACGGAAGGACGGACGGACGGTAGCGTTACTATATCCTTTCGCAACTTCGTTGGCGAGGGAATAGCAAGCCTATCTATCTATATTGCCTCATACTTGAAAATTGTATTAAACATATTTTAATCATAAATGCATTTATGAATGGAATGGAGCAATAGGCAAAGCCTATGCAAGTCTTCTCCCTGGAATACAATAAAAATAAACAGAAACATGTCATGAGAAACTGGCCTCTGTTGTAAGACCACTCTATATAATTACTTCCCCTGACCTCTGTTGTAAGACCATCTACATAAATACTTCCTCTGAGATACTACCTTGAGAGATTTTCTAGACTAAACTAAAGGGGTTGTATCTCAAGACAGGTTTCACTGTAAAGCATTTGTATCAATTTGTCAATAACATTTTAATATATATATATAATGGATCAGCTGATATGCTTATAAACTACCGGTAACTGGAGAACTACACTTCAACTCATTATACTGAAGACAATGGGGGGGGGGGGGGGCAAAAATGTGAATCTGAATTAATTCATCATTCACATTTTTGTGGGGGTAAATAAATGTAATAGGCTGTATATATAACATTTACAAATCATGTTAGCTTATGTTTGTACTAAACTATATACATGTACAAATATGTGTATATGAAGTTACAGCTATCTGATTTCATGATTTTTAATATAATATTTAATGCTATGAAAAATATTTGTGCATATTTATTATTAAACAAATATATACTATCACTCATAAAAATTTGCAAAAAAAATTCTTCATTTAAATGCATACACATTATAAAATGTTCATCTCGATTGCACTATGATTTTGTCTATTTTAGAAAATTACCAAATAATTCACTGAATAAATAACTCAAATAAAGATCCTCTACAAACACTTCACTTATTTTTTTGTCATGCTTTTTTTCTGGATGAGAAAAAGATATAATTATTATTTTCAATTAGGAATTACTGGCTTTGTTCATGGTGGATTTTCATTTTTTCAAACCAGTCAGAATATTCTAGGTGCATTGAATTTGTTGCCCAAAATAAAACAAAAATATATGACACACAGAAAATGACTGAGAATCCTCAGTGTCAAAGGAAATATGTAAAATAAAGAAAAAATGTGGAGAAAATTACATCAAGTTCAATCTAGCAAAAAGTTCATACATGTCTACATGGTGAAAATAGAATGTTACAACTAATAGTCATTCCTTTATCTGATAGCTTTATAAAATATATATATAGATTTAAAGACAAAAAAATGGTTGAAATAAATAAAGTGATAAAATACTATTAGAGCGATAACAGATGAGATGAAGTGATTAGGCCTGAAGGAACAGAATAACATTGTTGGACTTAGCTGAGGAACCATAGCTCTTACCTGTCTTTTATTTATTTTTTCTTCACAGCGAGTTACATATTTCACCCGATTGTAAACTTGCGAAATTTCGACTCCAACTGAGGTCGTGTCTTTTCATTTGTTGTAAAAATAGATATTCAAAGGTAATTTACTATGGAAGATTGTAGAAAAATATTTATTGAACTGAACCATATCACTTTACTTATTTGATGAACTCAAATGAGATTATGCTACCCGACCTCAGTTGGAGTCGAAATTTTGCAAGTTTACAATCAGGTGAAATATGTAACTCGACAGTCAAAGACAGGAAAGAAGAAAATACCATTAAGAGCTATGGGTAAGCAGCTAGGACATGATTATCCCCTTGCTAGCATAACAGGACACAATTATTTCGGCAAGAATTAATATAACACTCAAATATGTGGTTCACAGCCTGGAGGTATTATAAATGGAGAGAGTACAAGGGGTGTGAAGTGTATATAAAATGATGCTGCCAATCTGTCAAGTATTTGACAAATTTGATAGGACGCTGATTTCAGTGTATATTCCAGAGCCAACGACCAGCAATCATCATGATCAGCAATAAACAAACCATCACTAATAGCCTGGAGTGTCATTTTATTGTAACAGATGTTTACATAATTACCACGAGATATACACATACAATACTTACATTTCAAGCCTTATTGACATTTGCTATGAGTTGGAGGTGAAGGAAGATATTTTTGTTTCTGAAAAAGATCTGCATGATCTTGAGAATGTTTCTGACGAGGATACATTTCTTAATTGCAAATTGCAAGATGGAAAAACATGTTTTGCTGCAAGGAAATCAAGAGCGGCAAATGAATAATCAGTTTGTATGTCTGTGGTAATATTAAATATGACCAAATGCATCAATGTAGAAATTATGTACACATCTAACAATGTTCTAAATAAAATTAGACAAATTAAAACCAGTATTGTCAAAATTGTCATCTATTGTCATACATCTAACGTGTATGTTTTATATTTTTTGTAGTTTTTGTCACCTGACTTTATCATAGGTGGGGTATTGGCAAAGGAGTGGCAATACGATGATAAAACATGTGCAATAATAAATATTTTTATACTGACGTTGTATCTGGTCCAATTTTTAAATAAATAATACTGCCAATTTTGAAACGGATATCAGATAAAATAAACAAAAATCAGTAATGCACCAAAGGTGCGAAAGCCGAGTTGCGAACATGTGGATGGACAATGTGACCTTGACTTTTGACCTACAAACCTCAATATCAATAGGCTTCCTCCTCTCACCATCATGCATGTGAGTACCAAGTTTCATTTAGATCCGACATTTCGTTCTTAAGATATCGTGCGGAAACGAAGAGTATTAAATATTTTTTCTATTTTTAGAAGTTGTGACCTTGACCTTTGTCCTACAAACCTCATTATCAATAGGCTTCCTCCTCTCATTATCAGGCACATGTGTACCAAGTTTCATTTAGATCCTACATTTTGTTCTTAAGATATCGTGCAGAAATGAAAAAAGTATCAAATTTGTGTTCTATTTTTAGAAGTTGTGACCTTGACCTTTGTCCTACGATCCTCAATATCAATAGGCTTCCTCCTCTCACCGCCTGGCATGTGTGTACCAAGATTCATTTAGATTCGACATTTCGTTCTTAAGATATCGTGCGGAAACAAAACAAGTATCTAATTTTTGTTCTATTTTTAAAAGTTGTGACCTTGACCTTTGTCCTACGATCCTCAATATCAATAGACTTCCTCCTCTCATCGCCTGGCATGTGTGTACCAAGATTCATTTAGATCCGACATTTCGTTCTTAAGATATCGTGCGGAAACAAAACAAGTATCTAATTTTTGTTCTATTTTTAAAAGTTGTGACCTTGACCTTTGTCCTACAAACCTTAATATCAATAGGCTTCCTCCTCTCACCATCAGACATGTGTGTACCAAGTTTCATTTAGATCCAACATTTCGTTCTTAAGATATTATGACCTTGACCTTTGTCCTACAAACCTCAATATCGATAGGCTTCCTCCTTTCACCATCAGACATGTGTGTACCAAGTTTCATTTAGATCCTACATTTTGTTCTTATGATATCATGCGGAAACGGAAAAAAAGTATCAAATTTGTATCTTATTTTTAGAAGGTGTGACCTTGACCTTTGTCCTACGATCCTCAATATCAATAGGCTTCCTCCTCTCACCACCTGGCATGTGTGTACCAAGTTTCATTTAGATAAGACATTTCATTCTTAAGATATTGTGTGGAAACGACTGTGCCGCCCAGATGCCCAGATGCCATTCATCAAATTATAAGCAGAGTTCGACTTCGTCGCAACTCGTCTAAAAATACACACCTGTATCGTAACTCTAGAAAAAAAATCACAAGCGCTGATCTTCTAATGAGCCTGTATGCTGGCAGTGAAAGGCTATGTCTATGAGTGCATTTTTTTCTAACACAAACGATACAAACGACTACGCACGTACACGTTTAGTGCATTTTTTTCTAACATACGTTTGTAAAGTTTGCACAAACTCTGACAAACTATGCACTCACTAAATGTGCGTCTACAGTTTGTCGTTTATTGCATTTGTTTCTAATCTCAACACTGAATTAATTATAGACATGTGGAATTTTTCTGCTAAAACAAAGATGGAATCTAACAAAAGAAGAGAGGGCATGTATAATATTATTGATTTCCAATCAATGGGTGGTTTATCAGAGCATAAAAACGGGGGCCCGGGTGGCTCAATGAGTTAGGTCGTTGGATCTAACAACTCACACAAGCCTATCACCAATATTTACCAGCAACATGTGTATACATATTATCAGGTCAAACAGGGTCAGTAAACTCTGATTAAACGATGTATTTGTTTCTACTTTTGCAGTGTTTAACAAGCGACACACAACATTTGCAAAACTTTGGTTAGAAAAAAATGCACTCATTGTCATGTACTTGGCAAAAATGACTGTGGCTTTATCGATCATAAATTTCGTTGAATTTTAATGAAGCCCTGGAGTTGATTATTTGCATTAACATTTTGGTAACTTTTTGTCCTCTCTCCATGTATAATATCTTCTAGTTCATACCAATGAAAACAGCAGGTAAATCTGTCAGTGTCTCCTATCAAACTCACTGACTCTATGAGATATATCCTTCCAGATAATATATAGGTCTTTTGTATTCAAAAGTTTGAAAGTTGAGTGGTTCATCTTGAGGTTGATTATATCTTCACCATTTACTATTGAACTACAGGGCACTAAAGGGAACCTGAAAATGTGCCCTTTATGAGCAGTTGCCCTTTATATACAGGTAAAAATTATATACACTATTCATTAATGGGGAAAATGAGGCTGCCCTTTATAGACAGTGATTTGCTATATAAAGGTGCTCTTTAAGGCAGGGTTGACTGTAATTATTTTCAATTTAACAGAGTGCTACAGGTATAAAGCACCTGATATAACTAACATAATTTTTTAACCTTTATATTGACCTGTTGTTGTAACTTTTCAACATATTTAAATGTAAATCAAAGATTAATACAATATAATTCTTCATTAAATCCAATTTAGAACACATGTTTGGCTGATGATTGTGTGTTATTCCCACAGATATGTATACAACAATAGTCAACTTCCCACTGGATATAACACAAAACCATACAACAAACAAACATATTATTTGTAATATCAGTGTTTTATTTTGTTTGTAATAATAACATTCCTAAATTTAATTGAATAAAGAAATATACAACATATTTTAATAGACTTTGTTTCACCAGAATCTATAGAACTAACACACTCTTGGCTAGAATGCATTATACTAGTAAGTCTAGTGGGTAATAAGAAATTTTTTTTGTAAAATTTTAATTATAATAAAATTGAACTGCGTCTGCCAAAGAACCATTCATGAATGTTCTTTTTAAAAAATATAAGTAAATCTGCTTGGATCGGTCTTAAGGAAGACCTTGATTCGTGGATCGCAATAGAAAATATTGTGATGCATCAGTGCATCGGTGGATCGTTACACCCCTAGATAAAACTATATAATTAAACTTAAAGCAAGAAAGAATACAGATAAAAATGAACAAGGAATAAACTCCATCAGTAACAAGTTAAATAACAGCAGTTTTCTTGTTATCTTTTCATCTCACAGTCTTAAAGTAAAGGTCATAACTCATACCTCAAAGTGAGGCTTAAGTAGAAACTAAACCGGTCAATATTTTTACTTCTATGAAATGACCCTGGTCTTGAATTAGTGGTAAAACTAGCTAACAATAACAATATAATGTCAATATTTCATCTTGACGTCTTAAATGGTATTTTCTAGTATTAAAGCTAAAGAAGTCGTTGTGCTTAAATTTTATAGATTACACCAGTTATTGATATGATAGGATTATTTTACACCTTTGTATTTCTTTCACCAAACAAAAATGTGCGCTAGTAGATAACAATACCGTAAAAATATATTTTACATACAATTTTTTTTTACATCTGTCGCATCTTGCAAAAGAATGTGAAGATAAAATTCAACTGCTTACAGGATGTAAAAATTTAAACTAATAAACAATAACATCAGAGTCCCTTGTTGAAGTAGACTAGTTCATGTGAGCCTGGCGATTCCTTTATTTTCTCCTGCAGATCTTTCTCTATACGGTTTACATGCAAGGAACTACAATGGAAAATAAGCTATGTATGTCATCTACTATCATTGTCAAAACATATAAAAAGAAAACATGAAATATTAAATAGGTCTTTCTTTAAATATGTGTACCGGGTATTTCCTGTCCCTGTTGCCATCTTAAACAACACAAAGGCCAAAAAAAAGGAGAGAAAAAAATAAGGCAGACAACTATTTGATGTACACATCTCTCCAGGCATGTCAAATAAGAGAAGATTTAAACAGTATAAGTAGTTTTGATAAATAGCTTTCCAAGTGTGATGAAGACTTTTTCCATCCAGCATGTAATGACCTTTATCACTAACATTGGCATAACATAGACCTGAAATCTTTGTCATGATTCATCAAACCCAGTTTTTCTAGCTATTGTTAAGTGTCAAATTGAAAGAAAATTTTACCGTTGCCTTTATTTTGAGCAAAAATTTAATGTGAATTGTTTTACATATAATCCTTTCTTCTATCACTGCTAGGACTTTTACCAGACTTGACTGTATATATGAGTATCACAGCAGGAACTACTTACCCTTTGCAAGCACCCGAGTTCACCCCCGGTTTTTTGGTGGGGTCAGCATTGCTCATCTTTTTATAGTTTTTTTATATTGTCCTATTATGTGTCTTTACGTTCTGAGTTCTGTGTTGTAATGTCAGGTACGATATCCGCATAAAAAGCAATATTCGGTTCGTCTTTACCTCCAGTTGCATGTAGGAGGACACATGTCTTATTTGCATTATTTGTGTTTGTTTGCGTATAGTTGTGTCCAACACATATTGTGTTTTGTCTTTGTTTTGTTGTTCTTCGTCATGTGTACCCTATGTAGCCAGTTTCTCTGGATTGTCCTTTTTTGATTGCCCCTTCGGTATTCTTTATCGTTTATTATCTAATTCAATGTGATTTTGATAGGCAGATGTTATATTTTTCTTTTTTAAATAATCTTACCTCTTTTGTGGAAACAAAGCACAGCACAGGGGGGTAGCAAACAGTAAGCTGAAAATTGTCATTAAAACGTATAATGATCATGATTATACTTACTGGTAAATATATATATAATCAGGATTTTGTTTAGAAAAAAACCACTAGCAGATTGATAAATGCATTTGAGTGGTCAAGTATTACAAAATAAAATTATGTCTATATCAAAAGTTAGTCTTGAATTTTGTGGATTTTCTATACTAGTAATTCTATGAAAAATAATTCCAAAGGCTTGATACAAAACTTTAAAACAACAATACAGTTCATAAAAATATGGAAAGAAAAATAAAGCATCTGCATATACATTGAAGTTTTCCTACCCTGAACAAAACATTGTTCATTTAATCACATTAAATTTGTAAACATTTCAAGAAGTAAAACAAAGTTTAATGTTTAGTTTACAAAGTATTTTAGGTTAGGATTTGGTTAAAAAGTTTAAGGTATATAATTTAAAATTAAATCTTTTTAATTTACATATATTTTAATATTCCAACCACAAAGCTCTGACATGGAAACATTGTTTTGTAATTTTATTAATATTTAACAAACCTTAGAATTGTTACTTGACTTTATGAGTAACACAGTGTGTGTCTTAAAAAGAAACAGAAACTGCTTACCCTTCATGAACACGAGGGTTAGTCCCTGTTTTTTGGTGGAATCTGTGTTACTCATCTTTTTAGTTTTCTATGTTATTATTTTTGTATTATCTTTGTTCTGGTTCTTGTGCCAAATGTAGCCTGTGTCTCTAGAAATTGCTCCCTAAATTTTCTCTAATGTTCCTTATTGCCCCTTCAGTTTTCTCTAACATTCATTTGTTTTATGAATTCACAGGGCTTTACCTTTCTTGTATACAAGTATACTGACCATTTATTATGTGTTATTTATTATTTCTCTACAATCATTTCCTTTCAAAGTTCAGAAACAATTTGGAAAAAGGGATGTTGCGACTATTCAAACGTAAATTCTAGACATCTATTCTTTGTCTTAGTCTTTGCTGTTTTATTAAGGTGTAGTGTGAACTATGATATAAAACTGTTGTTCTTGGTTTCCTCATCTATTTTCAGTTAATGTACAGTTGTTTTTCTTACACAAAGAAAACTTACAAGAACCCTACAAGCCCAACTTGTATAGGTGCATTCAACCATGGCATTCTCTGTGAAAATAAAATAAGTCATCTCAAGTAATATGTTATGTAATATTAAGACTACTTTCTTTAAAAAAACTATTTTGTAACAAAAGAATATGCCAAATTTTACACATCGCAAATCCTAAAGTGATTCTGCAGTCAAATTAATAAATATATATGTGTAAATACCATCACCACATGATTGAAGACAGGTATATATCGGCCATTAGTTGAACCTTACAAGACAAGGTATCACCTCAGTTAATGAAGCTACATTTTTATTTCGTGGATTTGGTCGAAGGGCTAAATGGTTCATCATTATGCTATTAAAAAGTGAATTTGCACTGCAGTGTACCAACAGTGGGGGTTTGAATCTTGCTGAGGGAAGAGCAAAAATTGTCAGATAAAAATCTCACTCTCAACAATGTTGGGATAAATGTTACATATATATATATAGTATTTTATGAGAACAATTAACATTATTTTATTCATCAATACTATTTGATCCTACTATTATAATGAGTGAGTGATTGTTGCTTAATGCCAACTCAATAATTTTCAGCTATACCATGGCGAGAACAAGTTAATTTTCAATGAGATGATGATGAAGTCCGCTTTGTACTAGACCAACACGCTTAGTTGGATTTTTATAGTGCTAGCTCACTGAAACAACAATCCACGGGTAGACATGTCGCACCACTCAGACACATTATCCTCATTCCAAGCCAACCAGTTTCTCCTTAATGCTGCGTGCTCAGCAGAGAAGCAACGAATACCAATTTTATAGTCTTTAGTTTGACCCGAACAGGGCTCGAACCCATGATCTACTGCACTCAAGGATATTGGAATTAGTTATTCTTCAATAAATTCACAATATCCAGAGATAGACTTGTTTATCATAATGAAGTGGTTTGGTTTGTGGTGTTAAACACCAACGCCATAAACCAAACCAAACTTTCATTAGAGTTCAGTTTATACAGGATTCCAGTTTATACAGGATTCCAGTTTATTCAGAATTCAGTTTAAACAGGTTTTACTGTACACACAAAGAATTACCTTCATGAAAGCTTTCTTTTCCAAAGCATGCATTATAAATGGTGGAGTCACTGTAAAAAAACAACATCATATTGTAAAAATAGATTTATGATGAATCTGTTTAACAATACAGAAATAAAACAGTATTGCTGGACAATGTCATATAAAAGTCAAAGTATTTAAGTAAACTTAAAATAATTTTATTAACACAAATTACAAATAGGTCTTATTTCTCAGAGAAATGGCTTTCATTGGTAAAATATAAAGAAAACTGAAATAAGAAAGTGATATTCAGGGAGCTTTTTATATTGTCAATACAACTTACAAGACAAATAAAGAAGATATCTATTGCCAGACTCTGTGTTTGTACTATCTACAGTCAATGGACATAAATATTTGTCACCCTCGATTTTACGCTATATATTTCATATAAAACAATATTTTTCAAAAAATTTATTGTGAAGTCATTTCTAAACGGATTTTGATCATTTTTGTACCAGAAGAAGCAGAAATATTTAAAGATTACTTGTTTATTTTAGCATGATTTTCTGTTAGATTGCCTTTATTTTCTTATGATTTAAAGACAATTTTTGTTTTCTGACGTCAAATTTGCTATATATTTTAACAAAAATAAAATCGGAAAAATCAACATTTGTGTTTAAATAACCAGAAAACAAAAACCATGCAGACAAAATTACTATCAAAAAAACAAATAAAATTCAAAGAATTCTGCATGTCTTGAAATAAATTTCATAAAAATCTTCCCAGAGATAGCTTTAAAATATTTTTTTGAACAAATGTGGTTTTATATGAAATATATAGTAAAAAATAGAAGGTGACGAATAGTTATGTCCATGGACTGTACGTTTGGATTATTTCATCATCTCTGTAATTGTATGTGATATTATTGAGTTGAAGAGAATCTGTGTAGATTTTTAATTGTATGTTTATATTTGTTTGGCTACTTCATATCTACTTATCAAGAGGATAAGGTTGTAATCACATCAATTGGTTCAACTTAATACATTTTTTTGTCCGTCTCAAGTCAGGATCCAGGAGTCCATTGATTTCTTTCATTGTCTTTTCTTATTTATGTTTTTGCTTGATGCTCATCAGTGGAGTGGGTCATGTTGTGGTCAGCCATTTTGTCAATCATCATTGTTTAATTCCATATATTGTAATTAAAATGATCTTAATAAACTTACACATTCCAGGTATAGCCATACAAATTCTAGAAACAACTACTAATGATATAGCCTTTTCAGCAGCTATTTTTGACTCTCCTAATCTGTTACCGTTGGCATCGTAAACTGGTATACCTTCTAATAATTCCCTGAAATAGCATTCATTTGTCTAAATTACTTTAAATATCAATATATGACACATGATTAACAACACTTTTTAACTATTACCAGTTATTGATTGTCTAATTGATTATATATAGAATAACTACTCTCTGTATCCTGAATATCGAGGAAAAAATGCAGTAATTCATGAATGTGTGTTAGCGCATGCATGAACTATCATTGTTTTCAGCTACAAAAAACCACTTTTCAGATATTAACATTCTCCAATACATGTGTTTTTTTTTACTCTTGTTTAAATTCATGATGTGAGTGGTATTTCAACTAAATTCAAGACAAGAATAAGTTTACAAATAACAAATCTTGCAGTAAAAAGCTGGCAATGGGAAGGTTGAAATTGAGATTGCTTTAGGATTTGCAGCAAGCTATTGTCATGAAGGAGTTATGACCCCTTGTTTTACTTACCTACTCCTCATCATAGGTATATTAATACAATTGGCTACTGCTACAGCAATAAATGGAACAAATCTGGCAACAATGGCAGGAAATCTCTATAAATAACAAATTATATTAAAGGGAAACTTCGCAAAAAAAATATTTTTTAAATGTTTTTCCTGATGTATAAATATGGATGTTTATATGTATATTAACATTTTATTATGTTGGATAAGGGAATGAAATCGATTTTAAAATTCTGTCAACGATACATGGAAGTCGCCATTTTGATAGCATCTCAATACCAAGTATCACGTGACGTCTAAATACCACCACACCCCAAAACAAGCGTGACAAACCAGGGTCCTCATTCAGTGTCGATATGGCTTGTCAGGCGTACGGTTGTTTAACTTGATGGTAATTCTTTTTTATTTTTCTTATTATTCTAAATATATGAATTTATTACACAATCATTTTTTGCAGATTTACGTTTTTCTTCTATAGATTATGGCAAAACAAATGAATCGGGGGGAAAGGTTCGTCTTTAATGAGACACATTTACAAAAGATTTTTTTCCAAAATTGAAGAACTACGAAATTAAGTTAAAAAAAGAACGGACATCGGAACAATGCCCTGAATTTGTTAAAAAAAAAATCCAAAAAGGCCTATACTACGAGGCAAAATTGTTTTAATGACATTATTCAGTAAGATCGCACTTTGTAATCGATCGTGCATGCACTACAATAAAGATACACATAAGCTAAAAGCACAGAAAGTTACAGGGTAGGAAGCCATACAATTGAGAGGATTATGTAAACATATAATTTGTAATAGATTTCATTTGACAATTACAGACGATGAGTATTATAAATAAGTTTATTATACAAAAACAAAGCGTAACATATAATATGTCTCTGCGTAACATATTTTGTTTATTTTAATCACGTCTTTCGAACTGGTGGACCCTTCTGATTAATCTCAGAATAGTCATAAAAAAAATTTTCATCACAATTATTGATATTTCACTGCGAATATTTAGTTTGATGTATTGTTGTTGTGTATCAATCATAATTGTTATTTGTATATGCCTTCCTGGGGCCCTGATTTGGTTAATAAACTTATTTTAATTTCTATTTCTATAAGGAAAAATTGCATACGAATGTTTTTTTGTCTATTTTGCAAGAAGAATTTCTACCCTGTCCTGTTCACCCTGCTTTATTTCATAATTTTAGTTGTTGCTACATCATTCTGATGGGGCACAAAAAAATCAAGATAAAAATGAACAATTCAATTTAGCTTACGATCAATGGTAATCTTAAGATATTTTTGTGAAAATAGCCCATGAATCATTGCTGCATTAGGTGGGGATCCAGCAGTTTTGAAAACGGGGTACCAGGCTCTTGTTTGCCAATTTTTACCCAATTTATACACAAATTTTACGAAATTGTCGAATACCCCCTTGATCCGACAGTGTGCATTAATATGCACCCATTCCTAATGTATACTTCAACGTGATCAGGGTCGTGTATTTTGATCACCTATTAGAACCTTTAAAATGTGTATTGCATCTACTATTCTAGTTACGGGTAGCGTAATTTGTTTTCATTTTATTTTCTGTTCTTATTATGTTTTTGTCTATTTGACTTGTGTACGTTGTTTGTATATATTCCTTGTACATGCCTTCAACCCTTAGGGGTAAAATTTTAGTTAGTTAACGGGTCACAAAATGTGCATTGCATTTATGATTATTGCCAAATATTGTGACACATGTATTCAGGTATTCGGTCAGAGGCCCGTCGACCGGATGTAAAATGACACTTGTATATTCTGCCTGGCGATTTCCTGTGTGGACCTAAACTCATTACGCAATATTAGGTACCCTGCTGAGTGAACCGGTGTGAATGTATCTGTCGTTTTCAGAATGAGGATAAAAATAAGTAAATCCCGCATTTCATTTCTTACTTCAGGAATTATTTGCCTTAATTTATTGAAGAATAAAATATTTAAAATTAAAATATGGTCTCTCGCTTCTGAAAATACATGAAAAATATAAGAAATATATTTTACGTTTCACTCATCAAAAATGACAAGCAAAAAAAGGAAAAGAAATTAACATTTTTAAATCACTTGCTCGCTCTGGACAACGTTTTTAGCACAAAATCAGAAGAACAAGAAGTAAATTTGGTGTGGCCTAATCTCTTTTTAATTTTTGACTGCCCTTCATCTGTTTATACCGCTCATGATCATGATCTCTTCCGAACTTTGTCTAAATGAATATCAGTGGATATCAAATTTGTGTCGTTCTGACGTGGGTTGTTCTCTATTTCCCGACGTTGGGCACTCGCTGCCTCTTCCATTTGTCTGAGTTCTTCTTCCGTATATTCTGGTTCAAGTTGATAACCGAACTCTCCATAGTCGTCGAAATCTACATCACTTGAGGTGCTAGAGTCACTTTCCGTACCTGAGCTCGACATATTTAAGCTATAACTAAAACGTTAATTTCGGTGCTTTATATAGAAATGTTCCCAAACAAACAACACGCGTTGAACAAAAGAAAAGTAAAGAAATATTGATTGAGTAAAATCATAATCATTTGATTAAATTAAATTAATTAAAATATCTTTTATGAACACCGACTGTTAAAATAATGATTGAGTAAAATCATAATCCTTTGATTAAAATTAAATTAATTAAAACATCTTTTATGAACACCGACTGTTAAAATAATGATTGAGTAAAATCATAATCATTTTTTTTTATTGTTAAAAAGAAAAATTCATTTCTAAACGTTTAGGCCTAAATCGTTTTATTTAATATTAAAATTAAAACATCTTTTATGAACATCGATCGTTTAATTATTATGATGAGACAGCTATATATAGTTAGGCCAATTTGGCACCTCTCATAATGAAAACTTATAATTTCAAGGATGGTGTATACTTTTTTATCATCTAAAACATAAACTGTTATTTCAACATTATATTTATTCTAATGTTTTAAGAATATTTTATCTTTAATAGATAATAAACGATCTACCAACTCGTCTTGGAAAGCAAATAGTGTGTATTCAAATTCCCATTTTATTAATCCGGTCACCTTGAATTTTACACCTGTATAATTTTACCCTCCGGCTAGAAAACACACAAGCGGACATCTACATGCGGAGATCAAAATAACAGTAAACAGCATGCCGAATAATGATTATAAAAAAGGGATTAAAACAGAATCTAGCAATCAATACACAAGTTACCCGTTGTCAAAATTATCCATTATATTTTTCAGCACATTAGCAGTAAAACAAAATGAACATAATTGTAAAAGGGATCCGATATATAGCGAATATAGGTGACTGTTATAAAACACTCTTTCCATTGTAAATATAAAGGAAATGAAACATTTTGTTCATTTAAAATAGTTGTTTGTCAAAAAAATACGTAGCTGTTCACTTCAGTATTTAATTTTCCAACGGTTATTAGATTTAAATTACAGTCCTCTGAGCGCTTTAAATGAAGCGAATTTAACATCAGCGACCCAGACTTTAAATTTCAATCCCACAATGCATTTTTGGCTTAAAACGTCACAAGCTAGTTGAAAAATTAGAAATTAAAATTACAAATTTGCGATTTGCTTAGTTATTTGTGGAAATATGTCGATAAAACTTTGTGAATATGTATTTTATATCACCAGGAACATATTTAGCTAACATGTAAAAAATCGCGAGGTTTCCCTTTAAAATTCCAGATGATCTGACATATTTCTAGAAAACACTTTACATTTACATTATAATGGATGACCAAAACAACTAGTCTTGTATATATAGAATGTAGCTCATATAATATAGAAGGGGAACATCCCCCAAAAAACCCTTCATTTTTGTGTGCAGTTTGTGTTGCTCAATCTTTAGTTTTCTGTTTAATATTTTGTAGATCATTGTATGTATTTTGTCCCATTTCTTTTGGCCATTGTGTTGTCTGTCCTTCTTACAATAATGGCTTCTGATTACCCCTTTGGTATCTTCAACCTTTTCTTCCTAAAACAGGGGGCCCGGGTGGCTCAATGAGTTAGGTAGTTGGATTACCTAACAACTCATACAAGCCTATCACCAATATGGCGTGGGGTCATGCCCGGCTTTGTAAATTACAAAAAAGAGTAAACTCGCAGCCACAAGTTGCTTGCCCATGGTCGGTGGTTCTCTCCGGGTACTCCGGCTTCTTCCACCACTAAAACTGGTCACCATGATATAGCTGAAATATTGCTGAAAGTGGCGTTAAACACAATAAATCAATCCTAAAACAGGGGGTAATCATGGCCATCAACAATGTACTATCACCATCAAACTTGTCAGTTTAATTCCAGGTCATAGTGAGGTGTCTTCAACACACATTAGGTCAGAAAGTTCATCAGTTACTTGTAGAAAGTTGGTGGTTTTCTCCAGGTACTTAATTTTCCAACAAAACAATTGAACGCCATGATATAACTAAGATATTGTTGACCGTGGCATTAAACAACCAACAACTTCAACCTACTACAGGTGTACAGAAAATGTTCTAATAATGGGCGATCAGAATTTTCGCTGTAAATTTTGTATCAGCCTTTGATGGTGCACATTTCTTGTCATTTTCAAATCAATATTCTAATATTCTTCATAAAAATCAAGGATTTCACAGAATTAAAGGTTGCAGAAATATAGTATAAAAATAAGAATTTTTACAGTATTTCATTGGAGATATATATATATACCTTTACTAAACTATTGATGGTCATCGCTGAACCAATAGCTCCTCCACTAGCTAAACAATAGGACAAACCAAGCTGTCTGAAATATCAAATAAATGGTCAACTTTCATTAAGTATTGAGAAGATATTGTTTGTTAATACCAGTTCTTGTATTTGTTACAATTAATTGATGATTTGATGGGTCATATTATGAGTTCACAGGCAATGTATCAGAAGAGTATGTAAACAAATATTTGCAACCATGACTACAAATCATAAGTTGATATAACAAATATGAAGGATGAAATATTATTAATTAACAATGAATTGCTACAAAAACACCTGAGCATTACAAAGTGATCACCATTTTTTCCTTTCAATTACCATATGGTAAGAGTAAAACGTGAATCATTACAAATCTGATCCAACCGATCTTCAATAAGCGGCCATTTGTCTTATGCAGTCATTTTTCCTTAGTCCCAAAAGTGATCGTTGAATACAAGTTTGACTGTACATCTATCTAGGCAATTATAAGACTTACTTTAAGAGATTGACAAGGTGTACTAGACAATTACAAGACTTACTTTAAGAGATTGACAAGGTGTACTTGACAATTATAAGACTTACTTTAAGAGATTGACAAGGTGTACTTGTCACAACATTTTATAATAAAGCTTGTTAGTAACTTTTCACAAATTAGTGCTCATCTCTACCAAGAAATAACTGAAAAAATGTTGTCCAAATTTAAGATAAACACTCATAATATTTACCGTAATCATATTTACAGCTATTAAGTTTCGAAAACTAAATGAATATTTGAGATAATTATTTCATCTCAAATATTCATTTAGTTTTCGAAACTTTCACATAGGTAATTCCAGATTTCAAATTACTCAAGATTCAAATATATAATAAGAATTCTTGTATTACTTGACAAGGTAACCAACGATACATGTACATGTACTTACTTTTTAGAGATAGGTTCATCACCACTTCTATTGGTGTAATTTACCACAGCATTAAAACTTTGATTGAACCACTGCCAAAATATAATAGCCTGTGGAGTCCTGAAATAAGAGTTTGAAAAAAATATCAAACAAAAGAAGAAACATAGGTAGGGTAATTATATCAGAGAAGCTCTCAGAGCTATTGATAAAGTCTATTGTTCCAACAAAGGTCCATTTATTCAAGAATGATACAGGTTAGAAAATTAAATAACTGAAAATCAAGGAAAATTGACAAAACCATCTACCTTTCAGAAAGTGAAAGCTCAGCAACTTTCAGATTTGGTCTTAAATGAAAATATCTGAAATCAGTTACCGGTTAATTATTGAAAAAATAATAATCCCAGATTTAATGACATCAATTATTATCTAATTTCTTTCTTTGTCACCATGGCAACAACTTCCATCCACATGTAAGTGATACTGGACAAAAATATTGATTTCAGACAAAAAAGCATATTGGAACATTTTCTAGTTTTTCTTTGAGGCAATGGTGGCCATATTGGAGGAAATATTCAAACATAATGACCTATCATCATGTGAAAGTTCCTACATGTAATAGTAATAGGTAAAAACTTACCATCATAGAAAAATAATAGAGGAAAAGTTCATAAACGAAAGAAAGAAAAACAAGTAAATAAAGCTGGACCAGTATACAGACAACTGGTTCTATCCTGTTTGATAGTGACATATATATTTTCATAATAACCACTAAAAAAAGCTTCAAATTTTCAGCTTTCAGAAAAAAACAAACCAATGTTTTTTTGCATGACAGTCAGACTATTGGATTTAAAGATGCCACACACTGGACAGAATATCAAAAGATAATTGAAATAGATTTTTTTCCCCAAGTGTAATTTTTATTGTCATAGAGTTCTAAAAAATATACTCATTACATCAATTTTGAATAAAAATACTTACTTGTAAAATGTCATCATACATCCTGTTATTGTCATGTTCATAGGAACCTGAGCTGACATTCGTCCTGCCCATAACATCTTTTCTTTTGTGTCAGGGTGATATGCAGAATCATACAAATGCTTTGCATGCCACAGCTCATTTTCGGTTATTTTTAGTGAAGTATCTCCTTTTCTAATGTGAATGAAAAACATATTCTGAATTACTGTTTGTATTTTATACATGTGGAAATGTGTTTGTATTATTTGGAAATATGATTAACACTAAAATTCTTCAAAGTTAAATTATGGTACATCATCCATTTTTTTAAGTGATAGGCTTGGTTAGCTATCAGTAACTCTAATACACTGTTAAATCAAGTCTGTTCAACTTTAACTTAACTTGACTGTACATATATTACCAGGTACAACTGTTCACTAGATGAATATAACTTTAACATTTGTTATCTTCATTGAAGTACATGTATAAATATAATTCCTTCTTTGTACCCCTTTGCTTGAGGACAAAATATATTTATAAATTCTGAATCATTTTCAGTATATGCTATTTCGGTTTTAGAGAGGGTGTATTATGTGACATTCCTCTCCATAGGATTTATATTCCCTGAGGACCCACAGAACATATAGGTAGCATTCCATGTAAGTTTTTTGTATATAATTCTGCTTCTTGTGAACAACGATCCACAAAATAAAAACAATATATTAAATTCTACTGAAATTAATTAATCAACATAAGAAATGGACAATAGACAACATAAACAGACCTCACTTTTTAAAGAAGCTTCATATAACAGGCATTTGACATATCAATATTCTTGAAATGTCTTTATGTTGTAAATAAATGAGTACCAACATTTGTTAGTTACAAAAATCGTGACTCATTCATCAAAGAAACTACATGTAACAGAATTTAGGTTTGGAAAATGGTTGAAGGCACCCATATTTGAGTAATGATTGATTTTGATGATTTTTGGTGTTTAATGCCACTTTCAGTATTAGAGTAATGAGAAATCCAATTAACATCCAATTTAATAGAAATTTAACATCCAATTTAACAGTCAATTTAGCAGAAATTTAACAAGTAATGATATGAATGTAAGTGAACACTGGTGAAAATCTGTTTGAAACTTAGATAAAAGTAACAATTATTTTATTGGTGTTCTTCATCTGACAGCCATTGTAAATGTTTGACTAATCATGAAAGGTAAGCAAGACTATATTCTCAACCAACCTGTTTAGATCAAATATTACATGTGAGATTACGAATGAATTACAGCACCATATGTTCTCTTTATTAGAATTGTATCTGTATTAAAACTGAGACTGTATCCCATTTCCTATTGGACTGTCAGCGGTACACAACTATAAGGTAACAACTTTTCTTGTCACTTTTTTAATACAAAAAATAACAAAGAATGCACTAGTGGGACTCATGGCATTTTAGTATGGACTCATCAAAATTTTATCCTCTACAGGTCTCTTATGTTCTTCTAAGGAAACAGATTTTTCAAAAAGGCTTTTGTTTGTTTCTGAATCCTACTGTACATTTGCTGTTGTTCTGTTTATAAATGTCAGTTATATCAATAATATATGTTTAAACAAACCTGTATTTTTCAACGATTACTTTAGCTTCTTCCAGTTGTTTAGATGTTGCCAGTATATTGAAGGGGTTAGTTGTAATGATAAAATGCTTGGCTCTACCAGAGAATGTGCCCTGATCATATCGAGGTTCATCAAGGTTAATTCTGTTCTGCATAGTTGTCTATTAAATATAAAATTATTTATTAAAACAAATCACTACACTGTTAAAGAATTTTTTTTGCAACATTTCATTCATTCGTAAATGCAAGATATAGCGGTATTTCAATTGATCGTAATGATTTTGATGCCAGATTCCTTATAACTTTTAGAAAAAAATCTAAAGTTACACTGCAAAAAACAATGATATTTGGACAAAAAATAACAATAATAATAATAACAATCATAAAGCATCATAATTCAAAACATTATATATACAGTATATTCATAAAAACTGACGATAATCGTCGGTGTCTTCTTTAAAAATACCACTTTATAATATCCCGGATGTTGACGAAACATTTTCAATCGGAGCTCTTTGACGACAGTGATTACACAAGAAGGAATATATTCTCTGTATAATTTTGACACAGATAATCTTAAAGAGTATGATTTAGGTACTGAATATTACCTTAATATATATAAATATTTTGTATGTGAAAGCAGAGACATGTCTGATGGAAGCGGTGCCTATATCATTCTTTTAAAACTAAAAACTATTTTGTTCACTTGGAGCTAGCATAATATTGGCCGAAATACACATACTTTAAAATGTCGAAATGAAGATTATCAGTATTACAGTAACCGTACGCAGTGCAGTCTTATGTAGGGCACAATGGGAAGTTGCCCGGTGGCCCCACGAGCAAATGAACCCCATACTAATCTATGCATGTTGTATACGGCATGATTTTTAATGTTTAAACACTGGTTTTGTTGGAAGTACCAATACAAGAAATATATCTTTAATTTTATCGACCATTTACAGTTTTATTTCTGTGAGTGTTTGTATAGATAGGGGCGTCAGTGCACTGCTTTGACCGGGGCCTATATTGCTGATAGGATGGCCCTGACCGTACGTCATTCATGATTTACACTTCATGAACATGTATCAGCTGTACATAGCATGGTATAGGCCAATATTGCTTATGTATGTTGGTTGTATTAATTGATATTTTTGTAATAAAACTCTTTTCTTATGACTTAAGACCATACTTTCATTTTACAGACACCGACGTCTACTACCCCTTTTTAAATATAATGGTTGCTACCACCCGCATACTAGTACTAATTAGCCTTCAATGTTTGCACTGTCCCTAGTCCAACAATAAAAGATTCCATACTTTTTCCTCATAATTTTCTATTCTACTTCATGCAACTGTCCAATTTAATTCTCATATTTCAAACATTTGCAAAAAAGCATCTAGGCAGTTAAGTGTGTTAAAAAGGTTAGGTAAATATTTAAATAAATTGGGTAAATTAACCATATATCATTCATTCATATTGTCTAACTTTAACTTCTGTCCACTTTCATGGCACTTTTGTAGTGAAGCCAATACAAATAAAATTGAAAAAATTCAGGAGCGAGCACTAAGATTTATTTATAATGATTATAATAGTACATATGAAAGCTTGTTAATAGTCTCTAAACTTCCAACATTAAAAGTGAGAAGACTGAGAACTATGGCCATTGTCATTGAGGTTTATAAAATTTTACGTCAAGAAAGTCCTTCATATTTACATGACTTAATCAAAATTAAAGATACTGAATATTGTTTTAGGTACGACAACATTACAGAAATCCCTTCAGTACGAACAACAAGGTATGGTCTAAAATCCTATCGATATGCTGCTGCTAAACTGTGGAACGAGTTGCCAAACCACTTTAGAACACAAACATCTTTTAATCAATTCAAAAATTTAATAAACTCATGGAATGGCAACGCGTGCCGCTGCAATGCTTGCTGCTAGTACAATTTTTTTCTAGAATAGACATTGCATGAAATTTGCCCTACTGCTGCCTTCTTGCTTTTGTATGCTTTTCAGTTTAACTTTATTCTATTTTAGTGCTTGGCTATTTCTGCATGAATATTTTTAGAATATTTTTGAAATATTTTTAAGATATGTTTTAGAGTGTGTTTTAGGAAGTACATGAATATTTTACTTTGTATGCTTTTCAGTTTAACTTGTGCTTTATTGTAGTGCTTGGCTATTTATGCATGAACATTTTTCAAATGTTTTTAGAATATTTTTTAAATATTTTTGGAATATGTTTTAAAAGTACATGAATATTTTATATGTGTTTTGAGTTAATTTGCTTATTTGCTTAATTATAGACTGCTTAAAATTTGCATGCATGTACTTGTATGTGTAATGGGTGCTATAAATGTCGGCATCTATTTTGTGTTTTGAATTCTGGTCCTATGACTATGAATAAGTGCAAAGCACTAGCTGTAAGGGTCCGGAAGTCAAAACACAGAAATGTATGCATAAATATTATCTGGATATGTATTAATTTTGTATTGCATGACATGTTTTATTGTGCTGTATTTAATTTATGTAATTTATTATGCATGTCGGTTTGAAAAGCTCTTGAGAGCTAAGTTATGTTGTATCATACCGTGACGATACTGTTATAAAATGTACCGACTTTAAATAAAACTTTTTGATTTGATTTAATATACAGATATTTTTAGTATCATTTAATTTCAAATACTTCCGTCCTCTCTATAGGCCGTGCCTACTCATATTAGATTATCATATAATACTGTATTGTAACATTTAACCTACAATAATGAAGATTTTACTGTGAATGGTGTTGTGCAACCTGGAGGTGTGTCCTTGATTTGTTTTTGGATTGGCTTGAACTTTTTCCAAATTAGTATATCCTTCAACAAGATGAAAACGGCATCGAATCATATTATCTGCAAAAAGTGTCAGTTTATTTTGATACTTCTCTTTATTAAATAATCAATGTATATTTTTAAATATCTAAAGTATTATTGTGTTTTAAATTTTGACATATAGTTTTAATATAAGGATCTTTATTAATGAATACATAATCGAATCATTCATTATTTATTGTCTACTGAGTACTACCAAAATCACAGTCAATGCAGAGCTATTATACACGTCTATATGTCAGTTTAATAAAACGCGTGGGAGATTAAGTCAATCCTTGGATTTTTTTTAGAGGAAAATCACACAGAAAATGGATGAGAAGGAAAATTTACTTGTTTCTGACAGTGTTCAGATGCAAAATATAAGGCAGAGAGTACAAAGGAAAATTGCAGGGGCATATTTGGAAGCTATTGACCCAGGTTACATAAATATATTTATGTATTTAGTTCCGATTTGAATAAATGTATACGATAAAAAAAAAATCGCGATAATGGGGGATATATCATTGTTTATGTATGAGTAAAAACTGTGTCTATGGCAATATAAATGGTTTAATATGAGAAGGCGCGGCCTTTGAAGAGGACGGAAGTATATTTGAAATTAAATGATGTTAAAAATAACTTTATGGAACTTATTTTAGGTATGGTCTAAAACAAGGACAGGTATTTTTCAGTACGTTTATCGTCACGGTATGTGTTTTCGTGCGTCATCTGTTTTCGTTTTATCCATTTTATTTTGATTTCCACAGTGCACGCATTATTTTTGACGTGTCTTCCGGTTTCTATTTATGGAACATAAACAGGACTACAGCGTGACATCTGTAAAAGATGTTAAAGTTTGCTTTTAAAGACGTAAGTACCAAAAACTGAACCTACCTACTGAACCATACTTTTTGTAATGCTAAAAATTTACTTCATTTATAAAGTAGCTGGAAAAAAATCTAGAAGGGCTATATAAAATTTAACTATGTCGTCTGCCTCTCGGACACCTGCTCTTCCTGTCATGTAACTGTCATGGGGTCACTGATCGTACTTGTAAACAAAAGAGCTGACTGAAATGTGCCTGTTTCTTATATAAAATACATGTCACTTTGCAGTGCATTGTGGTTTCAGCACTAAAAAAAACATCTAAAGTAAACACAATTTTGAAAGTGGTCATTTTCAAACATTCTGTTATTTTGTTTAGATGTATGATTTGGTAGATGGCCAGAACCATGAAATTTTAAAACCAGCCATTTCCGGATTTTATATTCGTTTCCATCCCGTATATCGGCCTTGTTAGCTCACCTGGCCTTTAGGCCATGTGAGCTATTATCATCACTTTTCATCCGTCGTCCGTCCGTCAACATTTCACATTTTAATCTTCTCCTCAGAAATCACTGGGCCAATTGCAACCAAACTTTGGTGGAATGGTCCTTGGATGGCCCCCTTCCAAAATTGTGTTCGGTGATCCCAACTTCCAACCAAGATGGCCGCCAAGCTAAAAATAGAAAAAAAGGGGGATGAAATTTTAATTGTCCATTGCTGCTTTAGTGTAAGTCAAAATGAGCTCAAATTTTAACTGCAGCTACATGGCAAGGAGTAGTTTAACATTATTCCAGGTTTTTCTGTGAAATTTTTCTTTCAGCCGATATATACCGATTATGCAAATTAGGCATATTTTGATAAAAGATCACATTTAATTCTTCTCCTCTGAAACCGCTGAACCAAATTAAACCAAACTTGGCAGGGATGGTCCCTGGGTGGGTCCCTTTCAAAATTGTGCCCGACAGCCCCGCCCTCCATTCAAGATGTCTGCTGTTACTAAAAATAGAAATTTCTTCAATTGTCCATTGCTGCTTTAGTGTAAGTCAAAATGAGCTCAAATTTGAGCTGCAGCTACATGGCAAGGAGTAGTTTAACATATTCCGGGTTTTTCTGTGAAATTTTTCTTTCAGCCGATATATACCGATTATGCAAATTAGGCATATTTTGATAAAAGATCACATTTAAATCTTCTCCTCTGAAACCACTGAACCAAATTAAACCAAACCTGGCAGGGATGGTCCCTGGGTGGGTCCCTTTCAAAATTGTGTCCTTCAGTGCCGTCCTGTATCCAAGATGGCCGCCGTTACAAAAAATAGAAATTTCTTCAAATGGCCAAAATTGCTCTATTTTAAGCCAGAATGTGCCCAAATTTGAACTGTATAAGCATAATGATGAGCTTTTTAACATGTATTACAGTATTTTTTATGAACTTTGAACTTTTGCCAATTATGACCGATTATGCAAATTAGAAAAAAGGGGGGATGAAATTAAAAAAAAATCTTCTCCTGTGAAACTTCTGAGCCAATCTCAACCAAATGATTCTTGGGTGGTCCTCTTCCAAAATTGTGTCCGGCATTTCAGAACTCCGACCAAGATGACCACCACAGCCGAACTTAATTTAACATAGGACCCTATGGGAAATTCCCATAAAAATCTTCTTGTCTAAAACCATTTGCTCAATAAGAACAAAATTTTGATTTAATAGTCATTGGATGGTTCTCTTCCAAAAATGTGTCCGGCGGTTCGGCCCTTCGACCAAGATGGCCCCCACAGCCGAACTTAGCTTAACATAGGACCCTATGAGAAATTCACATACAAATCTTCTTCTCAGAAACCACTGAGCCAATTGCAACCAAACTTTGGTGGAATGGTCCTTGGATGGCCCCCTTCCAAAATTGTGTCCGGTGATCCCGACTTCCAACCAAGATGGCCACCAAGCTAAAAATAGAAAAAAGGGGGGATGAAATTTTAAAAGAATCTTCTCCTCTGAAACTACTGAGCCAATCTCAACCAAACTTTGCTGAAATGATCCTTGGGTGATCCCCTTCCAAAATTGTGTCCGGCATTTCATACCTCTGACCAAGATGGCTGCCACAGCCGAACTTAATTTAACATAGAACCCTATGGGAAATTCCCATAAAAATCTTCTTGTCTGAAACCATTTGCTCAATAAGAACTAAATGTTGGTGGAATAGTCTTTGGATGGCCCCCTTCCAAAATTTTGTCTGGTGATCCCGATTTCCAACCAAGATGGCCACCAAGCTAAAAATAGAAAAAAGGGGGGATGAAATTAAAAACAAATCTTCTCCTCTGTAACTACTGAGCCAATCTCAACCAAGCTTTGCTGAAATGATCCTTGGGTGGTCCCCTTCCAAAAAAATAATATGTCTGGCATTTCAGACCTCCGACCGAGATGGCCGCCACAGCCGAACTTAATTTAACATAGGACCCTATGGGAAATTCACATAAAAATCTTCTTGTCTGGAACCAGTTGCTCAATTGGAACCAAACTTCGATAAAATAGTCATTGAATGGTCCTTTTCCAAAATTGTGTCTGGTGGTCCCGCCCTCTGACCAAGATGGCTGCACAGCTGTACTTAGTTTAATATAGGACCCTATGGGAAATTCACATAAAAACCATCTTGTCTGGAACCAGTAGCTCAATTAGAACCAAACTTTGATGGAATAGTCATTGGATGGTCCTTTTCCAAAATTGTGTCCGGCAGTCACGCTCTCCCACCAAGATGGCCACCACAGTGCAGTTGCGTTGTTATTGAAAGCAGCTTTGATCCAGGTGAGCGATTACAGGCTCCTGGGAGCCTCTGGTTGAGAAATCGTGGCAGGACAGTCGACTATTTCAGTAACAAAGTCATTAATTAATTAGTGAACACGAATAAGAAGACTATGAATTTGAAATGTATAGCCATATTATAGAAAACAGTAAAATGTCTGTCAATTAAATTGTATACTCTTTTAAAGCTTACATCATGAGGATTATAAACCTACTTACATGTATTTTATTAATTTAGGATGAATAGTTTTAGAGAAATCAGATGGGGTGGGGAAATCTTTATTAAAAAACATATACAATTCATCAATAATACATTAAAAGACATGTACAAACAAGTTCAGTTTTTTATTAAAAACATTTTTATTATAGAATCAAAATAAAATTAAAAACAAAAAATTATCAAAGACATACTTTATATTCAGATTACCAATGAGATGTTTACACAACAATTTCATTTCAACACACTGTTTCAACTAATTAACTGTGACCTTGTGTTTAGAACAAAACCAATTACCTTTAACTACCCCTCCAGCACAAGATGAATGTCTCCAAACACTACAAACTTTGACACCACTTTTCCAATCACATCCCACCAATGTTCTCTATAGAATCTGCTTTTCCACATTCACAGTTTGACTCAACCACACTGCTCTTGCACTTGACCTTACCTTTTTTAGACACCTTTTCCTTAGGAAATACAGAAAACTGACCCTTTTTAAGACAAGAAATGAGATGGTACTGTCCTGCCACGATTTCTCAAAAACTATTCACCCTAAATTAATAAACTAAATATATTTATAATCTTTATGATACCAGCTTTACAATGATATAAAAAAATCTCGTATCGAAACCTCATCGGGACTCAATTGTTGTTTGCGAACATGGCAGCCACCAGCAGAGTTAGTAACTCCGAGAGTTCTGGTGCAATAACACTAAAACTTTAAACTGTGCTATGAATTTCCCTCCTACATATCCCCCTGGTCCAGTTTTGCCAGTCATCCACAATTATGGTGGAACAAATAGTAAATACATGTATTATAAATTACCATTTTCATCAGAAGTAACTGTAAAATTGACATTTATTGTTGAATTGTTCAATATTGTTGTACTCTGCTCCATAAAACCTCATATTGATCTCGTTCAAGTGCAGTAATTGTATATTATTTTATATCAATGCCCTTTATGGGATGTTCAAGGCTGGTCATTGGTGAAGGTTCCCATGGTTCAAACCCACAGAGCTGCTCAGTGCTTCCCCGGATGCCAGATATAAGGGGAGCTCTCTCGATGTGATTTGTCCAACTTTATTTACAAAAATATCCTATATTTGTCCTGTTTTTAGATAAAATATCCTAATTGTCCTCCAAGTCAATAGGAGTATGACCCATGATCGATATTGTCATCACTATGCGTCCGATGTCATCGTCTGTCGTTCTCCATCATCGGTAAACTTTTACATTTCAATATTCTTCTCTGAAAAATTATCACTGACTTAAAAAGCCAAAATTGGTAGGAATGTTTTGTAAGTGGTGCTCTATTTCTTTGGAAATCGTAAATCCATCACAGAAACAAGAGGTGCCAACAGGGAGTGTTGTGTTGTTGTTTTATGTGTATGTGTGTGGAGTGTTTATTTTTCAGCCAATTTTGAATATTTTTTCTTTATATTCCTTGTACCTACTATTCTCTTTATAGAGAATGGCGATATATTTTTATGGCTCTTACCGATTTCATGATACAAAGGATCAAAATGAAGCCCACCATCCAAAAGTTTGTTTAATTTTGTTAAGTTTTAAGTCCGATTTTTCTGCTTCTTGCGATTCATCATCTCATTGAAGATTAACATGTTCTCGCCATGATATACCTGAAAAATTGCTGCGTTGGTGTTAAACAATAAGCACTCATTCACTCTTCTTGCGATTCCTTGTGAAATGTCTTGCATGCATTTTCAAACTCTTAATGCTTCCGAGATAAAAAGGGTCAAATGGAGATATGTAGAATCTAACACCGGGGGGAGTACAAGATAGGGAAATCTCCGACACCCGAGGGTTAGATTTCAATCGTTCTCTTACGAGGCTTGCAGAGTTAGAGAAAGATTGAAATCTTACCCAAGGGTGTCGGAGATTTCCCTATCATGTACTTTTTCTGGTGTTTGATTTTATTTCTCATTAATCACCTAATTGTTTTGTTTACATTCCATCGAGCGTTTTCCTGCAATTTTTTTTTTCCATTGCTAAAGTAAATATTCGATTTATCCATATGCATCCATGTCTTGGCAGTATTTTAAATGTATTTCATAATAAAATACAATATATTTAATAAATATATTATAAATGTTACTACAACAGCGATAAATACCTGTAAAAAAAATATTTGAATTTCTTTCTTTACGTTAGTTACTAACAAGGGAGAGCACTCAAAGTAAACAAACATTGACTGGAAGATAATAATTTGGCTGATTGTTAGGATTTGCGTGTTTATAACAGATTGAAAACTTATATACAGTGAATTGTTTATTTTGGTGCAAGATAAGAAAATCTCACATCGCTAAAAATAGGAACTGGTCTGTCTCAAAAGTGAGAAAAAACGGACCAACACCTAAAATAATTTTAATAAAAATATTTTAAGACTTTTTTCTATGCAGTTTGTTTTCTGTGTAAGTTTTCTATTCAGTTTGATTCTTTTGAAAAAGTCTTCTCTCGAATGTTTCAACAAATTTGTTGTAATTTTTATCATTTCAAAGTTACGAAAGGTCAAAATTATGTTGTTTTTTTTTATTTCGAGTCTGATATTCCTAAGATTTTTCCTTCAGACATACCTGTAGTTGAAATAAAGTGAACAAATATAAAACTTGGCTGAACAACGTATATGTATGGGATACTATATATGCAATTTAAAGTTGGTCACGCTATTTACGTCGCACTCCTGACAAATTTGACCAGAGTTTTGGAGAATAACTTTGTAACCAGAAGAGCAATCCGTGAAACTTTGAATGATGATAACTGTTATCATTGTGCTTGTATTAAGATATTTACTATTCTTTCATATCACTTATTGACTTAAAATTCAAATAATTCTCTGAAAATTTAAAAGTCTTCATTTTGTTTAAATCATTCAATTAGACTTTAAAAAATAACACGAACATAAGAATGTTATGTGACAAAGACGTTATCATTTTTGGACTTATACCTCGAATTTGACCACAGTGGTCAACTCAGTACTAAAATTTATGATAAGCGGGACGACTTCAATTTTAAAATCATAAATTTTCCAAACATGTGCAGCAATATACCAGCTTCTCCTGCATATGGTGTTTACATCTCGCAATTGATTCGCTATGCAAGGGCCAGTAGCAATTATTCTGATTTCCTGAAACGTCATCTTCATCTGAGAAACAGGCTACTGGACCAGGGCTATAAAAAGATTCGCCTTATTCGATCTCTTAAAAAGTTTATATTCCGATACCAATATCTTGTCGAAATATATTCCGTTTCTGCAGAAAAAATTATAAGTGATGCATTTTCATATAGTGAAAATGTATAAAGATAAAGAAGTCACAAATGTCAACAATTTTTTTGTCAATGTGTGACGTAAAAATATTTTTGACATTTACGTCACCGAATATGGTACTGCTTTGACAACTATTATACCTATTTTGTTCCTGTATTTAAATACTGTTACAGTGACAGCCGGAACCTTTGAACCGTAATGAGAGCGGGAGGTTTGGCACCTTAAAATCTGATTCAACCCACCATTTCTTTAGAAATGCCTGTACCAAGTCAGGGTCATTACGGTTTTCACAGTTTTCCGGTTGTTGACTGATTTTGTCTGTTTATATAATTATGAGTTTTGACTTTCCCTTTGTAAGATTTTTCGGAGTTCGGTAATTTTGTTATTACCTTTATAGTACAAATATTCTTGGATAATTAGACAGGAATTATGTTTAAATTTCTTTTAAATTGGTAAGTCATATGACGAAATTTGGAGTTCGACAGTGAAATGCAGGTTGGCGTGACATCCATAATGCCATGCGTAAAAAAATACCCGAGTCATTTTCGGTTCGAAAAATCGAACACGAGTTGTCCATAAAGGTGGTCTCTGTTGACCTTATGTCACTTCAGTATGTCCGTGTTGTATTGGTCAGAGTTTTGGACAATCAAGTTAATATAAGGACTACCATCCGTGTATATTCTACAAAAAACCCATACAAACCAAGGCGAGTTTTTCTAGGTCCTAGGTTTCACAATTTTTTTTATGTTTTTTCTGAAAATATCTATGCATTGTAGTTCTAAATTAAGTCAAATTTATTCTATATTCATCTTTTACTAATCCGTTAGAAAGGTGTTTGTCTGGACACACTAGAAAAAGGTGATGTGCTTGTTTACACATGACGTCACGATTTTACAAAATTGACATAGATGCCAGTTGTCAATGGAATAAATGTGGATTTTCAATTTCTTGACTTTGACTCGAAAATACAATATTTTATTTTCTGACAATACATTTTTTCTATCTATGTATTGTTGTTCTAAACTGAGTTATATTTATTCTATATTCATCGTTTATTTTTCCTCTGGAATGTTGTTTTTTTACACACTTCTTGAAAAGGATGCTGTGTTTGTTTACACATGACCTCACGATTTTACGAAATTGACATAGGGTGCATAGTTGTCAATGAAATATATGTTATTTTGAAATTATTGACTTCTTAAAAACAAAACAATTTTGCTATTATTGAAATCTTTTTTCTCGAAAGTATTTACTTTCGTATCTATGTTGGCTTTCCACATCCGGGTTTAAATGTCAGCGCCCGAACATTTTTAGTCTCGCAAGACCGATGCGAGAAATTGTCCATCAGTATGTGATATACCGTAATGAGGACTCACGTCCTCTATTAATTACCTACATGAGCAGAGATACTTACAATTTGTTTAGATGAATCCTGGACTCGTCACTTTTGATTGGGACTGTCAAAATTTTATCCAATCAGGGATCGAATTTAACTTTTTTTTCCACTAGAAAAAAATAGCTGTACTGGCAGTACAATTTTTTTTCCACTAGTTAAATTAAATTACTACTAGCTAAAATTTTGAAATCAATATTTAATGGTTATTGAACATTATAACATTGATAAGGCAAGTCTGGAAAGAATATATTAGAATTTAGGCAAGAAATTAGCTATCAAAAGAGCATCATAAATAAGATATTTCCATCCTATTCCTAATATTTTTTACTTCATTTTAAATTTTGAGCCTGTTTTTTTTTTTTTTCAAATCGTCCCATACTAAAATGAAATGGTTGTTGTTCCCTTATTGATTATACTAAAGGACAATTCACTGGCTTTTAAATTTTTATTTGCTACAGCTGCACAAATCCACTTTGGTTGAGCCCAAGATCATTTATTTTTATATCATCAACAGGGTTTGAAATTAACGGTCGCCCACTCGCCATTTGCAAGTAAATTTCAGTGTGGGCCCTTAAAAATCTCATCTCAGTCGTCCACTTGCGAGTGAAAATTAGAAAAAATAAAATAGTGTAAATCTAGATGTAATAATTCCTATTCATCAAGATCGAAATCCGAAAAATATTGACATTTCCATCGATCGATTTTAAGCCCTGATTTTTTGTTTTGATATTAAACTGATAACCGCTTATATTATGCTTCGCTCTATGAACTTAGAGTAACGAAGTGTAGTAGCCCGGGAACCAGCTTATTTTGATGTATGCGAATCTTATCTCCAGTTAAGGAGATTTACGGCTGTTCTATTTAACACCTCCGTATAAGGATGTCAATTTTTGCATTAATTTTGCATCATTTAAGGATTGAAATAAAGAATTTAGTTACTTACTTACTTATGGTGGTTTTCCGGTACCGGATTCCTAAGGCTCCTCTTCACCAGACTCTTCTATTTCTCTGTACGTTACACGACTTCCCGATATATCAGCTTTGTAGTTTGCATAGTACAGTTCTTCGTCTTTCCAATGTTTATCCAGTCTGTTTTTAAACGAGTTAATAGATGGTGCATTCACAATATTTTCTGGCAGTTTATTCCAGTATTTTGCTATTCTAATGCTGAAGGAGTTTTGTCTGATGTTAGTGTTTGCTCTATTGTATACCACTTTCCTGCTATTGGTTCTTGTACTAAATCTCTGCTCGGTGTCATTCATTAGTTTTATTATTGTACTTGCTTCTGGATCATAATGTCCCTGTATTATTTTGTATACATAATGTACCTCTATCATATCTCCTCTTAGCCGTCTATATGATAATGTGGGTAACTCAAGCTTCCTCAATCGTTCTTCATATGATAAGTTTTTCATCCCTGGGATTTATTTGGTTGCCCTTTTCTGTACATTTTCGATCATATCTGTATGTTTCTTTTTATATGGTGCCCAGACTGAGCTGGCATAGTCTAGTTGTGTTCTCACCATTGTTTTGTAGAGAGGTATGAATAACTTCTTGTCTAAGTATCTAAATGCTCTTCTTAATGCTCCAAGGATTGATGTAGCTTTATTTACTTTTCACATATATGGCTTTCAAATGTTAGCTCTGAGTCTATTGTTACTCTTATGTCTTTTTCTTTCTGAACCCTCTCAATATTTTTTCCAGATAGCTTGTATTTAAACTCGTCCGTCTTTTCAACTCTAGCTATGTTTATATGCTTAGGGACCGACCATTTAACTTGCAGGGGGGGGTTATAGTTTTTTGTTTCGTTCAGAATTTTTTTTTCTGACAACACAAGAGTTAGAATATTATTTTTTTTGTCGCGCAAAGCGGGAAATTATTTTCCAGAATTTAACATTAGGTTATATGACAAAAATTCTGAATCAGATTATTTTTTTCCTCCATTAAAATCAGAATATTTTTTTTCAGCAACATTGGGAATCAGAATATTTTTTTAGAAAAAAACCATAACCCCCCCCTTCAAGATAAATGGTCCGTCCCTTACATTTTTCAGGGTGGAATTTTAGTAACCAAGTGTTGCTCCAATTTTCTAGATTTTCCAAATCATCCTGTAAGATTTCTTTGTCTTCTCCATCTATTATGTTTCTAAAGATTTTGGTATCGTCTGCAAATAGGTATACGTCTGATTTTATTCCATCAGGTAAGTCGTTAATGAACAGTATGAACAATGAGGGTCCTAATACTGAGCCTTATGATATTCCTGATGTTACTTCTTTCCAGTCAGATGTTGATCCATTAATTGATACCTTTTGTGTTCTGCCAGTTAGGAAGTCCTCTATCCATTCTAATAATGGATTATCTAACATGTAATTTTTGGCTTTTCTTGTAAGTCTTTTGTGTGGTACCTTGTCAAAAGCCTTTTGGAAATCCATGTATATCACATCAACATCTGAACCCTTGTCTATTGGCTCCGTCCATTTGTCTAAGACTTCAAGTAGCTGCAGTGATGTAGACCTTCCTGATATAAATCCGAATTGTTTGTTTGAAAATAATTCATTGACTTTCATATGTTTCATAATATGCTCTCGGATAATTTTTTCTAATAGTTTGCCGACTACAGAGGTCTGTAATTTCCAGCCATCGATCTATTTCCCTTTTTGAATATTGCGCTTATTGTTGCCTTCTTCCATTCCTTTGGTATCATCTTTAGTCTTACATTTTACATAAGGGTTTTGTTAGTGATTTTGCTAGTTCTTTTAGCAATCTAGGATGTTATTCGTCTGGTCCTGGTGATTTATCTATTTTTAGGGAGTTTAATTGTTTTAAAACCATCTCCTCATTTATGATCAGTTCCGGCATCTTTTCTTTAATATTTATTGGCTTTTGATTTGGTATGTCTCCTTCTGGTTCCTCAGTGAAGACGCTAGAAAAGTATTTTGCTAGGATTTCAGCCTTGGTTTTATCGTCATCCGTTTTTTCAGATTTAGGATCATTTGGGACCAGATGTAGATCTGCTATGCCTTCTCTTGTTTTTGACTTGGATTTTATATACTTCCAGATTGCCTTAGGATTATCTTTGGCTCTTTGTGACATGTCCTTCTCGTATTGTTTCTTTAGCTTATTTACCATTGACGTAACCTGATTTCTTGTTCTATTATATTCCTCTCATATTTTTGGATCATTGTTATTTATAATCTTTTTTGACAGGATATTTTTTTTTTTTTTTTTTTCCCTCATCTTCTTATCCATTGGAAAGTTACTTTTACTTTTTCCTAATTGTCTTCTGATTTTATTGGGTATGTATTTATCCTGTAAGGATCTCAAATATCTACAAATTTCTTCCAATTTGCATTTATAACCTCGCTTTCGCTCAGAATTGAACTCCAATCCTTTTGTTCCAGCTCATTCATAAAATCTGGATAGTTCCCTTTGTCATACGATCTCTGTTTTCTTGGGTTTGCCATAATATTTATATAGCAATTATAGTTAAAAGATAAAACACAATGGTCACTTTTTCCTAGTGGACTGGTGCATTCCAGATCCGATATCATAGGTTCTTCATTAGTAATTATTAGGTCCAGTATGTGAGGTGTATTAGTTCCTCTCCATCTAGTGGGTTTTTTAATGTGTTGGAACAGAAAGCTGTCTTGTAAGTTTTCAATAAATTTATATTCTATATTCTCAGTGCTGTCTCCATTTGAGTTACAGTTTTCCCAGTCTATGTTTGGGTAGTTGAAGTCTCCCATTATAAGAATATGTGAAAAATGTTTGTTACTAGCCTCCTGTATTAATTTCCTTAACTGGTTGTGGTGTTCCATATTTTTATTGGAGGGTGATCGGTAGATGATTCCAATTAGTAATTTATCGTTGTTGTTCAGTTTAATTTTTACAAATAAGTTTTCTTCGAACGCTGTATCCATTTCAACCTCGCTGGCTCCAAATATGTTATTTATATATAGTAGAATACCTCTATCTTCCTCTCGATCAATGTTTTTAAAAATCTTCTCCTCTGAAACCGCTTGTCCAAATGATCCGAAACTTGATAGGAAGCATCTATGGAAGGTCCTCTATAAAGTTACTAATTCCGTCCCGATCCGTTAACAAACATGGCCACCACAGGTAGTTCTAATAATAAAACCCTAAATGCTCGCTTATTCGCAAGGGTTATAACGGGATGCCATTACACGTAATGGAGCAACCGCCAAGATTTTTGCGCTCGCTTACAGAGTTTCTGACACCTGCATTTATCAATAATAAGACATAACTTTTCCTTTTGTCCATTATTATAACAAGTTTTTATCACCTACCCGTATTTTAGAATGTAATTCCCACAAAATAAAAATCCATGTTTACTTTCTCTCTGAACATTTTGAATTTCGTCATTTCCGGCCTCACTATTTGGATGTCGATACCATATTTGACGATTTGAGGCGTGAATGTTTACATCAGCCGTAGTAAGAAATACTTAGAAAAGCTCTGCCTTCTGTAGTTTCCGGTTATGGCAAACGATCGATAAATTTGAACAAGGTTGTTGCTACCTTTGAAAAGCATATATTTCTCAGCCAAACCGATTTAACAAGGACTGGGATCATCAGTAATAGTTATAATGAAATATTTGAAGCGTAAATAGTGAGTTTTTATGTTTCAACTGCAACTTTGTGACGAATGGGACCGCGTTGTAGCTCTGCCAAGACACAAGTTTGTCACAGGAGCTACATTATTGCAGCTAACCACAGGCGACTCTTGTTTCTGATTGGCTGATTTTTTAAATTCGTCTCCTCTGAAACCGTTTGGCCAAATGAACCGAAACTTAGTAGGAAGGATCTATGGAAAGTCCTCTGTTACGATTGCTCATTTCGTCCCGATCCGTTAACAAACATGGCCACCACAGACAATTCTTTTTTCTGATTGGTTGATTTCTAAAAAATCTTCTCCTCTGAAACCACTTTGCCAAATGAACTGAAACTTGGTAGGATGCATCTATGGGAGGTCCTCTATAAAGATTGATCATTTTGTCCCAATCCATTAACAAACATGGCCACCACATACAATTCTTGTTTCTGATTGGTCGATTTCTAAGAATCTTCTACTCTGAAACAGCAAGGCCAAATGACTGAAACGTGGTAGGAAGCATCTATGGAAGGTCCTCTATGGGAAATGCTCATTTTGCCTTGATCCATTAACAAACATGGCTATCATAGGCAATTCTTGTTTCTTATTGGTCGATTTCTAAAACAGCTTTTCCTATGAAACCGCTTGGCCAAATGATATGAAACTTGGTAAGAAGCATCTATGGAAGATCCTCTATAGATAATGCTCATTTCGTTTTGATCCATTAACAAACATGGCTGCCACAGGCAATTCTTGTTTTAGATTGGTCGATTTCTGAAACTGCTTTGCCAAGATGAACTGATATTTGGTGGGAAGCACCTATGGAAGGTTCTGTATTAAGTTTCCTCAAAGCAGAATGAAAGGTGAGCAACACAGGCTCAGCTCAGTGCTGAGCCTCTAGTTTTTTTTCACAATTAATTTTTTTATAGCATAATACTAGGGATGTCAAATCGATTAAAACCTTATAACCGATTAATCGGTCAGGTTTCCGATCGAGTACCCGGTTACTCGGTAGACAATTTATTTTGTTCGGTTTAAAAAAGGTACAGCTGGGTTCAATGACACTTCTGTTTTCTTCCTTTCTTTTCATTATTTTATATTTCAACTATAATTGTAAAGATTCAGTTGAATGATAAAAAAATTAAAAATATAAATTTATTATTTACAACACAGTACAAATTATTTACATACCAGGTTATGTCATGTCACATTCATGATTGTTATTCAGTCATTGTGGTACGATGACAGTCTGTACCTTCTGCCGAGAAGATTTCTTTCCGACGGAACAGATGTTGTCGGAACAGCTAAATACCGGCGCGCAAGAACCGAGAGTCTTGAATATTTATCGGAATTATCTTTTCACCACGCAAGAGAATCAGTTACTGGCATTTGACAGTTTCGAGTCATTACATCGTTTGAAAAACTTCCAAACTTTAGATGTAGGAGGTGGCATTTTCACAGCCCTATCTCTCGGAATTCAATTCAAACACACTTTTAATAGTTCAATACTTTAAATTTGAATTGTGTTCATACCAGTTTAATCACTTTGTTTGGTTAACATTGTTAAGCCTACAAGCTAGTGTTTTGCAGGGGGAATAAACAGATCAGAGATCAATTACCATTTAATTGACCAATAATTGTTATGTAAACATATGCCAAGTGCTGGTTTATGTGTACGATTTCTATTATATCTAACATTAATTATTTATTGTCCGGAAAATTTTATCATTATTTTCATAAAAAAAAGTTTTCCGAGTAACCGAATACCGATTTTGGTATTCGATAATCGGATGTTCGAGCCATCCCTACATAATACATGTATGTACAGAATGTACTTTCAAATTTATAAACTTATAAGATAAAATTGATTTGCTACCTTACATATGTATACTTGATTACAAATAAACAATTAAAATAAAAAAAACAAGATGTACATAAATATATATGGTAAAAGTAAGTAAACACAGACATTTACATGTACTGAAAACCAATAATCATATGTATGCTGACTAACAAAATTTTGGTCACAATTACATAAAGATTCGTTGTATTTACTGTAATGACAAATGTATTTTTTTTCTCGTACAGATTCTCTTGAAAAGGGAAAGACAAAAGAAAAATTTACTTTGAGTGAAAATCTAGATGAAGCAACACGGAAAAAATTTGAAAAGAAGTTTGGAAACTACAGAAGTCGAGATTATCCATACAGCATACAGAATGTATTGTGGATGATGGGATCTATTGCTTTGTTTTATTACACAGACTTTTACATTGCTGTAAGATATGATCCGAGAGTAAACAGGTATGTACATGTATACATACTTATATTAATTGAGTTTTTTTATTGTTCACATGAAACATGTGAACAATACAGTACAGTGAGTTCTTATCTTTTTTTTTTTTAATCAAAGTGTTTTAATGATAATTAGAGAATATAAAATCATTTATTTAAAAAAATACATTAAATTGGATTTATTTGAACTTTTCAAACTTCTAGGGAATATCTTCTCAAACTTGGATACAGTATTTTATCCTGTACTTGTTCTATTTGAGCAGTCAATTTGCATTGACTTGCCATGGATAAATTTTTGTGATACATGTATACGGTGACTGACAAAGATATATTTTTTCTGGTATCTGATTGATGATGTTGATCGATTGTATTAAAAGGTAACAGTATAAGCACTGACTTTACAGTGGACACCATCAAAAAATGATTAGAACTCAATCTAATTAAAATTAGATCACCACAATTGTGAGGTAATGCCATCATTTGATATCTGTTGTCTTCGTAAACATTTACATTTTAATCTTCTTCTTTGAAACCACTAAGCCAATTGGATCAAACTTGGTAGGCATGTTCATTGGATGATCCCCTACAGAGTTTAAGTTTTTTTTTGTTGATCAGAAGTACACAAAAGAACAAGAAGCCCAAAGGTGTCAAAAGGGTGATTCCATATACATGTATATGGGTGTAAATTGTTTATTGTTCATTTGTTTTTGGTGAGGATATTTTAATGCATGCCTGAAGGAAATCACTTTCAGAAACATGCATAGCATTATTATGTAACTACTACTGTTTTTGACATAAAAGCGGGGTATTAAAAATTTGAACTTTTTAAATTTTCATCCAATTTTAATACAGTTTTTTTAAGTGTTTATCTTAATGGGTTATTGATGGGCCATAAAAAACTGGTATTTTATTTCAAAAAGAGGTCTAAAAAGGGTCCAAATTCCTAAATTTTGCATATTTGGTAACTATATATAGAATTTATTTTTCATCCAGTTCATGCAGTTTTTTTCTTTGAATTGATTGCAATGAGAGTTTTCAGCAATATTTCAACAGATTTCCTCTATCATTTATGGTTTCGGAGATAGACTCAGACGAAAGAGGCAAACAAAAGCAGAATCCCTTATTTTGAACTTTTTATTTTTGCATCCAATTTTTGGTATACAATGTATTTGATACTTGAAATAGTAAAACAAATCAAATGTCCAAAATGCAACGGGTCCAGCATATTACTGTGTCCAACGCATTATTGTTTTCAGCAAATTACTGCATCCACACTATCTTTTGATATACACTTGTTCAACTTTCCCTTGTCGACATGCTGCAGTCAAATCATGCTTCGCTCTGTGTTGCCCTTTATTTTGTAAATGGTGATAACTGAGTTCCAGGCCTTAATGGATGTAAGAAAAGAGGACAAAAGTTGATGATTATTAAGGTTGTAGTACATTGTATACATGTTTGTATATATATTATGATGATTCCAGTCCATCAGAAATTCAGTGTCGGTGTCCACACTTATAATCTTATACTAATGCATCATAACATGCATTGTAGGCTGGGCATTTTATTAAACAATGTAATTTGTTTATTTACAATATTTTACAGAATATGGTTCAATGTTGGTGCCATCCTAATACTGATCAATATTGGAATAGCAGCCTTTCTTATTATCTACTTGTCATGGGTGAAGAAAGTGAGCTCTGATGACTGGGAAAAAACCTGTCCAACTGCCATACCAATTGCTACAGGGGCCTTTATAATGGGAGGTGTTTGGTATGTATTTATGGGAGGTGTTTGGTATGTATTTATGGGAGGTGTTTGGTATGTATTTATGATTTTATATCATGTTATTTTATTGTTTGACAATTTCGACAACAACAATTATTCACCAGTTATATTTTTACTTTCAAGATGTCAAAATAGAATCACTAACATAACTAAGATAACTTTTACTTGCATCAGAAATTGTATGTCATTTACCAGGTAATATTCACAATTACGTATTTGTAGCAGAAACAGGTCTTCTTACTATTTCAGCTGTGTTGTTGCCATTGCAATTTATATACAATGTATATACCTCTGAAAATTAAACCTAGCAGTGTTAGAATTAGATTTTTGAGCTGACAATTTTTTTGTTCTCACTTGAAGAGATCCCTATTCACACTTGATACACTACAACACCAATCATTTAGACTTAGCATTATTTCATGCACTCTAAACCAATCTGCCACATGTGCTATATAAAATTATAGCTTTAATAGTCAAAATGTTACCTTGTCTCATAATACAAATATGTTGATAGAAATAAGACACATTTTTAAGTGCGTGTAGATGGTACATATGTATATTACAGCAATCTAACTCAGCAATTTTAATATATTGTATAGGATGTCAGACGAAGAATTCATATACATGTGTATATAAACTGTATATATAAAATTAGATTGGCACTGAAAGAAACTTTTTCTGGGAAAATCACGTCATAATATTGTAACGTCATGTAACTATGTAATGTAAAATTTGCTATCATGTAATCATTAATTATTCCAAAATAAATTCCACTGATGAAAGCTGTAATTCCAGCTGAAATGTTTGGAAAATGGATTAGAGATTATATTATATATATATATATATATATATATATATATATATATATATATATATATATATATATATATATATATATATGTGTGTGTGTGTGCTGCTGTAAGGTGTACATATATGTCCAGATGCCTAACATGCAATTTCAAATTACCGGTAATGCATTACATAGCAGCTGATTACATTAGCAAGTTGTGGTACCAAGCTCAATAATCATAGTTCATTTCATTAGCCACCAGTGGTTCCATGCTAAATAAAGATAACCCTTATATTTATGAATTTGTCTAGGTTACTATTACCATAACATACCATGTCTTTGATGATATTTTTTTCTGTATTTTTACAGTGTGACAGTTGGATTGTGGCCCATCTGGAGCATATTTACCCCATTCATGCTATTTACATTTTTTATGGGGTTTGTTGTGACACTTGCTATGCTACCAAACTTTTGACAGCAGGACATACCAGCATACAGTTTAACAAGACATCAATAGTTCAAACTTCAATTGTTTGTTCATAGTGTTAGAGATTTTAGGAACTACATGTTGTTATTATCTATTTTCATCATCTACATGTATTTGTTTATCAACTTGTAATTATTACTGATATTTATTAATAGATATATTACTGTAGATCTATACATGTATACCGGTAAATGTTTATGATCTGAGTCAGTAACATTTAATTTAGCACATTTAATTGTTGATTTTTTTTTGTTGCTCAGCTAATTTTCATAGAATTTAAACAAAAGAGATAATTAAATAGAAACTGTGAATGATCTCCCTTTCCAGTACTCTCTAATACATTTGTAATCATAAGCTTAAAGGCTGTCAGAATTGAATTTTTTTTTAATATTAAAAGTTGCCAATATTCGATGTTTTATACTAATTGCAATTGAAATTTTTAAAATATCATACGGAAATACGTCGCTGTTTTATTTTCTTGAATCCAGTAAAGAATCCAATGTTTACCCGCGCAATATTCATACGACCTGGCAGTGAACTCATTCGGGAAATTGTTTGTTGATGAAGAAAGCACATGGCACAAATCGAATCGTGGAAGAACAAACATATTGACGGATTCTATACGAAAAAGACACAAAAAGGAGGATTCAGCAAGCTTTGTGTAATAATTAGAAAAAGATGTTATACCGACCTACTCCATTTTTCAACATGTAAGCATAATTTAGTATCTTTTTTTCGGCCGAATCGTATTTTGACAGTAGAATTGCATCATAGTTTTTTATATAGTCTTTTTTTTTTCAGGAGAAAACCCTAGGTGATATATCTCTTTTAAATTAGAGACTAAAATAATGAACTTCATGTCTACTTTTTTTCTAAAAAAATATAATCAAGACTACTCAAGTGTTGTCAATAATATGCAATACAATTTGTTTACAAATTTCCCTTTATCGGACGCTTTGCAGAGTTTGGGTTTGTTTTTATTGATTCATCACGTATTTCCGATTTTAAGTGTCATTCTTACTAAATACCATTATATAATATTAACTGATTACCGCGGGATCCAATTTCATAGATATATTTCTTAAATCTTGAATTATATTAATTCTAGCGAATTTACATTCAACATGCTTCCTGGTTATTTATAGCAGTTATCAGTATTCGGCAAACTTCGGAAAAGCAGCCGACTTATAATTAGGTCGTGTTAATGGTGATTTTACCAACAGCCATTGAATTCTTTTCACTAATTATGACATTATAGCATATTTTTTAAACCTGGCTTCTTGTTCAGAACATTTTATTAGTATAAAACATCGAATATTGGCAACTTTTAATATAAACAAAAAAATTCAATTCTGACAGCCTTTAAGATTATTTATAGTAAATATATGTTATAGGAAAATTATATTTTACCTATTGAATTATTAGTACTTTTTAAAATCCAATGGCTTTTGCTGATATGGTTTTGCTGTGTATTATTTTTTTTATGCTTTTGGGGTAGAGACAATCATTTGTATTTGTGTTCTATTATTTTTATGATATAAAGCCTTTGCATCAATTGATATAAATACTCACCACTGAAATTAAAATCAATGTATAGTCCCCATAGAAATAATTTTGTAACTATTTTTAACATAATACCTTGGTAGAATTGATACTTGTATTTTACATCACTTTTCAATTATTTCTTGTATTTCATTATGTTTTTTTAAGTGGCATCCATTCAGTAAAATGTATACAGATTTTTTTAATGACTACATGATGATGTTAAGATGTAGGTTACTGCTTCCTTTGTCATGATCATGATTAATGAATTTACAGTTCCTAAATAATGTTATTATTTTTAAAATTAAGGTTCTTCTCCCTCAGGCATAAGTGACTGTAGCCAATTTTGGCTTTCCGAACTTTTGACTTGTGAGTGTACCTGATGAAGGTTATTCCAGAAACATGGCATGTACACAGTCCTCACGGTGAGCACCGGTCCTCTGACCCAACACCAGTAAACTTTGTTCGGAACAGTAAATTTTTCAGTTTTTATATAGAACAATATAGAAATAAATTCAATAATTTCCTTCAGACCAGTAAATTCAAATTTTCATTTCAATTTGAAATCTACGTTTTTATTCATAAGTAATAATTGTTCCAATTTCCAACTATTTTGTATTTCTCAACATGTTTGTATACTGATGGTTTCACAAAAACTAAACATTGTGAAATGTTCAGTGATAAAAATTTGTTAATATAGCTTTTTTTTAGAAACTGTCTTCTATTTTTTATTTTTATTCTTAAGAGAACTGCGATCGTTTCAGTGTTTGTTCACACATCATCAAATTTCTGGTGTGTTTAGAAATCGTTTCGGCTGAACTTATTACCTACCTCAATAAAGATTTATGTTTTATTTCTATAGATTTTTTTTGAAGTTGTATTCATATCTTTAATTCCAATAAAAAAAAATACCACCCACTTATAGATGGTCTTCTTGTATGCTTCTTTTTACATCTATATGAAAATAGAGGGAAATTTTGGACATCTCAAGATAATCAAGAACCATGATGTAACAAAAATATTAGAATAAAATGTGGAAATTTACTAGCAATTTTTAAACCAGGTTGACATAGGAACACTTATGTTTAACTTGATATGTCAACGTTATGCTTTATAATGTTAAATTGTGATAATTTTCTTCTAATATTCTGGAATATATTATATAGGTACAGTAACTAACAAATAGTTTAACAAATGTACATATCTATTTTGATAATTAAGTCTCCCAAACAAAGTTTGGGAGACTTATTGTTTTTCTCCGTTTCTTATTATTAAGTCTCCCAAACAAAGTTTGGGAGACTTATTGTTTTTTTATTATTATTATTAAGTCTCCCAAACAAATCTCCCAAACAAAGTTTGGGGGACTTATTGTTTTTGCTCTGTTTCTTATTATTATTATTATTCTTTCTTTCCGTGCACCATGAACTTGTCCACGGCAGATCTCAGGAACTACAGGACAGAATTTCATGAAACTTGGTGGAGTTATAGATATATGTTTCTAGTTGATCCTAAAGTTTTCAGATTTGTGGTAAAGGGGGTCAAAGCCATATTTTTGGGGGTTCAAAGAGGGTGGGGGTTACTATGGGAAACTTGAAATTTTGTACATTAATGTTGATAACTTCTAACTGGATAATGATAGAGACATAAAATTTGACATAGTGATAGGTCACCATTAGAGGAGCAATTCTGCGTTTTCAAAATTTTCAAGATGTCTGCCATTTTCAAAATGGCTGCCAAAACATGGCATAAAAATGGGGGGTAAAAATTCAACATTGTCCGATATCATCAAAATTTGATATGTGGGTAGATAGTGTCAGTGGCCGGTTTGGGAGACTTCATAATCGTTAGATTATAATCATATCTTGTTATTCTTCTCTTTCTTCTCTTTCTCCTTTCTTTCCGCAGACCATGAACTTGTCCATGGCAGATCTCAGGAACTACTGGACAGAATTTCATGAAATTTTGTTGAGTTATAGATATATGTTTCTAGTTGGTCCTAAAGTTTTCAGCTTTGTGGTAAAAGGGGTCAAAGTCATATTTTGAGGGGTTCAAAGGGGTGGGGGTTACTATAGAATCCTATGGGAAAGTTGAAATTTCGTACATTAATGTTGATAACTTCTAAATGAATAATGATAGAGACATAAAATTTGACATAGTGATAGGTCACCATTAGAGATGTCTGCCATTTTTAAAATGGCTGCCAAAACACGGTATAAAAAACGGGCGGTAAAAATTCAACATTGTCCGATATCATCAAAATTTGATATGTGGGTAGATAATAATGTCCCGACATTGAACAATTTCTACCGGTCGCCATTTTCAAAATGGTCGCCACAATTCCGCACAAATTCAACAATGTCCGATTTCAACGCCATTTCATATGTGGGTAGATTATGATGTCCCGAATTGATTCCTGACATCGAAAAATTTCTACCGGTCGCCATTTTCAAAATGGCCACCACAATACCGCACAAATTCAACATTGTCCGATTTCAACGACATTTCATATGTGGGTAGATAATGATGTCCCGAAATGATTCCTGACATCGAAAAATTTCTACCGGTCGCCATTTTCAAAATGGCCACCACAATACCGCACAAATTCAACATTGTCCAATTTCAACGACATTTCATATGTGGGTAGATTATGATGTCCTGACATCGAAAATTTTCTATCGGTCGACATTTTCAAAATGGCCGTCACAATACCGCACAAATTCAACATTGTTCGATTTCAACGTCCTGAATTGATTCCCGACATTGAAAAATTTCTACCGGTCTCCATTTTCAAAATGGCCACCACAATACCGCAAAAATTCAACATTGTTCGATTTCAAAGGTAATTTTAATTTATTTTTTAAACCGGTTGTCTGTGGCCGGTTTGGGAGACTTCATAATCGTTAGATTATAATCATATCTTGTTTCTTATTGTTTTTTAATAAAGACTAAGTTACTCGTCATTTTCAGTTATCTGCAAATAAATTGATTTATTTTACTTTAGTCTTTGAGTACAGATCTTATTTAATACAGTGGTGGTCTTTAGTTCAAAATATAGGCACTAGCTGAAAAGACTGATTGTAAAATTACATTAACATTGCAGTTGTGATATTATAAAGTTTGCATTGATAGTGCAAATGCTGCCAAATTGTTTTAATATTTTTTGTATGGTATGCATGGCAGGTATGTCCTGTAAGGTACAACTAATCATTGTATTTTTTGTGTCATTACCAGTATCTCCTTACTATTGTTTATACACAACACCTCTTACTACAGGGGTCGTCGTGGCCGTGATCGTATGGTAATTGGATTTACAACTACCTATGCAATCAGTCCCTATCACCACTAAAATTGTGAGATCGAATCCCGATCCAGCAGGTGTACTCGATACAGCATCATGTGATAAAGTTTGTTAGTGACTTGCGGGAGATCTGCGATTTTCTCTGGGCACTCCGGTTTCCTCCACCAATAAAACTGTCTGCCACGATATAACTGAAATATTGTTGATAGTGGCGTTAAGCACCATAACTCCCCTCTTACTACACATTTAACAATTTTGTCAAAAATCTTCTCGTAACATGTTAAGTGCACCTGATATTTTAAGCTTCTTAAAAAAATTGATATTTTTGGGGTTTCCACATGCCAATTAGGATTAGAGGTATTTTTTAGCTTTGCTGTTTTTTATGTGTCAGTTGAGGACAAGATGTGAAATACCCATAAATATTTTGAATTGTACAGAAAAGTACATGTATTACATAGTAGCAATTTTGTTAGAATTTTATTTTTAATGAAATAGAATGGGAAAAACTGCCACTTTGCAAATTATCTGTTATAGTTCAATGACAAATGTTGACAACAAATTTTATTATGGCAAGTTAAGTGATTATTTGTGAAGACCTGCCTTGTAGTACTAGTAGTATGTGTACCATGTTATGTAGATATAACCTTTTTATTTAATTCTGGTTACACAGCTATTTACTTGATATCACAAATATTTACTTGATATGTACTTAAGACTGTGGTCAGTGTGATTACTAGTAGATATTTAACTGAGAGTGAGATTCCACTGCCAGTATTGACCTTATTATGATTTTTTAAAACCTGTCTTATATGACTTTCAAAAGAAACACTGAAATAGAAATAGGGTCACATAATCTTCATCTTGCTGAAGGCGGCCAGTATCTGGTAGAAGACATGTGGACTCTAAATTAATATGAAATATAATGAGTAGGTAAATTAAAATTAAGGTCACATAATACAAATTATTGCTTAACAGAGGTGGTCACTAAAAGAGGTAGTAGTCTTTATTGTGAAAAATTAAAGAGATATCACCTAGCGTTTTCTCCTGAAAAAAAGAATATATAAAAAACTACAATGCAATTCTACTGTCAAAATACGATTCGGCCGAAAAAAGATACTAAATTATGCTTGTGTTGAAAAATGGAGTAGGTCGGTATCACATCTTTTTTTTATTTTTACACAAAGCTTGCTGAATCCTCCTTTTTGTGTCGTTTTCGTGTAGAATCTGTCAATGTTTTTGTTTGTGCCATGTGCTTTTTCTTCAGCAAACAATTTCGCACATGCGCAAACACTTTACCGAATGAGTTCACTGTGTAGGTCTTATGAATGTATGAATATTGTGCGGGTAAACATTGGAGTCTTGACTGGATGGAAGAAAATCAAACAGCGACGTATTTCCTTCGTTCTAGGCTATTTACGTATGATAGTATGAAAAATTTCAACTGTAATTAGTATAAAACATCGAATATTGGCAACTTTTAATATTAAAAAAGAATCAATTCTGACAGCCTGTATGCCTTTAAGGTAAATCTCATTCTCATTTGTGGGTCAGTATATTCTTATTTTTAAAAGTAATAATATAGAAAGAAAGACATTTTGTTTTCAATCTTAAGCTGTTCCTTCAGTGCACAGTAATGTTAATGTGTGAGTATTATGCTGTGCTCATGCATAAAGAGTTTTCTACTAATTGTATTAACTAAATCTTCTCAAGTTGAAACAATACAGAAGTACTTTTTGTTTTTAGTATATTTTAAATAAATTTTTATGATGAATGTCCCTGATCCATTTTTTATAATGCATGTCAGCTATTAGAGTATCGAGGTACATTGCTTTTTATGACATGTGAAAAGCACAACATTTATGTTCATATAACACTTTGAAACATCTAACATGTTTGTAATATACACGTTAACATGACATCAGTTACAATGTCACATGACATCAGTAACAATGTCACATGACATCAGTTATAGTGTCAAATGACATCAGTTACAATGTCAAATGACATCAGTTACAATGTCACATGACATCAGTTACAATGTCACATGACATCAATTACAATGTCACATGACATCAGTTACAATGTCACATGACATCAGTTACAATATCCCATGACATTAGCTTCAATGTTGTATAGGTATATAATATAATATGTATGAACTTACATCTTATAAACTGTTGAATGGTTTTTTATGATAATTTATAATATGACTACTCTTGTATTCCGAATATCAAAAAATAAATCACAAGTCACTGCAGTAATTCACAAATGTGCAATGGCATATGAGTGAATTGCCATCATTGTTTGGATACAAGTGATTTAATTTTAGATATTCGGAATGCAAGACTAGTTATTAACTACATAGATTTTACACTTTTGTTTGCGATGATAAGACGTTTAAAAAATGAACTTGTTTTTCTTTATCGTAAGCTCAACAATTGTGATGATGTTGGTACCATGTGGTCACAGTGAAATAATCATTTTTATTTCTCTTGATAAAATACCAGTTTTTATTTCACTTTAAAATCTCAGAATTTCATGGGAATTTGTATCTAAATTAATACATGTACTGTACATAATTCACATACAAGCTGCTGCTTATATGAATTGTGACTTTTTGCAACTTGCATTTTTTGTTTTTGCTTTTAAATCAAAAAGGATTTTTTAAATCACTAAATTTTTCAAAATCGAAAATTACTAACTGAATTGTTATTTTTCAAAATTTGTAGTAGAAATTACAGAACAAGTAAATAATTGTAACATAATTTTCTCATGCCTTAGTATGTGAAAAAAATTAACATAAGCAAACTGTCCTTCATAGGGCTAAAAAAAAAAATTCCATATATTTTATCATTACATGTGCCAATATTTTTGTAAAACAAGAATATTGTCATTTTTCTAATTTGTGGTAGCACCAGAAGATAGCACAGTGAAACAGTAGAAGTTGTCCTCAATTTTACAAACCACAACAACATGAATAAGTCACTATGTTTACCAGATTCACTATACTATTTTTATCTTTATTGAAAATTTTTTTTTCTTTTATTCAATAATAAAAGTAATACGAGTAAAAAAAAAATTTCTTGCACCAAAACATTTCTTGCACCAATCTTCCACAGTACTTTTTACACCTTTCTTTCAAGTCAAGTTAAAACATCAAGTTTGATTTCATAAGATATTTTTACAAGTCAAATCTGACTGGTGTACTTTCTTAATACACTAAATTTTTATCAATATTTTACATTTCTTTGAAGCCAGCTCGACACATCAAGATTAATCTTATATGGATTGTTATATATAAGAGTCTACAAATCTTACCAACTTGTTTACAATCTTACTACACTATTACTGTCATCTGCCGAATGTTGCTTAGTTATTTGTAATCTTTTGAGGTTAATCTTAGTGTGTGTTCTCAAGAATCTTATGATAAAGATATTATAAATATAAATTTTATTAAATTAGTCTCAGCTTGTATGTATACTAGCAATATATGTTTTCTTTATAAACATTTTTCTTATTCAGTGTAAAAATGCAGACACATATAAAAACATGTATTTTTAATTTTTAAAAACTTAAAATTATTAACAAACAAAGTTCTCTGTCATATTGGTGCTATGAAATTTACAAGTCTTAAGTTTTCATAGATTTTTACTTTTCAAAATTAATTTTGGCAAAACAACTGTATTTTGTTTTAAATTGACGAACAAATTGAATTTTTTGTTGCATTACGTTGTAACTGAATAAGTGGATGATGATGGGTAAAATTTGTATCTTTTCATGTGTTATTAGCTCACCTGGCCAAAGGCCATGTGAGCTTTTGTTTTGCCATCACTTGGCGTCTGTCGTCCGTCCGTCGTAAACTTTCACATTTAAATCTTCTCCTCTGAAACCCCTGAACCAAATTAAACCAAGCCTGGCAGGGTGGGTCCCTTTCAAAATTGTGTCCGAAACCCGCCCTCCATTCAAGATGGTTGCTGTTACTAAAAATAGAAATTTCTTCAATTGTCCATTGCTGCTTTAGTATAAGTCAAAATGAGCTCAAATTTTAACTGCAGCTACATGGAAAGGAGTAGTTTTTGCTTCAGCCGATTTATACCGATTATGCAAATTGGGCATATTTTGATAAAAGATCACATTTAAATCTTTTCCTCTGAAACCGCTGAACCAAATTGAACCAAACCTGGCAGGGAGGGTCCCTTTCACAATTATGTCCGACAGTCCCGCCCTCCATTCAAGATGGCTGCTATTACTAAAAATAGACATTTCTTCAATTGTCCATTGCTGCTTTATTATAAATCAAAATGAGCTTAAATTTTAACTGCAGCTACATGACAATGAGTAGATTAACATTTATTCTGGGTTTTTGTGAAATTTTTCTTTCAACCGATTTATACCGATTACACAAATTAGACATATTTTGATAAAAGATCACATTTAAATCTTCTCTGAAACCGCTTAACCAAATTAAAGCAAATTTAACTGGGATGGTACTTGGATGGTCCCCTTTCAATATTGTGTCCGACAGCCCTGCCCTCCATTCAAAATGGCTGCTGTTACTAAGAATAGAAATTTCTTTAGTTGTCAATTTCTGCTTTATTACAAGTCAAAATGAACTCAAATTTTAACTGCAGCTACATGGCAATGAGTAGTTTAACTTATATTTTGGGGTTTTCTGTGAGATTTGTTCAGCCAGTTTATTCCATTTAGGAATATTATGAGATAAAAATCACATCAAAATCTTTTGCTCAGAAATTTGAGTTGAAATGATCTTTGGGTGCCCCACTTTCAAAATTATGTGTAACACCCCCATTTTCTATCAACATTAGATGTCAAATTGAAAACCAGGTGAGCGATTACAGGCTCCCGGGAGCCTCTAGTATTTCTTTGGAAGGAGCTTTAAATTTTATTTTAAGAGTAACAGGCATTTTGATTTCTTTGTTTGGTATACTGTTAGAGAGAACATTTATTAATTTATAAAGGCTGATCTTGATTATCAGTAATACGATTAATATGACTTCTATTTTTCAAAGTGTTTCTAATACGGAGTAGACAAATTGAGTTTTGAATTAATATTATTGTGTTGATGTCGGAGAAGGTAGATGGTAAAATACTTTTTAATAGTTATATTAGTCCAATCAATGTCCAATGGTATACTAAGAGAACTAAAATAAAGGTGACATTACCATATTTTCCTTAAATAAAAATGGTTGCTAATGTAGCTTCAAAAATTAAGGTCACACATGACAAGAAGTTTTTGTCAATGCAGCTTCAACTACTACACATTGATGTCATCATAGAAAAGCTGTTATACAACTGAAGTGTTTATAACTACTGTAGTTTTATTGTTATGAAGGTTCAACAGAATAGTTGTCCAGTAGTCCCCCTCTAATCAGACCACCCCTTCTGCAAAGAAAAAGTGACCTTAGAAGGGGAGTTGCCTTTCTTGAGAGGGACAATTTTTGTAGTATTTTAATATAGCAGTGTATCTGCATTCTGGCCTGATAAGAGAGGTGGCCTTATACAAGGGGAGCTACTGTACAGCTAAATCATTTGAAGTATAACTATTTAAAACTCAATTTGAACTGACTCTAAGATCTCTTTTTAAATTTAATATAGCAGTAATGGTGCAGACATTCCATAGTTTTATTTATTTTTTTATCTTAAAACTTATAGTGCAAATTTTAACAATGTTAGTAAATACTTAAAAAAAAATATCAATATTTTTGCAAAGAAATGTTATACAATGTATTTAATATAGTTAGGGCCTGAGAGCCAGACCATGAGTGTTGTATGTATTGTAATCTATTTGATAATTGTCAGTATTATTTTATATATAAATATATCTATATTTGTCATTTTTAATTATCAAGTAGGGACAATGGAACTTTCTCATATTTACAATTGAACCATGTTAATACACAATGCAATTCATTTCCTTGAGGAACTCAGGGTGGAATATGAGCTATTTTTAGTACTTGTTTATATAGTACATCCTGGGTTACTGATATACTTGAATCATTCAAAGTAAAATCGTTTGAGAGCCTCTTGTTTTTATTTTATTTATTAATGTAAATATGATTAATATTCTATAATTCTTTATTTTATTTCAATCATTTGTAAATAACCAGGTTGAGAATAAAAATTGGTGAGAAATGCTTACAGTGCAAAAATATGAAGTAATTTCTTCTTTTCACCCAAGAATGATTTTTCACTTTGTTTTTAAAATGTACTGTCTCTGAGGTGTAAATCTTACTTACATCAACATTATAACATGAATAATAACAGAAACTTAGATGTGCAGTTTTCATTTTGAACCAAAGAAATTTTATAACAATGTTCAAAAATGGTCTATAATGCTATCAAATATTTTTGGAAGGTATATCTTTTAAAATTCAGTAAAATTCAGTTTACCGGTACATGTCTTTAAACATGAATTATGTTGTGTCTTTGCATTCAAATAAAACAGAATTATTTATTTTTCAACGAGATTAAAAAATGGCTGACATGTTACCATTGTTTTTCTTCTGACTAAAGTTTCAAAGAATGATGCAGACAATACCATTTGCTTGTGTCTTATAAATATTCTGTTTTGACTTGGTTATTAGTTAGAATTTTAAGTATATGTGAGTTGATCACTTGTTTTAGTTAAGAATTTAAAGAAATTGTATGAAGAAAGTAATACAGTTAGAAAAAAAACATTAATGTCATGCAACAACATGAAATTTTACAATATCAAACATTAAATGTATCTTACTTTAACATGAGAATCAGTAAATGTATCTTTCTTTAACATGAGAATCAGTAAATGTATCTTACTTTAACATGAGAATCAGTAAATGTATCTTTCTTTAACATGAGAATCAGTAAATGTATCTTACTTTAACATGAGAATCAGTAAATGTATCTTTCTTTAACATGAGAATCAGTAAATTTATCTTACTTTAACATGAAAATCAGTAAATGTATCTTACTTTAACATGAAAATCAGTAAATGTATCTTACTTTAACATGAGAATCAATAAATGTATCTTTCTTTAACATGAGAATCAGTAAATGTTTTTATGTATTTAAAAATCTAAAAATAGAGATGCTTCAAGCAGGTTGTAACCACACATTTAATATAAAAAAAAAAACATTGATAAAATTTTGACCATTATAATAAAACTAATCATAATGGTTATTTGCAATAAAAACCATATATTATAAATTTAATTGACTTGTCATAGAAATTTGTAGCTAAAATGAATAAACAGTTTAATAGCATTCCTTCAAAAAAAAATATAAATTTTGTGTTTGAAATTTGTAATGAGAGTTATGTACTTAAAATAGGACTAAAATGTCTCATAATTTTGTTTCAATATTGTTTTTTGTGGCCATATAAAATTTGCCATAAATTTCTATGGCAAGATAAAAATCAATCTCTAAAGATTTATTTTCAGAGAAAAGTCAGCTACAAAAGTATGATGTTTTTTAAATCACATTTTTTTTTATGAAATCTTAAGAAGATGAAACAAGAAAGGAACAGTTTCAAAGTGATCTGTTTCTATATGACTTGACTTGACTTATATTAATTTAATTTAATTTAATTTTAATCATATTTCAAAAAATGTATACTAGTTAGTGTAAACATATTTTATTAAGTAATTCATTAAGACAATACAAGCATGAATCATTAATAGGATTCGGAAACAAGTTATAAAACTTATATTAATCCGTTTCCTGAAACTATCTTTTAAAAGTAAAACAGTAATGGCCTAAGGTGCCAAAAATACAATATTACTGAACGTTATACTAGTTAGAACTTTCTTTTCATAACACTATCTACATCTGTTCATTTCGAAACTTACACTTGCTGAAAAATACATTTAAATAGAGAAATATTCATTTTTATAAAGCTATATTTTCCCACCATTTGATAATTAATTAAACATTTATCATACTGTTAACATTCAGTAATATTGTATCTTTGGCACCTTAGGCCATTACTGTTTTACTTTTAAAAGATAATTTTTGGTTTATATTGGTTATACCAATAACAGCTACATTATAAATATTATAAATGTTAGATATAATGGCATCATCCTATCTTAATATTTACTCATTTTAATATCAATTACAAGATGGCAATAGATGAACAAAACATCAATATTATAAAAAAGCAAACTTTTAAAATGCAATAAAGATATTTTTTTACAAGAAGATACTTGGGTAAAAATGAGATTATGTTTTAGTTGTAACTGCTACCTGAATTACTTTGAACAAGGAGAATTAACTATTTACAAAGAATTTTTAATCTGTTTGTGATATAGCATCAAATCTAACTAATGCTGTGATTGATTGATTAGTGTTTAACACCGACTATAGCAGTAATACTGTAAAAAAAAAGAACATATGTAAGAAATGGAATGTAAATGAAACTTTTTATTTGTGTTGATATAAAGGAACTACAAAAGAAATGTAAATCTATTAGTTAAAGGGAAACTTCGCAAAAAAAATATTTTTTTATATGTTTTTCCTGATGTATAAATATGGATGTTTATATGTATATTAGCATTTTATTATGTTGAAGTTCGTCTTCAATGAGACACATTTACAAAAGATTTTTTTCCAAAATTGAAGAACTACGAAATTAAGTTAAAAAAAGAACGGACATCGGAACAATGCCCTGAATTCGTTAAAAAAAATTCCAAAAAGGCCTATACTACGCGACAAAATTGGTTTAATGACATTATTCAGTAAGATCACACTTTGTAATCGATTGTGCATGCACTACAATAAAGATACGCATACGCTAAAGGCACAGAAAGTTACAGGGTATGAAGCCATACAATTGAGAGGGTTATGTAAACATATAATTTGTAATAGATTTCATTTGACAATTACAGACAATGAGTATTATAAATAAGTTTATTATACAAAAACAAAGCGTAACATATTTTGTTTATTTTAATCACGTCTTTCGAACTGGTGTACCTTTCTGATTAATCTCAGAATAGTCATAAAAAATTTGTTCATCACAATTATTGATATTTCACCGCGAATATTTAGTTTGATGTATTGTTGTTGTGTATCAATCATAATTGTTATTTGTATATGCCCTCCTGGGGCCCTGATTTGGTTAATAAACTTATTTTAATTTCTATTTCTATAAGGAAAAATTGCATACGAATGTTTTTTTGTCTATTTTGCAAGAAGAATTTCTACCCTGCCCTGTTCACCCTGCTTTATTTCATAATTTTGGTTGTTGCTACATCATTCTGATGGGGCACAAAAAAATCAAGATAAAAATGAACAATTCAATTTAGCTTACGATCAATGGTAATCTTAAGATTTTTTGTGAAAATAGCCCATGAATCATTGCTGCATTAGGTGCGGATCCAGCAGTTTTGAAAACGGGGTGCCAGGCTCTTGTTTGTCAATTTTTACCCAATTTATACACAAATTTTACTAAATTGTCGAACACCCCCTTGATCTGGCAGTGTGCATTAATATGCACCCATTCCTAATGTATACTTCAACGTGATCAGGGTCGTGTATTTTGATCACCTATTAGAACCTTTAAAATGTGTATTGCATCTGCTATTCTAGTCACGGGTAGCGTAATTTGTTTTTATTTTATTTTATGTTTTTGTCTATTTGACTTGTGTACGTTGTTTGTATATATTCCTTGTACATGCCTTCAACCCTTAGGGGTAAAATTTTAGTTAGTTAACGGGTCACAAAATGTGCATTGCGTTTCTGATTATTGCCAAATATTGTGACACATGTATTCAGGTATTCGGTCAGAGGCCCGTCGACCGGATGTAAAATGACACTTGTATATTCTGCCTGGCGATTTCCTGTGTGGACCTAAACTCATTACGCAATATTAGGTACCCTGCTGAGTGAACCGGTGTGAATGTACCTGTCGTTTTCAGAATGAAGATAAAAATAAGTAAATCCCGCATTTCACTTCTTACTTCAGGAATTATTTGCCTTAATTTATTGAAGAATAAAATATTTAATATTAAAATATGGTCTCTCGCTTCTGAAAATACTTGAAAAATATAAGAAATATATTTTTCGCATAATATTTTACGTTTCGCTCATCAAAAATGACAAGCAAAAAAAGTAAAAGAAATTAACATTTTTAAACCACTTGCTCGCTCTGGACAACGTTTTTAGCACAAAATCAGAAGAACAAGAAGTAAATTTGGTGTGGCCTAATCTCTTTAATTTTTGACTGCCCTTCATCTGTTTATACCGCTCATGATCTCTTCCGAACTTTGTCTAAATGAATATCAGTGGATATCAAATTTGTGTCGTTCTGACGTGGGTTGTTCTCGATTTCCCGACGTTGGGCACTCGCTGCCTCTTCCATTTGTCTGAGTTCTTCTTCCGTATATTCTGGTTTCAAGTTGGTAACCAAACACCCCATAGTCGTCGAAATCTACATCACTTGAGGCGCTAGTCACTTTCCGTACCTGAGCTCGACATATTTAAGCTATAACTGTATATATCTTTATTCTCATACAGCCAAATACAATGGTACAGAGAAAAATAACAACATAATAATAACATAACAAGACTTTTTACAAAATATACATAGGTTAAGGAACAACAGGAGTACAAAAGACCTTATTGATATGTTTGTTAAATATACATAATTTTCGTAACAGCGATTGTTTTTTGGTAGATAGAAGTTCACAGAATTTGACAACATTATGTCTTTTCATATAATATTTTGGAAGAAGCTGCTTGCGTTTATCGTTTAAAGAGGAACACTCTAAAACATAGTGGTATTCATCGTCTAAATTCTGACAATTACATAAATTACAGTACCTGTTTTCTCTCCATCTACCGGTTTCAATCGGTAGATAGTGATTTGTTGTCCTAAATCTACACAGTCTGATTGCATCACCTATATTTAAAATATTGAAATATTCCTCGAATTCGAATTTGATTTTAAAAATCCTATAATTTAATGCTTTTGAAGAATCTGACAGAGATGTTTGCCAATTCTGTACAAACTGATCTAACAATCGCTGTTTCACAACACATTTTAACCATTCTTTATTATTAACATTTTCTGTTTCCCATCTATATGTAAATCCACACTCATTTAGAATTGTTCTGATAAAATAAACCCAGTTTAAATTAGTATCACCATTTTCATTCAAATTTCTAGAAAGCCTATAAAATACATTTGAAAATTTAGCCTGCTTACCACTTAAAAGTCTTGCCCAGTATGAAATTGTCCTTACTTTTATATCAATATCAATTGGATACCTGCCTAGCTCACCATAAACCATATAGTTTGGAGTAGAGGACTTTAAATTTAAAAGTATTTTGCAGAATTTCAAGTGAACTCGTTCTAGTACTTCATTTTTGCCAAATCCCCAGACCTCGCAACAATATAACGTTAATTTTGGGGCTTTATATAGAAATGTTCCCAAACAAACAACACGCGTTGAACAAAAGAAAGGTAAAGAAATATTGATTGAGTAAAATCATAATCATTTGATTAAATTAAATTAATTAAAACATCTTTTATGAACACCGACCGTTAAAATAATGATTGAGTAAAATCATAATCCTTTGATTAAAATTAAATTAATTAAAACATCTTTTATGAACACCGACTGTTAAAATAATGATTGAGTAAAATCATAATCATTTTTTTTTATTGTTAAAAAGAAAAATTCATTTCTAAACGTTTAGGCCTAAATCGTTTTATTTAATATTAAAAATAAAACATCTTTTACGAACATTGATCGTTAAATTATTATGATGAGACAGCTATATATACATGTAGTTAGGCCAATTTGGCGCCTCTCATAATGAAAACTTATAATTTCAAGGATGGTGTATACTTTTTTATCATCTAAAACATAAATTGTTCCTGTTATTTCAATATTATATTTATTCTAATGTTTTAAGAATATTTTATCTTTAATAGATAATAAACGATCTACCAACTTGTCTTGGAAAGCAAATAGTGTGTATTCAAATTCCCATTTTATTAATCCGGTCACCTTGAATTTTACACCTGTATAATTTTACCCTCCGGCTAGAAAACACACAAGCGAACATCTACATGCGGAGATCAAAATAACAGTAAACAGCATGCCGAATAATGATTATAAAAAAGGGATTAAAACAGAATCTAGAAATCAATACACAAGTTACGCGTTGTCAAAATTATCCATTATATTTTTCAGCACATTAGCAGTAAAACAAAATGAACATAATTGTAAAAGGGATCCGATATATAGCGAATATAGGTGACTGTTGTAAAACACTCTTTCCGTTGTAAATATAAAGGAAATGAAACATTTTGTTCATTTAAAATAGTTGTTTGTCAAAAAGGTACGTAGCTGTTCACTTCAGTATTTAATTTTCCAACGGTTATTAGATTTAAATTACAGTCCTCTGAGCGCTTTAAGCGAAGCGAATTTAACATCAGCGACCCAGACTTTAAATTTCAATCCCACAATGCATTTTTAGTTTAAAACGTCACAAACTAGTTGAAAAATTAGAAATTAAAATTACAAATTTGCGATTTGCTTCGTTATTTGTGGAAATATGTCGATAAAACTTTGTAAATATGTATTTTATATCACCAGGAACATATTTAGCTAACATGTAAAAAATCGCGAAGTTTCCCTTAAACAGCAACATTTGTATTGATTTGGAACAAAAGGTACCTGTCATGTTTATGGTAACCAGTCTGTGCCAAAAACCACTAGCCCTCGGCCCCAGTCTAGTAAAAACAGGTTCGGACTAGTGACAAAGTGCATAAAATTTTATAAATTAAATTGAAAAAATACCTTGGGCTAGTTTGCTAAAATGTTTTTGGTACAGACTGGGTATCAAATTGTCAGATTGATCTTCAGGACTTGTTATATGGTCTTTTTTTTCACCAGTAGTTTTATAGATAACAGTGGATTTTGTCTGTCTGTCAAGTCCACACTTTAAATAGAAAATAATGTTAAATGGGGAAGACTTCTCTGTAGATATGTAAACAATACCTTAGTAATGAGAATTCCTAAGTAGTATGATTTTATGCCATATCTCAACAGTCATTAGCATATTTATTTTTTTATTTCTGTGATACAATTGTACATAGGATATGTAATTTATTTTGTAATAGTCCATTTTTTTATTATAAAGATTTTTACAAATAAAAAGTTATTAAAGCTTTTTTTCTATTTCATTTTCTACAAACATAGTTATACAATGTACACGTAGAACATGTTTGAATAATTGGGATTTAGCTATTTTTCAGCTTTTATTGTGATGAACAAGTTACAGTTTAAAAAAAGGAAGAGATTTCCATCTAAACAAGGGCAACACAAAGCGTGGCGTATCCCCTCGCCTAAAAATTAGACCCTGTGACCTTGAAAATCAATATGGTTCCAGATTCTCTTAAGGTCTAAGTATGTACCAAGTTTGGTCAAAATCCATTGAAGAATATTGATTCTAGTGTTCCCAAGGATGTTATGTGGTACAAAAATTGACCCCTTGACCTTTGACCTTGAAAATCAATAGGGTTCCAGACTCCTAAGGACTATGTATGTACCAAGTTTGGTCAAAATCCATTGAAGGATGTTGATTCTAGTGTTCACAAGGATGTTACACAGTAAAAATTTGACCCTGTGACATTGACCTTTGACCTATGACCTTGAAAATCAATAGGGTTCCAGACTCTCCTCAGGACTAAGTATGTACCAAGTTTGGTCAAAATCCATTGAAGGATCTTGATTCTAGTGTTCACAAGGATGTTATGCGGTAACAAATTTGACCCAGTGACCTTGACCTTTGACCTTGAAAATCAATAGGGTTCCAGACTCCTAAGTATGTACCAAGTTTGGTAAAAATCCATTGAAGGATGTTGATTCTAGAGTGTTCACTAGGATGTTATGTGGTAAAAATTTGACCCTGTGACATTGACTTTTGACCTATGACCTTGAAAATCAATAGGGTTCCAAACTCTCCAAAGGACTAAGTATGTACCAAGTTTGGTCAAAATCCATTGAAAGATGTTGATTCTAGAGTGTTCACAAAGATGTTACACGGTAAAAAAATTACCCAGTGACCTTGACCTTGAAAATCAAAAGGGTTCCAGACTCTCCTAAGGACTAAGTATGTACCAAGTTTAGTCAAAATCCAATGAAGGATGTTGATTCTAGAGTGTTCACAAGGATGTTATGTGGTAAAAATTTGACCCTGTGACCTTGACCTTGAAAATCAATAGGGTTCCAGATTCTCTTAAGGACTAAATATGTACCAAGTTTGGTCAAAATCCATTGAAGGGTGTTGATCCTAGAGTGTTCACAAGGATGCTACGGAAAAACGGACGGACGGACGGTAGCCTTACTATATCCCTTTGCAACTTTGTGGGCGAGGGGATAATTAAACTCAGCAGACACAGATCACATTTATGCCAAACATAAGCTTAAACGGATATTAAAGCTCGTTTTAACATATATTTTGTTCAACTCGTGACGAAGGTTGTTTCTTTTCAATTTAATTGTAAAAACAATCCAAAAATACTTTGCATGCCCATATAATCCCTAATATCGTTAAAATATCACTTAAAGGGGTTGAAATGAATTTTTGTCCTGGAAGCAAAAATTCAATTATTGGAAAAACCCAGAGAAAACCACAAGATATGACAGAATTATCAACGAATTATATCACTTTTACAAAGTTTCATTGATAAAAACCGGGTTAATGTTTCATAAATATCATTTATTGAACCAATTGCAAGTTTTCATGAGATACAAAAAGTTACCGAAATGAGCTTTAATATCCCTTTAAGATATACTAGTGTAAAAAAAAAAAATATGCACCATGATATGTCGTATATAAAAAGGGGTGGTCGTATGGTAGTTGGATTTACAACTACCTATGTAATTGGTGCCTATCACCACTAACGTGAGTTCGAAACCTGCTCAGGCCAGGTGTACTTGATACAACATTATGTGATAAGAGTTTGTCAGTGACTTGCGACAGGCCTGTGGTTTTCTCCTCCGGTTTCCTCCACCAATAAAACTGACTGCAACGATATATAGCTGAAATATTGTTGAAAGTGGCGTAAAACACAATAAACCAAACCAAACCAATCCAACCATATATAATAGAAAATACATTTCATTTAATCAAATTTGATATTTTTTTATTTACACAATCACAATATCTATCTGGCAAAGGTGTGAGATGTTAATGGTAGCAGCATTAATAGTCATGGGTGTCGACTTACAATTCACAAAATCAATATTCAGTTTTCACCATTTGCATTTATGCATGCCTGACAACGATGCCTCATTGAATACATGAGTGTGCTTCACAATGATTTTGTGGAATTTATCCAGATCCTGACTAATGCTGCACCCATTGACGCCAATATCGGTTGAAAGCCTGTCTTGCATCACAAAATATTACTTCTTCTAAAAATCATTTATTATACTTATGTATTAACTGCCTGACAATTTAGTCGCCTGTTAAACCTTGGCTATCAAAAATTAAAAAGATACTTTAAAACACACCTTTCCACAAATCTGCCTATATTAGATGAGATATTGGTTGGTAATTTGTTAAGGATTATGAAGCACCCTTATCTTAAAGGCTGGTGTTGCATTTGCTGTTTTCCGTGCATCAGGGGAGCAGCTAGTTCGTAGCGACTTCTTGAGTCGTTTGGAAAGAGCATACCTCAAGACAGTTGCTGCAGCCTTTAAACGTCTAGGGTCCGGCTGTCTTCAACATCGACAAATTTGTCTTACGAGGAGGAAATATTGTATTTGAATCATCATCGATCAACTGTTTACAGCAGTTATTGAAACGGTTTGCTTGATGAAGATTGTTTTCTATATATTGATCTTACTTTGGACTGTCTTTCCTGCCAGTGGAAAAACATTGAGGACTTTTACACAGAGGATGCCGTCTGTAGATCCAGAAAATGAAAAGTGCATGTTACAAAAATAATGTATTCAGATGCCAGGAATCCTCCACAGCTTCAAGCTGCAGTTCCTGGTGTCAGCCTATAAAGAACAACAAATAATCCTGAATCATTCCATGCCTATTTGAATGGACAGCTTTACTGTTTTCCTCCTAGTATTTTCACATTCCTAGATGTTGTTACTAAGATAGATCAAAGAAACAAAATGAGATGCCATGAAGTCATGGCTACAATGCACAAAGCCTAGAAATAACTTTCTTAACAACAATACATGAAGTTTTCATTTGTAGAACTAACCTGCACACAGTACAACGGATAATAAAAGATTTTCAGATTGTACCGTTATAACGCTGTGTTTGAAAGTTGAATTTGATATACGAGATTTGTAGTCTGTTTTAGCGCTGCATCATGAATTTTGATGTATGGCAATTGTAACTAGGATTTAGTGATGTATTGTGAACTTTTTATGATTTATCCTGCTTCCACCTCCTGTAGTTAGCAGGGGACAACATATATTACTTGGTTAATGGAAGAAGAAAGGTATTATTAAAAGGTGTTTTAGGGTTATGGTATTTAACGGCACTTTCAACAATATATCAGTTATAATGTGGCGGCCAGTGGATTGGTGGAGTAAACCAGAGTACCCGAAGAAAACCACTGACCTGCCGCAAGTCACTGACAAAGGTGTTTTAGGTACATGCAATTAGAAATGTCCGGAGATGAAATAACCTTTATCAAGCAGATGAAATGCCATTTGTATATCTTTTATCCTGAGGAAGAATAATTCAGTCTATGTTTTACTATGTCCTACAGTGATGACAAAAAAAACCAACAAATAAACTACACATGTAACAATTCAACCATACATGTGGTTTCTGAGATGAAGTTATTTGAAATTTCACCCACTCAGAAAGAAGAATTGACCCATCAGAACTTTTCTGAATGAAAATCAAATACACAAATAATATTGAAGACTATTCAAGTCACATTTCTGCCAAGTTTGCTTCAGATCAAGGACACATAAGACTGTCAAAAAGTGGCGACAAAAGTTCACATGACCCTTTGTACCTGGAGAGCTGAATATATCCACTGACTTTGGTACTCTGCATTTCTTCTGGTGCTCGTAATTGCTGAAGACAATACTTGGCTTCAAGATTAAGGACATCAAAGAATTATTTCCTTACTTTGAAATGAGATTTTTTTTTCTTGCGAGCATGTACATAAATAGCATTTCTTATTTTGGGCAATGGTTAGCACACTCAAGTGTGGTATATTGTGGGTAGGAGCCTTGGTAGAGTCAAAAGTCTATGAAATTAGTATTTGTTGCTTCTTCAATTAGCACACAGAATTAAGGATCAAGAGCAGTTATTGATAGCATCGGAATCATGATAAAGTGTCAGAGTAGAGCGACATGTCTACCCGCCAACTGGTGTTTCAGTGAGCTAGCACTATAAAATCAAACTAAGCCTGTGGGTCTAGTACAAAGCAGACATCAAGATCATCATCATCTCATCTAAATATAACTGGTTCTCACCATGATATAGGTGGAAAATTGTTCATTTGGCGTTAAACAACAATTACTCACTTGGCACAGCAAAGATAAATGCTGAAAATCAATTCTAAATGATTGTCTTTTATGGTCACTTTTTGCTGGCATGTTTTTAGCAAACTGCAGACATGTCAAATAAAAATCAATTGATTAGCTGAAGAACAAATTATAAGATCTTTTCCTTTAAATCCAGATATTTGCCAAACTTCCCTATCTTGAAGCCGTGTGTACTGGAGTCAAAATTATGAAGGTCGATTGAAAATAAACTAGAAAGAAATATCCTATAGGATTTGAGCACAATATTTTGAATTTATACATATCCAGCAAAACATCTTCAGAAACCACTTTACAGATGTAACAAGATGAATTAATAAAGAAACTGTCAGGTTGCATTTCTTAAGATTAAATGTAATTCAAAATTGACATCACTAACATAAATTTCTCATTAGTGTATGAAAGAAAGTACGAGTGACCGACTTACAGAAAATGGTGAAAACAATCTTGGATCAGTATATTGTACTTTTTTTCATGCTTATATTACTAACATTAGATTCTATCATTATTTTTCTTTTCTTTCTGGGACTTCCACATGTCATTACCAACACAAATGTATGGGTGTTTTTATCTCTTATACAACAGACCCTTCTAAGGTCTGAAACATGGCTTTGGCCAATTATCTGGTAAAAAGGTTGACATGTTTACCACACTATTCTCTCCAGCATAAATGTGACCCAAATTGATGCAATGGCATTTATTTGTTTACCGATTCTAAAACAGATACAATTATTGCACATCAACCAGATATACAATGTATTTGACCCCATATTCTTTCCAATCAACCCACCTAGAAAAGCAAATATTTGATTATGAATCTTCCTTGTAATGCCATACCACCCTCTCCAACCTTTTAGTTAATGAATTCATCAATTAGCCTCAATAACACCAGGCCATCATGACGGTTTACCTCATGAACATATAGTCGTTCACAAGAGAGACTGTACACAAAGTAAAGAAAAGCAAGAGTTGTTAGCATGTTAGTAGAAAATTAGTACAAAGTTTACTTCTAAAGTTTTTATTCAGAAGAAATATTACACAAAATGTTATGTGTTAGAAAGATCTAAAAAAGTTAAAAATTAACGGCAAATTACAAGGCTTCATTAAATATACAAATTGAGACAGTTACTAACAACACAACACCATTTTATAAATAAGGACTTTGCTTTATTAAAAAACATAAAAACTTTATGTCAATGCAGCAATGAACAAAATAACTTTAAAAACTTCCCATATACAAAAACACAACATGGATGACAGTTTGGTCTGGTCTACATGCTATTTGTCAACAACACCATTTAATTTTGTGAAAAATAATCGGCAGTATTCATAGACTGTCAGCAGTGATTTCTTTTTTGTTATCAATAAATAATTTAAGGTATTTTAGATTTCATACAAGTTTTGAATAAAAGTTTATAGAGTATTGATTAACTTGGCTGTCCTATTCAACCAGATCTTTAAAGGTATTGAAGTAAGGTCAAAAATTAGTGTGGTATAAAAATTTGCACAAACATAAGAATTTTCTTTATTCAGTTTAAAGATTTAATGAAAAATTAAAGTATTTTGATTAGGATTGCATGTGTTTAATGCCACTTCTCCAACATCATTAAGATATACTGTGGTGATCAGTTTTATTGGAAGATGACTCATAAGAAAACCACTGACTGTCCCAGAGATACCAGCAAACATTTCACTCAAGGTTTTATTCGGTACACCTTGCCATGGCTGATATCACAGGTAGATGTAAAATCTAACTACCATAAGATCACAGCCATGGTAGCCTTTTTAAAGTCTTTTGATTTCAATCATATTAATAAATGTTGATTTACATTGAAATCTTTGAAAACAGTACAAAAAAAAACTTTTTTGTGATTTACTACAATAAGTTGTATCATCATACATTTTTTAAAATAAATGTAATATGATAAATAGTTTCTTCAAAGGTCTAAAATTTGTCAGTTTCCAAAAATTTAGACAAATTCTACAAATCATGAAAAAAAAATCATCCGAATTAAATGGTGTTCTTGACAAAATCTCCTAGATAGGTTCCATTATGATGAAATGGCTAACAAGCGCAACAGCAAAAAATTCCAAAAATAATGTGAAAAATCTTTATCTGATATATGTACTATAATACTGAGTAACTACCCTCACAATATTAATTTTACAAATCTACCTAATACGTATAGTAAAATAACATGTGAAAATAGCTATTTGATTTTCTATACATGTGATAAATAACAATTTAAATGTGACATGATTTGTAAAATAAAACATGTTTTAATCAAAAATAGGTTTTTATTTGAATATTGCACTTGAGGAGAGATTACTTTCACAATTTTATGAGCCAATTTTAATTGAAGCAATGCACAGCTGTGGAGATACATTTTTACTATTACAATTCCACAAATAATATTTTCTAACCATGTTAATGCATGAATTAATTTATAAACTGTAATCAAAATTCGTGTGTTGAATACTTTTCAATTCTGTTATTCAATGACATTCTAGAAAAAATATGTAAAAAAAGGCATTTTTTTTTTAAACAATTTTTGTCTTAAAAAAATATCAAAAAATATTTTATGTAAATATAAAAAAATACTTTTTTTTCACATACTGTAAATTCATAAATTAGTGTGGTGCTTTTATAAATGTGACAAATTTCACAAGACCAAGATTACCTTATCTAAAACCTCATTCTGTAAATACATCCGAGCAATAATAACGAACAATTGATCAAGATTGTGTCCAAAATGACAAGTACAAAAAGATTTATATACCCCGGTAATTATTTTGTAACTGTTACATTCATGATTTTTTTAGAACCTTTTATAGTACAGCATCTGTACACACAGAAGTAAATGTTATTTGTGGAATTATAACACAAGTACTGGCTAATTGATCTTTGGTAAAAAGAGACTACCATTATCAAACAGAAACAAGAAACTACACAAAATAAATGGAAACTCTAAACCAATCAAACTGTAAGTTTGTATGTACTGGTGTATATCCTATAGCAAGTAATTTTGTTCATGTTTTTTTTTTTTATTGAAAGGTTATCAGAGAAACATATATAGTAAAATATTCTGATGAAACACCTACACAGTAAATGTGCTTTTAATAATGATATAATCATCTGAAAGTAATACCAATATATGTCAAACAAATTAAGAAATACATATATATACCATACAGTATTATGCAACACCAACCCTCGGTCAGCCGATCAATTTGAATAAAATTCAATATATATCTTCTTTTTTCGGTTTCTCGAGAGTGAGATGGTAGATTTTTATTTCATGTAAACACAAACAAGAGAGATATGCACTATTTGAAGGTCTTCAATATATTTATGTAAAAATATTCAAAGTAGTTAAACATTTTTATTGATGTTACTAAAATATGAAAGATCTTCTACATAGAAGTTATCATCACTAGGAAATGCCAAGAAAAATAGGGCAAAGTTTCACTTAAATTAAAGTACAGACTGTTTTAGAGACCAACTGCACCAGTACATACACTACAAATTAAAGGAACATAAAGTTTGATCTTTGCAATTCACATTTGAAAGCTTTGAAGTTCCCATAAATAATGTTAGTTTCAACATTTTTCTTACACAAATTTACTGCACTTTTGTGACTAGAGCAACTTTTAACAAAATTGTGTTTTTATATTAGATCATCATGTCCTGTTCTTACCTTGGAAAAAAAAAACAATCTCACACTTGTATATACCACACTTTATACTGAATAGCTGGCTATTTTGGTCCACTTAAAATTTTGTCAATTGGCAAACAAAAAAAGAACAAATGAAAAAACAAATCTATTTACACAGGTAAATATTTTTGTATTTCACTTGAATTTTCATTTTGATGACGTAAATGTTGCCAATTATTAATGATGCACAAAAGTATGCAAAATTTTGCATTTTGCAATAACAACCTGTTGTGCAATAGTTGTTCAATTGCCATCAGAACTCATTAAAAAGGTGGGGTTTTTTTTAACCAGAACCTATTTTCTATTCACCATTTTATTTTTCTTTAAATAAAAAAGGAGACTTGCCCTACCTCATCAATTTGTTGATATCAACAGAAATGAAAAAAAAAATGCATTCCTTTGCAAGAGTAAGAACAGAATGAAGATCCACTAAATATAAAAACAATGCAGCTTCAGAAAAAAAAAACATATAACAAAAGTAACTTTCTATACTATATAAATAATTAAAAATACAAAAATAAAGATATTAAAAATAAATTACTAAAACTGAAATTGACTTCTGAAAAAAGTTATAGTATGATAACTAAATCTGTTTATAATTCAAAGTAACAAATATCAAATGATCATAAAAGGAATATCACATGTATCAAACGAAAAGGTATAAAAATAACATTAAAAAAAACCAAGGCAAGATTTACTATGAACTCTGTAACTAATAAAAACATAACAAAATTATAATATATTCTCTACTAAAACACATGATCAATATATCTCTTATATATATATATATATATACCAGAAGAGGGACACACTCCCATTCAATATTATTATTATAGTGGCATCTGTTCATCTTCTGCATCACCCAAGGCAAAAATAAGTCATAAAACCATCTTGTATTTTTCTAAAACCACCATTATTTTGATTGATTTCTCAAACCCAGTGTATATACTGTTTAAATCACAAAGATGAACACTTCTTATCCTAACCTTTCATCATTAGATGGCAAACGTAACCACAAAACTTCCATCAACTTCATTATATTTGTCTTCAGTATATTCAATAATATACAAATTTCCAATGTGGATGAAATCAATTATCTTGAAAATACTTTTAGAGGAACAATTTCAATAAAATTCTTGTGATTTTAGAAAGCCCAAAAAATAATAATATATATATATATATAAAATCAATTATTTTTGTTGGTGGAAAGTTTTGCAATTTTCATCGATCCTAATTGCATTTTAAAGAATATTTTAAATGCAATTTTTGGGCAAAAACATTTACTTTTTGTGATTCCCCTTCAATCACAAAAATTTGCCAAAAATTATATAATGGCAAACAATGTCATTATAATATAGGAACTCTAAACAATCTACCACATCAAGATTTAGACTTCTCTCTCACTCAACCAAATATTAAAACAGATAATTCCTCATCAATTCTACCTGAAACATGTATTTTTTTTTATCTAATAATTATCATGCATAGACAAACAATAGTCAACTTTCTTTAAGCTTTAAATAACACACAGCTTTACAAGAACAGAGAAATATCTACTCAACAACTTTTAATAAATAGGAAACAACAACCAGATATTTACATCAATAAACAATTAAAAAAAAAACAAAACAGGAATTAACATCAGAATCAGTATGAAAAAATAGCTTTACTTTGTTCCATCGTAAAAAAAAATCCTTGAAAGTTTTTTATGTACAAGGAAGCACAGAATTATTTGTCATTGGTACATGTTCTTCTCATATAACAATCATCTGTAATACAAAATTTCAAAGGCTATATTTTGTAAAAATTCTCTGACAAACATTTCTTCATTTAAATTGAACAATGAGTTTTATTATCAACCTGTCCTTAAATATATAAAAATTTGATGTTTGAAATGTATGCATAGATTTCTAATTCTTTAAGAAAGTTAAGTAAAATGATCAGTCTGAATAATAAAACCAAACTTACATTCTCATTTAGTTCCTGGTATTTATTTAATGTAAGGGTATTATTCATTATTTAAAAAAAGAAAGATATTTGTATGTACCATATTTTTTAACTATATTTATAAAATATGAAATAAAGAAGAACAAAAATACAACTCTTTCGAATTTTCTGAAAAGATGTTTATCTCACATCAAAAGGACAAAATGTTTAACAATTGCATAAACATTCTTGAAATTTCTTTCATGAGCAAATTTGAATGTACTTATTTCACCAACAGTGCTTTTGTCAGCCATAAAAAGTGTGCATTTTTATATAAAAAAAAATATTATAAAAATAACAAAAAGATTATTAAATGGAATTTTTTCTAGTTGAATAAACAGTTTAGAAAAACAATTTCAGTGTATAAAAGACTATTATTTGGTGTCAACCCCCAACAGAAGGTTCTGTCAATAGCACACACTATCTACTCCACCACGAGTATTCATACACCATACTAAAAACTGGGAACGAATCACAGTTTCTATGACAACACAGTCAAATAAACATAGCAAGTCTCTGTAACCATGACAACCATCAGTCATTACAGTCTAGTCACCAGGAGAAACAATCACAGTAACCATTGTTTAAGAGGTGTGCGGTTAATACAAATAAATACAACAAATAGTAACAAAGGAATTAAAAAATATAAATTAAGCTTCTTTATATAAAAACATTAGCACCGTAAACAAAAATATATTCTACCCTTTACAATGTTATTGAAGTAATTCTGTAATCACAGAAATGGAATATGGAACTAGAAGGAAACACTAACAAAACATCAACAATCCCTGCAAAAAAAAAACCTGACAAATTTTTGTCTTCAGTCTCTTTAAATGACAAAGTTGAATTTTGAAACTAAAAAAGTCAATGGAGGTTTATTTGTAACCAGATTTGTGCATATAAAAATACCAAAATAATTTAACATGATATTCAATATAAAATTAAACCAAAATGTCTTTATACTCTGTCACATGTAGCTTGATTTTTTTTATATTGGTCTATAAAATATTACACACAAAAATTTCTTATAGATATTTTTTCTTAATTTTTTTTTTTCAAACAAGACAACATTTACCATCAAAGATACAAAATTTAATAATATTTGTACAGAATATAAGCAATTGATGATTTAACATCAAGCTTGCATACAAATTCTATATTTTGACAAAATAACTGGAACACCAAATAAATAGACAACACAAAGTTTGATTGCTGTTAATGTATTCAAAATATATTTTCTAAAAAGATTTGGCCAGTAGATTATTTGCTATAAAAATTTAATGATTAAAAAATAAAAGATTAATAATTTTCATTTTATACAAAAAGGCGATGGTGTCATATTTCAAATCTAAATAGTCAACTGTTTCCTAAAAACTTTATATAATATACTAATGTAAGCTAAATGAAAATAATAATAATAAAAAACAAAAAACAAAACAAAAAAACAGTTGTCTATTTATTGAAAATTCCTACATCAAAAATACCTGTGACCAAAATTTTCACAATATCTTGTGGTAAAAACCAATTCAACATATCACTTCTTGGACTAAAGAGATTAATTTCAGAAATCATACGATTCATACACCTTATAGTCCACAAAATAAGGAAAGCGACGGTCACATGCAGCTTTAATAATGTTGTTGGAAAGGCAAACAATTGATATGTTGACATGTGGGAACCAGTTTAGGTGTCAGTTTCCAGAAGGTACCAGTATTAACCAATAAACTATCTGTCAGTTTCCAGAAGGTACCAGTATTAACCAATAAACTATCATGAAAATTAATGTGTATAAAATGCAATTATTTTTTACTTTGAACAAACATTCCCCATCCCTTTAATAAATGCAGAATTTATTTTCATTTCATTTTCTTTATCATAATGCTGTAAAATATGAATTTTAAAATGCATGTGTCTTCTTCAAAGGCTTATAAAGTCTTTCACTATGTTTTATTTAAAGCCATTTTTTTTTTTTTTTTACATTTTCAAGTATTAATAAATCTGATTTATCACCAATAGACTAGAGCTAAATATTTATAACAATGTGTTGATAAAATGGTGGAAAGGTGTATAAATCAAAAAAAAAAAAAAAATATAGAGTTAATAAATAAACAATAACACCAAGCACTCAAAAAACAGCATATAAAATATTACTTATAAAGGCATAACAATCCAGATGAAATTTATGCATTTTAGTCTACAAATATATATTTAATTTGTCAAATGTGAGACAAATTAAAAATATTTTTATATTATATTCAACACTTAATACACAACCTTTAATTCACAGGCACAAAAATAATAAATATTTATACAATTCACTTTTCGTCAAGTTTAATATAAAAAAAAAAAAAAAAAAAAAAAAAAATCTTTCTAATGTGCAGCTTATGATTTTTAGTTGTTGATGTCCGTTCAGATTTGTAAATCTGTACAAATTTTTGAAATATGAACACTTTTGTTAGCAGCACAATCTTACTATCAACAACATCAAATGCTGTTGAATTTTTGAAAACACTATGAACAATATTATTGCTAATACTCAAAATCGTTTGAGTATAGGATAAAAATAAAAAAACACTATAAAACTTTTGAGGAATTCAATAATAAATATAACATATATACAGGAATAACTTGTGTAACAAATAAAAAGAAGTCCTTAGAGAAATTCTATTTTTGCTTGTTCAGTGAACTACCATAAATCATTTTCTTTATGACAAGTTGGATCTCAAACCATTTTTTTTCCCATTTAAAAAAGAAAAAAATATCACACCAGTTTTCTTCAACTTGTAAAACTGATCTCTATGAAGGATAATTTGTTTTTAATTAATTGCTTCCATATCTGAAATCTTGCATACTTGAAATGAATTTAGAACTGTTGTAGTAATAAAGTTCATTTTCATAAATTTTATTTTTATTTCTGTAATCATTTGAAAAACAACTTGTAATATAAAAAAAATACATAGCCATTAAACAGGTAATATCGTAATTTCTGCTTTTAGATTTAAAATAAAGGTCAAATCTTGATTGTAAAATGTCAGATTTCGTTTAACAGAATGTTGGAAAGAGAGATTAATTATATTTTTGTACTCTGAAAACAGGGTTCATGTGATCACTATCACTGCAGCTTGTCACTGTGACAATATCAATAACAGCTCCATTTCCAATAATTGGTAGATTTTTCTTTTATAAATAATTGACAAAATTGAAGAGATTAACAATAACAACAGCATATCTACACTGGCCGTGATGATCATATTCATCATAATCACAGTAAAATTCATACAAAATAGCAAAGGTTATAAAATTTCTCTAATTACAATAACATCAAATTCTGCATGCAATAACTTCAAAGTTGCAAAAAGTATAAAATGCTTATAAACATCAAAATACAAAGTGAAAATGCTGAATAATTAAAAAAAAAAACACTTCCCTCAACTTCACTCTTTTTAAAAAAAAAGAAATTATTCAAAACAAATAATTATTAAAATATATTAACTATGTGACTAGACTTGAACATGTAATTTCAATTTTTCTAAAAAATGTAAGTCTTTTGAGAAAGTAAAAACCCACTTGGCAAGACTGAGACAAACTATGTCGCTGTTGCAAAATAAATGATGACTATTCTTTTTCAGACTAGCTTTTAGAAATTCTTCTGTGAAAACATAGAAAAAGATCTCAGAAAAGTTTCTAAAAAGCTGAATGTACGTGTACACTTAAGCCATGTTCTACATTTTTAAATAAAATTTGCAATTAACATTACTGCTATATCAAGATTGATAAGATTATTGGATTTTGCAACAGTAAGCACTACGAGTCCTCAGCACCAACGAAAGGGAACGGCTCTAGGTCTGTCTGCCCCTTCTTTGACAAGTGGTTTGTGGAACTCCCTTCCAGGTCTGGAATGGATCTGAGCCCAGCAATGTTCACAGTAGTACTGTAAACAGGTTACGTTGGCACAGAAAAATGGAGCAAACTTGCCACCACATCTGGCTCCATGACACTCATCACACATCTGATCATCTAAAACATAGGGCTTCACCTCAACCTGTAATTGATGTAAGTTATATTATTACTGAAAGTAAAGAAAATCCAATACCCTACATGCGATACGATCAATCTTTATGTACTAGAATACCAACTTTTCAATCTTTATATGCTCAGAAATAAATAAAACAAGGGCAACGCAAAGCGTGGCGTATCCCCTCGCCTAAAAATTAAACCCTGTGACCTTGACCTTTGATCTTGAAAATATGATTCCAGATTCTCTTAAGGTCTAAGTATGTACCAAGTTTGATCAAAATCCATTGTTGAAGGATGTTGATTCTAGAGTGTTCACAAGGATGTTACACAGTAAAAAATGTACCCAGTGACCTTGACAATCAATAGGGTTCCAGATTCTCCTAAGGACTAAGTATGTACCAAGCTTAGTCAAAATCCATTGAAGAATGTTGAGTCTAGAGTGTTCACAAGGATGTTACAGTAAAAAAAATTACCAAGTGACCTTGACCTTTGACCTTGAAAATCAATAGGGTTCCAGACTCTCCTAAGGACTAAGTATGTACCAAGTTTAGTCAAAATCCATTGAAGAATGTTGATTCTAGAGTGTTCACAAGGATGTTATGCGGTAAAAATTTGACCTGGTGACCTTGACCTTTGACCTTGAAAATCAATAGGGTTCCAGATTCTTTTAATGACTAAATATGTACCAAGATTGGTCAAAATCCATTGAAGGATGTTGATCCTAGAGTGTTCACAAGGATGTGACGGACGGACGGAAGGCAGCGTTACTATATCCCTTCGCAACTTCGTTGGCAAGGGGATAATAAAGGGATAAACTGAGCACAGCATGTTGACAATTTGGGAAAGTTGAACAAATGTATATTAAAAGCAAGTGTGGAAACAGTATTTTGCTTGACATAATAATGTGTTGGAGACAGTAATATGCGGAACAGTAAATAAGCTGGACTCATTGTATTTTGGGCAATTGTCTTGTTTTTAATATTTTATACATTGGTCCTTTTTAGCCCCCTTTTACCCCTTGGAAGAACAAGAATGTTCATGTAATCAAACTGGAAAATGTCATTATTAACTTAAACACAACTCAGTGTATTTGTCTATATGGAAAAAAAATTAATTGAGATTTTCCCTATTGCAATAAAAATTATTCATGGATGCAATAAGTTAGTATGACATTTTAACGTTGGTAACATTATCTTCGTTTGATTATTCCTTGCCATCACTAGGGATAAAATTGTTATGAATATAAATGTATGTTTGTATGCTACCCATGTTAAAATTTGCAATAACCCTATGGTTTTCATGAAGGGGGTCGTCACGATCGTATGGTAGTTGGATTTACTACCTGTGCAATCAGTGCCTATCACTACTAAAGTTGTGAGTTCGATCCCCATTCATGGCGAGGTGTACTCGATACAACATTATGTGATAAAGTTTGTCTGTGACTTGTGACAGTGTCGCTGGTTTTCTCTGGTTTCCTCCACCAATAAAACTGACCGCCACAATATAACTGAAATATTGCTGAAAGTGGTGTTCAACACCATAACCCCTCCTCCAACAAACCTATGGTTACCATGAACTAATTCTTAAAGAATATAGTATTCCTACCCTCTTGTCTATCTCTCCATGCTGTAACTGGACAAATCTAGCACTAATAGCAGCAATGTAACTTTGTTGATTAGAGAATGCCACACGTCCTGCTCCCTTGGGATACTTCAGTTCTGGATCCGTATCAATACCAGCGTAACAAACGCCACCATACAATCGATCCATTATCATTGCCAACTCAACTGAAACAAAAACAGTGAAAAAGAATTTATAGAAAGATAATACATTTTTAAATTGTCAACCATAGGCTGCAAAAAATTGTGAATTTAGTGTCCATTTAATTACATACATAAATGTGGCAATCACAGGGACCAGTAACAAACATTGTTTGAAAAAGCTCCAAACCTATACATATCCTATTAAACAAAGAAAGGTTCCAACAAACTTTACCCAGCTCATTTCAAAGTCTTGTGTCTTAACTAATACAGGGGTATTATATTGGAATTATGTGTGTATACTAACCCCTTTAGTGGCAGTGTCTCGTTTAGAATATAACTACAACAAAATCATAAATATATGCAGACTTCCCAAAACTTGCTGAGAAGTTGTCAGTCATTCGGACTGACAGACATGAAAATCTTGTCAGACCGAAAAATATTTTGCCGGTCCGAAAAAAAAAGTCCCAAAAAATTCATTGTCACATGCATAATGTTTAGTTTGGCCTTTTTAGAGTGATTTACCCTAGTATTAGCAATTGGGCACCTGATTTCACCTCTGGGTTTTATAGAGGTTAAAGTAATTCAATTTTCAGTTTTCAGTGTTGTTCAATATTGTATATGTTATGTCTTTTATAGTGTGTGTCTCGAGTTTTATTGTTTTGATGACCTTGTACTATAGGTCAATGGTTGTATGAAAGATGTCATTTCATTGGCTAATATATATACAAATAACCAATCGTGTTGTGATCGTCTTCACAAATGGGTTTGGTTGAAACCGGAAATGTATAAAAGGGGTGAAAACAATGGAAATTATGTAATTTAAAAATAAAATTAAACACTGATCAATGCCTTTCGGAAGTAATCTGAGGTAACTATTATACCAAACATTCGGTATTACAGAGTTGACGAAAACTTTTTTTTTCTGTCTGACATTGGGTCAGACAGGAACTGGGGTTCTGTCTTACCCATGGGCTTTGTGTCTGTCCCACCATTTTTTGTAATACTGTATATAACCTGTCAAAGTGTTTTTTTATTATACAGAACTGAATGCAAGATTACCTATAGTCATGATCATTAAACAACTCAATTAAATGTTTTTCTGTATACATATTTTTATCTAAAAAGATAAGGCAGATATAGCCAACAATCCGTATCTAATGATCCGATCACGTTCCGAATATTATACATCAATGTCAGTTTCCGGTTTACCTACATTTTTAATTTCAGTTAAGAATATGAATCTGCTGTCATCTTCAATATATAAGCATCTCAAAACATATTTAATTAAACAGAAACAATCTTTGATACTTGGGGAGTGTGGAAGTCAACTTATTTCTGTGCTCAGTAATATATTTCAGTTTTAATGTTCCATGTTTTGCAGGTGCTGGTTCCTACTAAAAGGATGTTTACATTTACGTACATTTGTATAGGAGTTTCGATTACAAAGAGGAACGTATCGGTCTGACAGAATAAATAAACAAATTTCAAGTCTCTGTCTGACATTTTAATAAAACTGAAAACGGAATTTAATGCCATTGGCAGTGGAAACTGAGAGGGAATAAATTTCAATCGCCGGTCCTTTCAAATATCTATGTTTTACCGGACATTCGGTCCGATATATATTTTGAAATCGTCGGTCCTATTGCATTTCTGTCGGCGAGGACAGACGGTTTTCGGGAAGTCTGTATATGTGGAATATCGTCATAGAATTAGTGGATCAGTTAATACTCACAATGACACAAAATACAAAATATTTCTTTTCTTTAAAGACTGAATAGAACTTGTTTTCTTTTAAACATTTTGCTGGAGTATATATTGTGTTCAACTTTTTCACACCCCCCCCCCCCCCCTCCAAAACCACAAACAAAAGTAGGACCTAGGTTTTCAGCTGATGTCTTTTTTTAGAATAAGCTCTAAATACTACATATAACTCAAATATGGAAAAAAACAGTTGTTTTGTATAATAATCTCTATTTACAGACCTGTTTACCCCTAGTTGGTGTCGTTGGTAGTTCACAACCAATTTATCAGTAGTTTTGCATTGTTGTCAATAGTTTTGAGAAAATTGTTGTAAACGTAAAGAAACTGTTGTATATAATTGCCTCTGCTTTTGTCACTGCTTGTGACCTGTCAAGTCTTTTGTATCATCTTCAGCTTTTCGAAATCCAAGTGTGATTTGGATTAAATGTGTCGTTTGCAGTCATTCCTGTACCACGAGCACCAGAAAAATCATGCTCACATGTTGAGCAAAAGATGTACATTTCACCCTTTTTTGCCATTCCCAAACAAAAAAATATTCCCGGAATTTCCGACAGGACTTTTTTTGATGGTTGTGAATCGAGTAAATTATTATTGTCATCTTTCCCAGCGTACTTCATTGACGAAAAAACCCACTGCCATGAGGTTAACGACCTTGAAATACCAAGTCTCCTAAACGCTTTATTGAAAACGCTTTTCGTCTTCTTCGTCCCAACCGTTTTCCTGACCCTGATCTGTAATTCTATATTTCAGATTCACAAACAAAATTATTTTTTTTACACAATGACCACAGACCGTACTTTCATTACCATAAATCGTAGTCCGTATTTTTTGGTCAAAAATCGTAGAAAATACGGAGAAACTAGTTGTAAACAGCTCTGTATTTACCATATGTTACTCCCATACTTGGTTAATTCAAATAAAAACTGGTGATCCCCTTGAAATATCATGAATTCAATTGCTGGTTTTTACCTTTTTATGATGTTTGTATCTCTAACCCCTCCATCCCCCAAATCATTTAAGAACATTTTTTTCTCAAAATTCCATAATAATTATTATTTACCAGCTCTAAGAGGTCTAGGTACACCACCAACAAAGATTGTCTTTCTGGGGTCTAAAGGTTGAGATCCATCCATAACAAAGTCAGAATCACTTAAGCTCCATGGTCTTATCTGTACCTAAAAAACAACAAATCATTGGAATCACTAAAGCCATATTTAAATCTCATACTGACTCGTACAAATATGCATGTGCAGTTTGTGTTCAATGTTCAATGACGTCTAGACTTAAAGAACATTTATTATATTCATTTTTACATATGATCCGATGTTCAATTGTAACCCATTACAGTAAGACTTCAATAAAAAAAAAGAAGAAGTAAAGAAATAAAAAGGCATTGCTAGAAAAATTCTGTCGATCTGTTCGATTTCAAAATACAACAAATTGGAATTTGTTTCTCTCCATTTTATCAATTCCCTTTCCAACCAATGTAAAAGTAGCAATATTTGAATGCATGATTTTATGTACTCATTCCACATTCATTTAAATCTGTACCACTGAAAAGTAGAAATTGGGATTTTTTTTCTTTGAAAATTTGAGCGAGTGAGTGATTGCAATTAATTCCAAGTGAGCAGGGGTTTCAAAGTTTTTTATAATAGGAGGTACTTCTTAAATTTTAGGAGGTACCTAAAAAATTAGGCTGAGGGCCGTAAGAGGTCCAGGGGGCGGAAGCTCCTGAAATCTAGCATTTTGTGGACCAAAAAATGTACTTCAGAGACTGCAAAACATTAAATGTTTTTGAAAGAAAAATCCCATTATCTTTAGAGTTCAGATTTCACCAAGAGTGAAGACCATGCATAATGCCTGGATTTTCCCCCCCAATTTCTTTATTGAATATTTCAGTTTACAGACTTCAGCCAAGATTATTCATAGATAGTCTGCCATATCTTAAAAAAAAACCAAAAGGACCATAAAGAGCTACGGTTCCGCAGCTAGGTTTGACCAAGCCATTGTTATCAAAGCTTAAACTTCTCAAAATTCTTTTGTTGGCATTGTCCTTTTCTTTTTCACAATACCTTGGCTTGTGTGGTTTTTTTTTGCTTTATTACCAGTAATTAAACTCATCAAAGACCATTGGCACGATCAAGACATATAAGTGTCATAATTAATGAAAAATATAAATTTAATTTGTTTAATTATATTTGTATTGATCTATTAAAATTATAAATAGATTGATACAATGTAATTACATTGTATCAATCTTTAATAAAAATTTATAATTTTAATAGATCAATACAAATATAATTAAACAAAAACAATATATATTGTTATTTTCACGACTTATGTGCAAAAAAAATGTTCGAACAAAAACGATTCGTGGGAAGACATTTATTAACATTTGAATCACAAAAGTTAAATTATTTTGGAAAAAAAGTGTAATTCGTATTTGAGCCATGTCCGGTTCTTTTTCAAGATTTCTAGTAATTTTCTATCCCTTATCTCCTTGTAATGTACCCCCTTTTAAAAAGGTTTTTCAGCACACTTTCATTTCTGCGAACAACCGCGTTGGGGCCCCATCAAAATATGTAAATAAATTAACCATAGGTTTTTATTTTTGTATACCGGAAGTTAAGCAACAAGACAGTACGCCCCAGAATGATTCGACCCTGGGTTTTAAATGGATAAAAAAAATCGCACAAAATATTGTATAGTTATATATTCATAATACATAATGATCATACTTATATTATTGAAGATTACACTAAATTGTGTTTGAACATAATTTGTAATCGGTCATTTTTTTAATTTTGAAATGATGTCAGCTTTGTTCCGGTCCGAGTTTACACTAGGATGAAAAGATATTGGGGCGAAAACATATCTATTTATCGCATGCGCAAACTGCTATTTACGATTCTAAGGTAAAGTTATTTTTAAAACAGGGAATATCCCATCAACTTGGTCGTGACGCAGTTGTTCGATTTGAATGCGAGAATTCAGCAATTGACGTGATCATTAATTTTTTATGAAAAATATTCCACAAGCCTATCGACCATCGTACTTGTGGTTTTCACCACTACTAATTTTGGGGGGTTCAGTAATTTCTGCCGGTACTATACACGATCTCAGATGGGTAAAAGTACCGGGTACCGGCCCACTTTGAAACCCCCGAGTGAGTAATTGCTTAGCTTATATCATATGGAGAGAACAAGTTACATATTCAATGAGATCCTGACGAAGTCAGCTTTGTACTAGACCAACATGCTTAGTTGAATTTTTATAGTGGTAGATCACTGAAACAACAGTCCGTGGGTAGACATTTCACTCCACTCTGATACATTATCCTCATTCCAAGCCAACCAATGTTTGCTCTTACTCCTTAATGCTGTGTGCTTAGCAGAGAAGCAGCAAATACCAATTTTAGTCTTTGGTTTGACAACAACCAATTTCGACAACTTAATGGTGTTTACAATACTAAAGACTTACTGGTTTATCTTTCATGGTTGGACTGGATACACACCAATAAAGTTTATCATCATCAATAATACATGATTCTACCAGAGCTTGTACAGACATCTCATCTTGGAACAGTAGAAAACAATAACCTGTTAAAATAAAGTAATTAGTCGATTACAGACAAGACAAACAGGTACAAAGCTAGAAGATGACCACAATGGATGAACAAGTGACAACATTCAATGAATACTGATCACCAATGAATAACAAACACTCATGACAGCTTAGTTTAAAATGATGTACAAGTGACAGTATTTGATGAACAGTAATCACAAATGCCAGTAATTGACAAATATTCCAATAGATTGGGACTAAAATGATGTAACTACTAACTATATTAACTAATCATTTCTTAATTGTATTTGGAAACTTGTCAATATAAATCTATCATTTTACCATCATAAATTTAGTTTTAGTTGATCAGCTGGTGATATGGCCAAAAAAAATAATATGTGTGTTTACGGTCACCACCCTATTTTTCAGACGCCGATCCTAACCTTTTTTATCGGCAATTATTCGACACTAATTTTTTGCTAGCGACCCTATCAATTTTTACACAGAATTCGGATAACCATTTTTGTTGTTTAATCAACAGCGATGTTTTATTTATTCAACCGCTAGCCTTTTGTCGAAATTGAGAGCAAAGAAGGTAGAAAAACTCTGTAACTCATCATAAAACAGTTTCAATAAATGACGGCTTATCGGAAATTTCGAAAATGATATACCGGAATCGGATTTCGGAACGACTATTTCCGGTTTTGCCGATAGTTTATATATAAAAAAAAAAAAAAAAAAAAAAATAATGCCGACCGACCGACCGAAGATTTTTTTGGACATGTGACAGTAAACACATATATTTTTTTTTTGGCCTATATATATATATATAGATATATAAATGGGAGTGGATGTAGTCGAGTGGTCTAGGGCACTGGACGTAAGGCTAAGCGAATGGTGCTGCAGTGTAACAATGGTGTGGGTTCAAATCCCGTCGAGGGAAGAACAAAAATTTGACAGCTCTAAAAATCTAATTCTAACACTGTTTGGTTTAATTTTCAGACGTATATATAGATATATATATATACATTTTAATACCCAAGTAAAACAAACATTTACAAGTGAGTAGTGCAACATTTAATATAAATATTGAAATCATTATTCTAGGTACTGATGAACGTTTCCAAAAGTTCACACAGCTGCTTAGCATGTCCCCAGGTGGCAGAAAGAGGGTTATAATATGGAAAGCCTGACCGTGGACTATTATTGGTTGTAACATGTTTGAAGAGGTCCAGGCTCCTTCCACATTAAAGACCTCTTTTGTAAATAAAAAAAAATAGGTGCATTGTAGCCACAACAATTTTTTTTTTTATTGTCTCTATACTTTTCCAAAATATAACATAAATATGTTTCTAAATAACATGACTGATGTACAGTACAGAAACTAGGAAAGAGACATACTGTGATTGATCACTCCAAGAGACATCATTTTTAATCCTTTAGACATATCATCACGGACATAAACCCACTGTGACAGATCTAAAAAGGGCCATAAAACAAGGTGGTGGGGATTAAATTTTATGGCTCTTGGTCACCTGTGTGCTGATTGATGTTTTACCGCCAATTAAGAGATTAGCATTACCTGTTCTACCTGTTGACCTTTAATATCGTAAGCCGTAATTATTGCTACTGAAGGATGGATTTTTGACAATTAATTTTGTATCCTCTTGCTGTTAATATTTGACTGTTTGTCGCTTTTCATTGCCAATGAATGTGTGTCTTGTTATCATTTTCGTTTGTTTTAGAAAGTTCTACTTTATGACCTCGAGTTCTATATTAAGAATTTTGTTGAAACTGCAACTGAACTTTATCTTGCTTAATTTTAATTTCTCATTTTTTTTCTTCTGTTGGGTTGAATTCAGTATGTATTGAATTATTCGTAAATAAGGGCTACTCCATAAATGTATTTTTTGTTTACAAGTTAAACCGCATGCACAGGTTTTTGAAGCACAGACTTTGCAAGCACGGGTTTTATAGTGTTTAGTTGGTAAAGAACAGACATAAAATTGAATATTGGTTTATTTTGTGTTTTGGACTTTTACCTCTCGTATTCCACAGGACTGCAAAGCTTTTTCTGTTATTGTCCATTTAATGATTGCCAGGTTATGGAACCAAGTTCTATTTTTAGAATCATTATTTAATACATCATGTCGTTAGTCGATAATTTCTTTTTCAGGCTATTGCCCGGGTGTTGTTGTCCGAGTCATATTATTTCTTATCATGACAGATGTACTTTATTAAAGTAATTTGCAAATATTCATTGTGTTATTCTCTCTAACTTGTTCCTTTGGTCGATGTTCCAATACAATAAAAAAAAAATTATGTAAATTTCTTTCTGTCTATTTTTTTAACTAGGATTTGGCTGAAATGTCACTTAAATTATTCCCTGGTGCTTGTGGCATTTTTTTTTTTGTATTCTTTATTTTATTTATTCATGTTTTTTTCTGTTTGTTTGTATTCTTTTTTTTTTTTGGCTGAAATGTCACTTAAATTATTCCCTGGTGCTTGTGGCATTTTTTTTTTGTATTCTTTATTTTATTTATTCATGTTTTTTTCTGTTTGTTTGTGATTCCCCCCCCCCCCCCCCCCCCCCCCTGTTTTTACCGTATCACTATATAGCTGAAATATTACCAGAATACCGAAGATCACCATCAATACACAGATATACTTTCCATAGATCTTTGTTTCTTTTATTTTGTCTACTTTCAAACACATTTCAGTATGTATTTGAAAGTAGACAAATTAAATTTTCAAAAAATTTGTTCTATAAATACATAAATAATAATACCCTTTTAAGCGTCGAATGTGAAACAATTATTGAACATTTTTTAACTGTCAAAATAAGGTTTTGAAGTATGACGTAGATAAATTTATAATACTTAGGATTTTTTTTTTTAAATAATATCACAATTTAGTCAGAAACATATATGTTTCTGCTTTAGTCTAGGTTTTTCTTGTAAACATATGGCATTGGCTGTGAATATCAAGCTAGACTGGTGACATTTGATTTTGGTCAGATACTGTGTAATGCCAAACATTTGTTATTTCCAGATGAAAACCAAGCTATCAGTTCCTGAGGCTTCAAAGTTGCAACATATGCAAAAAAACAGCCCCTTTAAGGGCTACTAACATCAATAAAAAAAGTCTTCAGTTGTTAATTACAAATTTATTAAACATCTTTAATTCCTTATTTCCTTTCACGTTTCTAAACTTTCTGCGGATTAGCCTATATACCGCTAATTTCAAAAATATATCTGTAAATTTAGTGCTTTTGGACGATCTGTTTATAAATATTTGTTTCAGGTTTTTTTAATCAAATTCTTTAATGACCGTATAAAAATTATTTAGTACGTATCACTATTATATGCTATTTAACTTACATCGTACTGAAAATACGCTTCTACAACGAAAAGGGTTTTAACTGGGTTTTCTATGAAGATTAAAATTTAAAAAATTACTGAACGTATAAAAAATATTATTGAACTAAAATGTAACATTGAACTGGAAATACGCTTCAAAACGTACAAGTCATGCATGTGTTTATGAAACTTCATTTGTGCACAAGCCAGGTCACGTTGTGTATGCGTGTCAATAAAATACTAGGTGTAGATACGCAATACACAGCCAAGGTTAAAAATCTTTGAAACAAATTTGCACAACCCATGATTTCACTGAATTGAAGTTGAATAATCATTTATTATTTACATTTTATTCATCAATTCATATGAATTCTCCGTTCTCGTGCTATTTTCTTGATCTCAGGATTTCATTCCTGGGATTACGTTCAAGGATGTTTAACGTTTTGAGGAAAGAAAAAAAATCAGTACCTGAAAAAAACTAGAGGCTCAGGTGAGCCTGTATCGCTCACCTGACATAAATAAGTCATCTTAAGAATGTCTGCATGCTGAATACATCTAAGTTACTATTCAAATCCCATACTGCCATAGGGTTCTATGTTAAAACTATGTCTGCTCATGGCAGCCATCTTGGATGGAGGTCGTGGTCACCGGACACAATTTTGAAAGTATACTACCCAAGGACCATCCATGCCATGTTTGCTTTAAATTGGCTGACTGGCTTCAGAAGAGAAGACTTTTAAACAATTTCCCCATAGGGTCCTATGTTAAAACTATGTCTGCTGACGGTGGCCATTTTGAACCGAGATCGGGATCACTGAACACAATTTTGGAAGTTGACCACCTAAGGACCATCGATGACATGTTTGCTATATTGGCTTACTAGTTTCAGAGGAGAAGATTTTAAAACATTTTTTCCCATAGGGTCCTATGTTAAAACTACAGTATGTCTGCTGAAGGTGGCCATCTTGGATGGAGGTCAGGGTCACTGGACACAATTTTGAAAATTGACCACTTAAGGACCATCCATGCCATGTTTGCTTTAAATTGGCTTACTGGTTTCAGAGAAGAAGATTTTTAAATATATTTCCCATAGGGTCCTATGTTAAAACTATGTTCGCTGATGGTGGCCATCTTGGATGGAGGTCGGGGTCACAGGACATAATTTTGAAAGTTGACCACCTAAGGACCATTCATCCCATGTTTGCTTTAAACTGACTTACTGGTTTCAGAGGAGAAGACTTTTAAACATTTTTTCCATAGGGTCCTATGTTAAAATTAAGTCGAGTCATGGTGGCCATCTTGAATTTCCGATCAGCAAACGATTCACAAGTTTAGTACAGGACCACCCAATGATCATTCCTGCAAAGTCACAATTCAATTGGCTTAGTGGTTTCTAACAAGAAGATTTTTAAAATTTCGACCAATCAGAACACATTATAGGCCCTGGCAGCCATGTTGGATTTCCGATCAGCACCAAAAACACAAATCTTGTATATGACCATCCAATGAACATTTCTGCCAAGTTTGGTTCAAATCTGTCTTGTGGTTTCAGAAAAAAAGATGAAAATGTGAAATTCCCATAGGGTCCAATGTTAAACTAAGTCGAGTCATGGCGGCCATCTTGAATTTCCGATTGGCAAACGATTCACAAGTTTAGTACAGGACCACCCAATGATCATTCCTGCAAAGTCACAATTCAATTGGCTTAGTGGTTTCTAACAAGAAGATTTTTAAAATTTCAACCAATCAGAACACATTATGGGCCCTGGCAGCCATGTTGGATTTCCGATCAGCGCCAAAAACAAAAATCTTGTATATGACCATCCAATGAACATTTCTGCCAAGTTTGGTTCAAATCTGTTTTGTGGTTTCAGAAAAAAAGATGAAAATGTGAAATTCCCATAGGGTCCAATGTTAAACTAAGTCGAGTCATGGTGGCCATCTTGAATTTCCGATTGGCAAACGATTCACAAGTTTAGTACAGGACCACCCAATGATCATTCCTGCAAAGTCACAATTCAATTGGCTTAGTGGTTTCTAACAAGAAGATTTTTAAAATTTCAACCAATCAGAACACATTATGGGCCCTGGCAGCCATGTTGGATTTCCGATCAGTGCCAAAAACAAAAATCTTGTATATGACCATCCAATGAACATTTCTGCCAAGTTTGATTTAAATCTGTTTTGTGGTTTCAGAAAAAAAGATGAAAATGTGAAATTCCCATAGGGTCCAATGTTAAACTAAGTCGAGTCATGGCGGCCATCTTGAATTTCCGATCGGCAAACGATTCACAAGTTTAGTACAGGACCACCCAATGATCATTCCTGCAAAGTCACAATTCAATTGGCTTAGTGGTTTCTAACAAGAAGATTTTTAAAATTTCAACCAATCAGAACACATTATGGGCCCTGGCAGCCATGTTGGATTTCCGATCAGCGCCAAAAACAAAAATCTTGTATATGACCATCCAATGAACATTTCTGCCAAGTTTGGTTGAAATCTGTTCAGCGGTTTCAGAGAAGAAGATTTAAATGTGAAAAGCTAACGGACGGACGCTTACCCATGACAAAAGCTCACATGGCCCATGGCCAGGTGAGCTAAAAATAGGCAATATAAAAACGTAATTTCACCTGTACATCTTTATCTGACTAGTTTACCTGTAAAACGACACACTTGATTACAAGATTAACACCTGGTGTTTCATTGCCCCCCAATAAACTACTGATCACCGACATGAATTTAAAATTTTAATCCCCATCACTCTCCTAGACATGACCACTATCACAGTGATTGATCACGGTATGTCTCTTTCTGTACTGTACTTTATGTGTGTCTTCTTTCATAAACATCATCTCTTATTACAGCGTATTCTTAATTCTTCATCTTCAATAAATATCATTACAATACAACATGTAATATATATGATAATCTCAAGGGAAACAATAATGACATGTATCATATAATTTCCCATATAAAATTTTTTACAACAGGTCAATTATATCTTATCCATTATGTCTTGGTGCAATCAATCAATAGTATTACAACACAAACCAAGCTCCGAGTTTGTTTAAATACTTTGTAATATAGCCTTCAATTAACCTTGTAATTTCTGCTGAAGGCTTAGTAAAAAGAATGTAATGTAGCTGCACAAATATAAAGAAAGGGAGATGTCGAGACGAAAAAAATCAAGGAAACCCATGGCCAATGAAGACTTTCAAAAGATACTTTTCAAATAAAATCTATTATCAACATTTTTGCTACAAATACAAATTTCAACATAATAATAAATATTCTAAATATAACTGAAATCAGTAATTCAACAGAAAAAAATAAAAAGCTGCTTACTTTACACTTAAGACACAAATTAAAGTAAAGTAACAGCCCCAGACCTGATTCTACAGAGCGAAAAAAAAGCTGAAATTATGAAATGTAGGGTCTTGAAGCAGTTCTCCCTTATTGGGAGGTCCGAAACGCCCCCCAGAAGCTCTGAGGTACATGATGCAAAATTATACAATCTGGGCTTCTCCTGGAACCTAATTTCAGTTTTGAAAAACGGTGTTTTTATGCTAGACCTTTTCTATTTTTTTAACAAAATAAAGATGAACTAGGTAAATATTTATTGTAATCGATTATTTCCACAATTAAATACTGGTCATGTCAGTCATTGTTGTCCTTTATGTTTTGACGCAGGGCCATGTGTCCAAGTCTTGCGTTTTACAAGTACAAGGAGAGTTTTTATTTTCCGTACAACATATACAGATCTCCCTTTAGGACACTCCTCAATGACAGCATCAATTGGTTATGCCAGGTTGTTTTTTTAAAGGTAATAAAAGAACAAAGTTCAGACCCAAAAAATGGCATAGTCCGAGACTAGTAAAAAATGGTCAGGGCTAGTTAAAGTTCCGATAAGCATAGCCCGGCGGGCTAGTAAATTTTATTATTTACCAAAACGGCTAAAGCTGTTTTGAATTCTAAATCCAATGTAGACTGGTTATTTTTTTTTAATTCTGTTAATGGGAACCAGTTACTTTCGATTTAAAGCATCATAATCATGCTAGCGCATTCTTCTGTGAGATTGTCGATCTGTATGAAAAAGAGTCAGATTCTGCGTCAGAATCCTATTTGCACTTTCATCCGTACGATTAAAGTAACGTGTTCGGTCTTAAAATTTGACACGGAGGAATAATAAAATGAGTTTACATAAATTTCTGGGGCTTGCCTTGAATTACAAACAATCCTTTCAAGTTTCAAATTGAACTTGATAAAAAGAGGCTACAATGAACTTGAAATTGATGACAATATAAATCAGGCATTATCTAATAACAGAGCCGAATTTTTAAACAAGAAAAGCAAAAAACATACGAAGGAAATTCCTTTAGTGCTTTCAACTAAATATAACCCATGTATCAGAAAGATAAAACAGTGTCTAGTCAAACATTGGTAATTGTTAAAACATAATGAGATCTGTAGAGACATTTTTACAAAGGGACCAATTATTGCTTATTAAATAGCATAGAAACTTGGGGGACATATTGACCTCCTCGAAAATAAATAGGTATACAAACTTGGAAAAGGCAGATCCCTGACGATGGCGTGCCTTATTAAAACGCCGAAACACTAAATCAGTGTAGGATCAAATTTGACAATTAAGATATACATGTATTATGTTATCAAAATAAATTTTATCACTGAAGATACAAAGATTTTTTCTTATATTGAGAAACAGCTTAAAACATAAAATGAAGATTAAAAACCCCTAAATTATGGGTAAAAGTCGGTTGTGGTTATTTCTTAATGATGATGGAAAACATGGATGTTGGGTGTCAATTTTATTTATCTACTAATGAATAAAATATATTTGCAAACTGTCTCATTTTTTGGCAGTTTTCAAATTCACAATAAAAAAAAACTCACAAACTTTTAATTTGCTCTACAAACTAGAGGCTCAGGTGAGCCTGTATCGCTCACCTGACATAAATAAGTCATCTTAAGAATGTCTGCATGCTGAATACATCTAAGTTACTATTCAAATCCCATACTGCCATAGGGTTCTATGTTAAAACTATGTCTGCTCATGGCAGCCATCTTGGATGGAGGTCGTGGTCACCGGACACAATTTTGAAAGTATACTACCCAAGGACCATCCATGCCATGTTTGCTTTAAATTGGCTGACTGGTTTCAGAAGAGAAGACTTTTAAACAATTTTCCCATAGGGTCCTATGTTAAAACTATGTCTGCTGACGGCGGCCATTTTGAACCGAGATTGGGATCACTGAACACGATTTTGAAAGTTGACCACCTAAGGACCATCGATGACATGTTTGCTATATTGGCTTACTAGTTTCAGAGGAGAAGATTTTAAAACATTTTTTCCCATAGGGTCCTATGTTAAAACTACAGTATGTCTGCTGAAGGTGGCCATCTTGGATGGAGGTCAGGGTCACTGGACACAATTTTGAAAATTGACCACTTAAGGACCATCCATGCCATGTTTGCTTTAAATTGGCTTACTGGTTTCAGAGAAGAAGATTTTTAAATATATTTCCCATAGGGTCCTATGTTAAAACTATGTTCGCTGATGGTTGCCATCTTGGATGGAGGTCGGGGTCACAGGACATAATTTTGAAAGTTGACCACCTAAGGACCATTCATTCCATGTTTGCTTTAAACTGACTTACTGGTTTCAGAGGAGAAGACTTTAAAAAAAATTTCCATAGGGTCCTATGTTAAAATTAAGTCGAGTCATGGTGGCCATCTTGAATTTCCGATCAGCAAACGATTCACAAGTTTAGTACAGGACCACCCAATGATCATTCCTGCAAAGCCACAATTCAATTGGCTTAGTGGTTTCTAACAAGAAGATTTTTAAAATTTCGACCAATCAGAACACATTATAGGCCCTGGCAGCCATGTTGGATTTCCGATCAGCGTCAAAAACAAAAATCTTGTATATGACCATCCAATGAACATTTCTGCCAAGTTTGATTCAAATCTGTTTTGTGGTTTCAGAAAAAAAGATGAAAATGTGAAATTCCCATAGGGTCCAATGTTAAACTAAGTCGAGTCATGGTGGCCATCTTGAATTTCCGATCAGCAAACGATTCACAAGTTTAGTACAGGACCACCCAATGATCATTCCTGCAAAGTCACAATTCAATTGGCTTAGTGGTTTCTAACAAGAAGATTTTTAAAATTTCAACCAATCAGAACACATTATGGGCCCTGGCAGCCATGTTGGATTTCCGATCAGTGCCAAAAACAAAAATCTTGTATATGACCATCCAATGAACATTTCTGCCAAGTTTGATTCAAATCTGTTTTGTGGTTTCAGAAAAAAAGATGGAAATGTGAAATTCCCATAGGGTCCAATGTTAAACTAAGTCGAGTCATGGTGGCCATCTTGAATTTCCGATCGGCAAACGATTCACAAGTTTAGTACAGGACCATCCAATGATCATTCCTGCAAAGTCACAATTCAATTGACTTAGTGGTTTCTGACAAGAAGATTTTAAAAATTTCAGCCAATGAGAACACATTATGGACCCTGGCAGCCATGTTGGATTTCAAATCAGCACCAAAAACACAAATCTGGTAGAGGACCATCCAGTGAGCATTTCTGGCAAGTTTGGCTGATTTCTGTTCAGCGGTTTCAGAGAAGAAGATTTAAATGTGAAAAGCTAACGGACGAACGGACGCTTACCCATGACAAAAGCTCACATGGCCTATGGCCAGGTGAGCTAAAAACTAGTTGAAATTCAGAAATTGAATTGGTCCAAATCAGTAAAAATATAGCTCAGAATGCAGGATTTTGCATCAAAATATTCAAAATTTTCACTCCCCACCCCCTCGGGCCATTTACACGGCCCTCGTGACAAGGACTACCAAAATTTTGGAAGGGCTAGTTAAATTTTTAGACTACTAGCTCTTTGGAATAGTATACTGTAGAAGTTAGTGTCAAACCCTGGTGGCCTCTAGAAATTAAAAATAACAAGATGAACTGTGAGTTAATGCTCACTTATGATACCCCCGCTTTTCGACAAACAGGAAGTAGGAATCTGATGGGTCCAAAAACGATACGATACAGGGTACCAATATGACCAAATATCAGATCTCTGCCATCAATAGTTGCTGAGAAAAATGTGCATATATGTTCAATGTGTATAAAAACCAACTAAGTCGGCAAACAGGAAGTAGGAATCTGACGGGTCCAAAAACGCTTCCCACAATATGGCATACCTATATGAAGCTTGTGACCAAATATCAGATTCCTGTCATCAATAGCTGCTTAGAAAAATGCGACGAAAAATGAGCATATATGTTCAATGTGTATAAAAATCAACAAAGTCGACAAACAGGAAGTAGGAATCTGATGGGTCCAAAAACGCTTCCCACGATATGGGGTACATATATGAAGCTTGTGACCAAATATCAGATCTCTGCCATCAATAGTTGCTGAGAAAAATGCGACGAAAAATGAGCATATATGTTCAATGTGTATAAAAAATCAACAAAGTCGGCAAACAGGAAGTAGGAATCTGACGGGTCCAAAATCGCTACCCACGATATGGTATACCTATATGACGCTTGTGACCAAATATCAGATTTCTGCCATCAATAGTTACTGAGAAAAGTGCGACGAAAAATATCTTGGACGGACGGACAGAGGTAAAACAGTATACCCCCCTCCCCCTTCGGGGAGCGGGGGTATAATTACTCCCATTCACATGTCCCGGGCCAATTAGTTTGGACAAAGAAACTCCCATTCACATGTCCCAGGCCAATTAGTTTGGACAAAGAAAGAAATGCAAAGAGTTCTCATTATCCTAAAAGAACATACCTCTTTGCCAAAAATAATAGATAATAATTCTTCATATATAAAATTATTTGTCTTCCTTATTTTCAGGTTATCAAGGTGTAGTTTTTTTTTCAGGTGCTGTTCCACTTCCAGACTTCTCCAACCTCTCCTAATGTAAGCAGAGTTCAAAGATAGCAAAGAGGTAATCATAATCTGTAAATTGAAGGACAACACAATGGCCAAAAGAAAAAGGAGAAACAACGATCTACAAAACATTACACATTAAACTAAAGATCAAGTAACACGAATCCCACTAAAAACCGAGGGGATTTATATTCTGGCACAACTGACATCTGGCAACTCCTCTGGAATCAATTTTCCTAATAAACTGGCCAACAGGTTGCCATCCACCGATTGTTCAAGCCATTCCCACTTCCAACAATTCTCAATGCCTTTGTCAATTTCCAATTTGGAAAAATCCCTCTGAAGGACAACACGTGAAGCCATATTTTCATCCTTGGGCACTTCTTGTTTAACATTGTAATTACGACCAATCATTTTCATTGTTTGAAAGGCGACATTCCAACAACCAATCAAAAGGTAGCAAATGTCCGCTTTCGATAAGTTTTAAAACCGGATTTGCCATGAATAAAAAAAAAAATAACGGAATTCAAAACAGAAAATCAGAAAGTGGCCAAATAGAAAGCGGAATTCCCCTTAAAAAGCAGAAGAAAATCAGGTCGCAGCCCTTTTATTGTTGTTCTACATTTTTCAGTCACAATAGGGTCTCCAACAACAGATTTCAGATCCATTGAGATCGTAAAATACTACTCAAATGTCCAAAAGGATGGCCTTTTAAGAGGAAGACTACTGTCTACAGCAATATCCATTGGTTTTACTCCCCCCACCCCACCCACCCTTTTTTTTTCTTTTTTTTTTTTTTACAATTTGTAGTCATATCCATATCATTACCTTTAGGTGGAAAGTATGATTTACTTTCAGCTTTATGAGGCCAGTCCACTACTAGAGGACCAAATCTTCTGAATGCTGCTGTTATTTCCTCTACAAAAATGAAAGTCATATTATTTTCTATTGAAGATACATTGCACATGCAGACAGACAAGTACTTTAACCAATAAAACCTGTCTCGAACATCCTCTCCACCATCATGTACAGTTTTGCTTGGAATAGACATATGTTCTTATCAGACAGGTTAAATTTACAAAGATAGAGTTAAATCTGATGTTCAGTTTATTCAGTATTCCAGTTCATTGATAAGGATTCATTCATTGTCAACTGGTTTCAATACACAATATCATTATTTGGTATCCCAACATTCAATTTAAGAAAAGGCCACAAATACTGTACATTTAATCAGGTGATACATTTGTATATGTAATCTAAAATAAAATATCTGTATAAATAGGCCACTTATCCAGGGGTTTCAAAGTTTTTTATAAATTTTAGGAGGTACCTAAAAAATTAGGCTAAGGGCCATAAGGGGTCCAGGGGGCGGAAGCTCCTGAAATATAGCATTTTGTGGACCAAAAAATGTACTTCAGAGACTGCAAAACATTAAGTGTTTTTGAAAGAAAAATCCCATTAACTTTTGGAGTTCAGATTTCACCAAGAGTGAAGACCATGCATAATGCCTGGATTTTTTCCCCCAATTTCTTTATTGAATATTTCAGTTTACAGACTTCAGCCAAGATTATTCATAGATAGTATGCCATATCTTAAAAAAAAACAAAAGGACCATAAAGAGCTACGGTTCCACAGCTAGGCTTGACCAAGCCATTGTTATCAAAGCTTAAACTTCTCAAAATTCTTTTGTTGGCTTTGTCCTTTTCTTTTTCACAATACCTTGGCTTGTGTGGTTTTTTTTTACTTTATTACCAGTAATTAAACTCATCAAAGACCATTGGCACGGATCAAGACATATAAGTGTCATAATTAATGAAACATATAAATTTAATTTGCAATCATCAATCTTTAATAAAATTTATAATTCTAATAGATCAATACAAATATAATTAAACAAAAACAATATATACCCATTACATACATAGTGTGGTGGTACAAGAATTTGTATCAGGTCGAGTCTGTTGTGTGAACCAGTATCACCACGAGTCGTGACGAGTTGGGATGCGGTTAGTTCACGCAACAGACAAGACCTGATACACAGTTTTGTACCACCACACTATGTATGTAATACGTTTATCTAACATTTCAATAAAAACGAATTCTAAACAAATAGCTAGGGTTGAATTAAAATGTGTACACTACTCTGAGGGAGACTACATTTTGTGTATGACGTCACGTTATTTTTTCCGTTCATTCACCAACGTCAGGTTTCTGTCTCACATTCCAATGATATGACGTCATGTCAAAGTAGTTCGGCAGAGAACGTCTCGTGCAACGTCACAGCATTCTTTTATCACCACAGTGTGGTGATACAACATCTTTGTATCAGACACCTTGTACCAGACAGGCGACTTGCGTTAATTTCAAAGGAAAACGTATATAATGTTAGATAAATATTGTTACTTTCACGACTTATGTGCAAAAAAAATGTTCGAACAAAAACGATTCGCTGGAAGACATTTATTAACATTTGAATCACAAAAGTTAAACCAGAGGTTCTCAAGAGCCTGTATCGTTCGCCTGGTAATAAAAAGAAACAATTGGTCCTATGTAAAAACTATGTCCTGCAGTGGTAGTCATCTTGGAATTACGATCAACATTAAAAACACAAAGTTTGTAAAGGACCTTCCAATGATTGATGCACAGTTTAGGTACAATCAGTGCAATAGCTTCAGAGAAGAATATATTTCTGTATTTTCCCCATATGGTCCAATGTTAATCTATGTATTGCGGTGGTGGCCATCTTGGATTTCCGATCGACATATAAAACATAAACTTTGTACAGAACCTTCCAATGATCATTCCTGGGCAGTTTGGTTTCAATTGTCCAAGTGGTTTCAGAGAAGAAGCGTTTTGAAACATTTTTCCCATAGGGTCCTGTGTTAAACTAAGTCCTGCCGTAGCCGCCATTTTAAATTTCATATCGGAACAAAAAACGTAAGGTTTGTAGAGGACCATCCAATGAACATTCATGTACAGTTTGGCTTTAATCATATTTGTAGTTTCTGAGAAGAAGGCATTTGAACATTTTCCCATAGGGTCCAATGTTAATCTATGTATTGCGGTGGTGGCCATCTTGGATTTCCGATCGACATATAAAACATAAACTTTGTACAGGACCTTCCAATGATCATTCCTGAGCAGTTTGGTTTCAATTGTCCAAGTGGTTTCAGAGAAGAAGCGTTTTGAAACATTTTTCCCATAGGGTCCGATGTTAAACTAAGTTCTGCCGTAGCCGCCATTTTGAATTTCATATCGGAACAAAAAACGTAAAGTTTGTAGAGGACCATCCAATGAACATTCATGTACAGTTTGGCTTTAATCATATTTGTATTTTCTGAGAAGAAGCCATTTGAACATTTTCCCATAGGGTTCAATGTTAATCTATGTATTGCGGTGACGGCCATCTTGGATTTCCGATCGGCATAAAAAACAGATATTTGGTAAAGGACATTCCAATGATCGTTCCTTTACAGTTTGGGTTCAGTCAGTTCATTAGTTTCAGAGAAGAAGATCTTTGAAATTTCAGCCAATCAGAGCATATTATTGGCCCTGGCAGCCATGTTGAATATCCGACAGGAACGAAAAACAGTAACTTTGTAGAGGACCATCCAAGGAACATTCCTGCTAAGTTTGGCTCCAATTGGCCCAGTGGTTTCGGAGAAGAAGCTTGAAATGTGAAAAGTTTACAGATGACAGACGCCAAGTGATGGCAATAGTTCACCTGGACCAAAGGTCCAGGTGAACTAATTATTTTGGAAAAAAAGTGTGGCCGGCGTTTTGCAATTCATATTTGAGCCATGTCCGGGTCCTTTTTCAAGATTTCTAGTAATTTTCTATCCCTTATCTCCTCGTACCCCCTTTTAAAAATGTTTTTCAGCACATTTTCATTGATTGATTGATTGGTGTTTAACGTCCAGCGAGCAATTTTTCAGCTATATTCAGGACGAGAACATTTAAAAATTTAAATGCCACGGGACTCGAAACAAGGAAAGTGATGGGTATGGACGGATAATTTTGCCAGTGCAACAGGTCTCTTATGGACCACTCATCATGAGCTGTTACACTGGGTTCTTTAACGTGCGGAGAGGATGGCAATCTCTCAACACGGGACCTCAGTTTTATTTACGTCTCAACCGCAGGACGGGTTGGTTGTGAATTTATGCATCTCCTTCAAGCCGAAGAAGGTCCCATTTCTATACCCCAGGGTTCCCGCTGGGTTGACCCCTTTTAGAGGACTAGTGCCTCTAGGTCGGAGAAAACGGGTGCCTATTCTACCCCCGGCACACCCTCTATGAGGGGGGGCACATTTTCATTTCTGTGAACAACTGCGGTAGGGCCCCGTCAAAATATGTAAATAAATTAGCCGTAGGTTTTTATTTTTTTATACCGGAAGTTAAACAATATGGACGGAGTTAAGCAACAAGACAGTACGCCCCAAAATGATTCGACCCTGGGTTTTAAATGGATAAAAAAAATCGCACAAAATATTGTGTAGTCATATATTCATAATACATAATGATCATTCTTATATTACTGAAGATTACACTAAATTGTGTTTGAACATAATTTGTAATCGGTCATTTTTTATTTTGAAATGATGTCAGCTTTGTTCCGGTCCGAGTTTTACACAAGGATGAAAAGATATTGGGGTGAAAACATATCTATTTACTGCATGCACAAACTGCTATTTACGATTCTAAGGTAAATTTATTTTTAAAATGGAATATCCCGTCAACTTGGTTGTGACGCAGTTGTTCGATTTGAATGCGAGAATTCAGCAATTGACGTGATCATTAATTTTTTATGAAAACTATTCCACAAGCCTATTGGACTTGTGGTTTTTAACCACCGCTAATTTTGGGGGGTTCAGTAATTTCTGCCGGTACTATACACGATCTCAGACGGGTAAAAGTACCGGCCCACTTTGAAACCCCTGCCTATCTTAATGTGGTCACTAGCTTGGCAGACTAAATGTGTGTTCATTATATTTTTGTTATTTTAAACTAACTCCTATTCCATTGTTTCAAGGCTGTTGTGGTTGTTGTTGGATTTACCACTACCTGTGCAATCAGTGCCTATCACCACTAAAGTTGCGAGTTTGAACCCTGTTCAAGGTGATGTGTGCTCGATACAATATTATGTGATAAAGTTTGTCAGTCACTAAAGTCACTTGCGACAGGTTGGTGGTTTTCTCCATCAATAAAACTAACTGCCACGATATAACTGAAATATTGTTGAAAGTGCCCGTTAAACACCATAAACCAAACCATTGTTTTGTATGGTCAGATTCTGTACTCAATATTAGTTTACACATTACAGTATCAATTTATTCCTGTATACATCATATACGATTCCTTGCCTTACTACATGCAAATACCAAATTAAGTCTGATATTTTTATGCCCCACATACAATAGTACTGGGAATAGTGTATATAATTTGAACCTGTATATAATGGGCAACTGTTCCTAAAGGTCACATTTTCAGGTTCCTTTCAGTGCCTTTTATAAGCAGGTTCGATTGTATAAATTTTGTATGGTCATAGATTAATCTTTGGATACAAATGTTTCTAAAGTTTTGAGGGTTTAATTTTACCTTCATCAATATCTGGTGGCAAGCCCCCTACAAATACTTTGCGTGAAAATCTTTCTATTCTTTCTCCCTGTGGTGAACCTCTGGCAGTCAGACTTGCCACAGTCTGGTCCAAGGAATCATCATCTAACATAAGATTTCTGTCTGGAAAGCCATATATCTGTTTTCCTGCAATCAAATGGTTGATAGAGTTGAAATATAATCATATTATATATGAAGCCGGCCCATGATATACATATATTAGATATATTACAAGGACATCCATTAACGATTTGAATTTGCAGTTTCCTGGTAACTGACCTACCAAATTTTCCCCTACCCCCAAAAAAGTTAACAAATATTCAAATTTGTTTACTATTTTTTGTGTATAGGATTATGTTTATGGTGTTTAACACCACTTTCAACAATATTTCAGCTATATCATGGCGGTCAGTTTTATTGGTAGAGGAAAGCAGAGTACCCAGAACAACCACCGACCTGACACTGACAAACTTTATCACATAATGTTGTATCGAGCACACCTTGCCATGAACGGGGTTCGAACTCACAACTTTAGTGGTGTTAGGCACTGATTGCACAGGTAGTGGTAAATCCAACAACATCTTGGCTAGAGGATACAAGACAGGATTGTCAGCTTAACAAGAAGACCATGACCTTACAAGTTGGTTTATATGGGTCTACTGGTTGATGAGACTGCAATGTACATGTACTTATGTTTATTGTGAAAATAACAAGATGAAATTTCCAATCTTTGATTTTTATTGACAACTCTTTATAAATAAGCTAAAGCCATAAATAAAGTATTACACTTAACTATAGTAACTAAGTAAGAAATGAGTGTTATTTTATCAGTTTTATTGGGAGGGAGGGGGGGTTGTCAACTGCAATGTCCAACAATAGCTAATTATTCCTGCAGCATACTGTAACATATCTATGTAGCACAAATTATACAAAATGTATCTATATCCGAATATCAAAGTAGCGAAAAATAACTGTTTGAATTTATCACATACCTGTAGAACTTATAACGTAGTATTTTGCCAAGATGGACGTCCACGTGAGCGAATGGTTTGGGTCTACATGCACAAAAAAATGTATCTGGATGTGTGATGAATTTTAAGCTACATGTCAACAGCACATGCATAAAACCTACTCTCAAGACACAATTTAAGTGGGATTTGTTCAAATGAATTATTGATTATTTACAATGTACAATCACATTTTTCTAACCTTTAGCTTTAACTTTGATGTGTTGTTTAGTGCAGTATAATAATACCATTATGTCCTTCCTGAAAAGTCAATATCCATAGTTATCAAATTGCAAAAGAATTATTTCCCTCAGCCCTTCAGGCTTTGGTAAATAATCCCTTCTCAATTTGATAATTATGGATATTAACTTTTCAGGAAGGCCATAATTGTATATTGTTCCCTGTTCTGGCTTAAAATTGGGAAGTTTTGGCCATTTTTAATATTTCTTAGCAAATAATTACATGAAGGCAGTCAAATATTAAAGACCCAATTAATATTGGTTAAATTGGCTCTGTGGTTTCAATGATCAGAATACAATGAAGTCCACACAATAAAGAACAGTTAACAGACCCTGTCGTGGTCATTATCGTATGGTAGCTTGATTTACAATTACCTGTGCAATCAGTGCCTATCATCACTAAAGTTGTGAGTTCGAACCCCGTTCATGGCAAGATATACTTGATACAACATAATATGATATACAATAAAAATGTAAGTTTGTCAGTGACTTGTCCGGGTACTCCGGTTTCCTCCACCAATAAAACTGAAAGTGACGTTAAACACCATAAGCCTAAACCAAGTACATTATACCATGATAATAACAAAACAATCTGATCTGGGTTATAACAATCACAAGGGTTAACATACATTATAATATGATAATATAAATATTGTCATTCCTGTGATACAACCAACAATTTCTTGTCATGGTAAAAAAAAACCAAGGGCAACGCAAAGTGTGGCATATCCCCTCGCCTAAAAATTTGACCCGGTGACCTTGAAAATCAATAGGGTTCCAGATTCTCTTAAGGGCTAAATATGTACCAAGTTTGGTCAAAATCCATTGAAGGATGTTCACAAGGATGTTATGGAAGGACGGACGGAAGGACAGACGGTAGCGTTACTACATGTATATCCCTTCACAATTTCGTTGGCAAGGAGATAATTCAAATTCTAGGAATTATCAGAAAAAAAGAGCACATACTACAAGGCAATAAATTCATTTATATTATTACAGACTGAACCATCAATATAAATATAAATAAAAAATGTCACAAGTGTGTTTAGACAGCAGGATTCACTGCCTTGTAGTCGACTCATCAGTTTTATTTACTGTTAAGCAAAATCAAAAACAAAATACAATGTATGCTAATTACATTTTCAAATAAACAATTCACACAATGATTTTATGACAATCTCTCAGAAGTTCATCTATAGTAGCATTGATTCAATATCAGTCTTTATTAAAACAAATTGCCTTTGTACATTTTATGAATGAACTGATTTATTATCCAACACGATTTTCTAAATTCTTTTATCTTATTTGCTTCTATAACCTTCAAATGTAGTATGCATCTTTTATTTCAATTAAAACCCAACACATCCCTTAACAAAATTCAATAGGTGTAATTGTGTGAAAAATCTATACATTATTGCAGAATTAATGTGATTATTGACTATGAAGTCGTAGATAAAATCAAACTGGAAATCGCTGATAATTTTCCATTGATTTTAATTTGGTTTTGTTCAGTACCAGTATTGAAACAATTTATTTTCAAGTGCTGTCACATCATTACACTCAAAAGGCTGTTGCACCGCACTCAAAATGACACAATCCTGACAGTTATAAAACCTTCATGTGTTGCTGTGATTTTATGTAAAATTTTATTGGCTTTTTTCATAAAAAAAAAAATGTTGTAGAAATAAAAGCCTAAGACAAGTTGGAGTAATGAAATGTATGTAGAATATTGTTTCCTCAGTCTACAATGTTTTAAATGGAAGATACTTGGATGAGAGTAGGCAGATCAATCCTAATGTTATACATTGTCGTCCACTCAAAGCCGTGGTAGTCAAACCCTACTTTTACATGCCTATCTCAAACCAGGACTTTCATCAGCTTCTGTTATTTCATTCAGCTTTGTGCTTTAAGAAAAATTTTTTTGGGGCTGGTTAAATTAATGGCCGTCTCAATTTCAATTCAGGAGAATTGATGAGAGTATGTTCACTTTCAGGAGAGTATTTTAAAGGGAAACTTCGTGATTTTTTACATGTTAGCTAAATATGTTCCTGGTGATATAAAATACATATTTACAAAGTTTTATCGACATATTTCCACAAATAACGAAGCAAATCGCAAATTTGTAATTTTAATTTCTAATTTTTCAACCAGGCTGTGACGTTTTAACCTAATAATGCATTGTGGGATTGAAATTTAAAGTCTGGGTCGCTGATGTTAAATTCGCTTCATTTAAAGCACTCAGAGGACTGTAATTTAAATCTAATAACCGTTGGAAAATTAAATACTGAAGTGAACAGCTACGTACCTTTTTGACAAACAACTATTTTAAATGAACAAAATGTTTCATTTCCTTTATATTTACAACGGAAAGAGTGTTTTACAACAGTCACCTATATTCGCTATATATCGGATCCCTTTTACAATTATGTTCATTTTGTTTTACTGCTAATGTGCTGAAAAATATAATGGATAATTTTGACAACGTGTAACTTGTGTATCGATTTCTAGATTCTGTTTTAATCCCTTTTTTATAATCATTATTCCGCATGCTGTTTACTGTTATTTTGATCTCCGCATGTAGATGTCCGCTTGAGTGTTTTCTAGCCGGAGGGTAAAATTATACAGGTGTAAAATTCAAGGTGACCGGATTAATCAAATGGGAATTTGAATACACACTATTTGCTTTCCAAGACGAGTTGGTATCGTTTATTATCTATTAAAGATCAAATATTCTTAAAACATTAGAATAAATATAATGTTGAAATAACAGGAACAATTTATGTTTTAGATGATAAACTAGAGGCTCCCAGGAGCCTGTATAGCTCACCTGGGTATAATAACAACATCAGTCAATAAAACTTGATAACTTCGGTAAAAAAAATTAACAAATGTAGCCTTCGTCATTGCAGACCCCTTCTACAAAAAAATGTGGGCAGGGGTTCCCCCTTTAATGTAAGTTATCAAAATTGCTGTAAAAAAACATATATGTCAATGATTCTCAAAATTTAGCTTTTCCTACTTCACATTTTGTAATAGAGTTGCTTCCCTTTGATTATTTGAGTAACCAAAAGCAGTGAGTCGACAAAAATATGCATTTCAAGAGGAATAACTCTTCACAGCTGTTGCACATTTTTAACTGTGGGAAATTTTTTGTAGATCTTGACATGCTCAACATTTTTGCAGTTTAAACATTCCCTCTATCTCTAATAGTTTTTGAGATATAAGATGATAGTATTAAAATTGAGAACATTTTGATGAAAAAAGGGCAATAACTCCAAAATGGGTAATTGGATTTACTTCAAAATTGCAGGGTAGGAAGATCTTGACATGCTGCAAATTTTTGAAATTTAAACTTAACCTTTATCTCTTATATTTTTGAAATATAAGAAGAAAAGTATTAATTTTTTTTTTATAAATTTGATGAAAAAAGGGCGAGAACTCCAAGATGGGTAATCAGATTTACTTCAAAATTGCAGGTAAAAAAAAAAAATGGATAGAAGGGTCGAACCGCCAGACACATTTTTGGAAGAGAACCATCCAATGACTATTTCATCAAAATTTTGTTCTTATTGAGCAAATGGTTTCAGACAAAAACATTTTTATGGGAATTTCCCATAGGGTCCTATGTTAAATTAAGTTCGGCTGTGGCGGCCATCTTGGTCGGTGTTCTGAAATGCCGGACACAATTTTGGAAGAGGACCACCTAAGGATCATTTCAGCAAAGTTTGGTTGAGATTGGCTCAGTAGTTTCAGAGAAGATTTTTTTTAAATTTCATCCCCCCTTTTTTCTAATTTGCATAATCGGTCAAAATGGGTAATGGGATTTACTTCAAAATTGCAGGGTAGGTAGATCTTGACATGCTGCACATTTTTGCAATAAACTTAACATCTATCTCTAAATAGTCTTTGAAATATAAGACGAAAAGTTTTAAAATGAAAAAAAAAAAATGATAAAAAAAAAAGGGCAATAACTCCAAGATGGGTAATCAAATTTACTTCAAAATTGCAGGGTAGGTAGATCTTGACATGCTGAACATGTTTGCAGTTTCAACTTACCATCTGTCTCTTATAGTTTTTGAAATAAAGGACGAAAAGTATTAAAATTTTGAAAATTTGATGAAAAAAGGGAAATAACTCCAAAATTAGCAATGGGATTTACTTCAAAATTGCAGGGTAGGTAGATCTTGATGTGCTGATCATTTTTACCCCATGTCAGATTTTTGATATTATTAACGGTTTTCGAGTTATTACCAAAAACCTGCAATTTTACCATATGTTCTATTTTTAGTAACAGTGGCCATGTTGGTTGGTGCACGGCATCACCGGACACAATTTTGAAACTAGACACCCTAGTAATGATTCAGACCAAGTTTGGTTTCCATTGGTCTAGTACTTTCAGAGAAGATTTTTGAAAAAGTTTACGACGTACGACGGACGCCAAGTGATGGCAATAGCTCACATGACCCTTTGGGTCAGGTGAGCTAAAAAGTATACACCATCCTTGAAATTATAAGTTTTCATTATGAGAGGCGCCAAATTGGTCTAACTATATATAGCTGTCTCATCATAATAATTTAACGATCAATGTTCATAAAAGATGTTCTAATTTTAATTTTAAATAAAATGATTATGATTTTACTCAATCATTATTTTAACAGTCGGTGTTCATAAAAGATGTTTTAATTAATTTAATTTTAATCAAAGGATTATGATTTTACTCAATCATTATTTTAACAGTCGGTGTTCATAAAAGATGTTTTAATTAATTTAATTTTAATCAAAGGATTATGATTTTACTCAATCATAATTTTAAGTCGGTGTTCATAAAAGATGTTTTAATTAATTTAATTTAATCAAATGATTATGATTTTACTCAATCAATATTTCTTTACTTTTCTTTTGTTCAACGCGTGTTGTTTGTTTGGGAACATTTCTATATAAAGCACCGAAATTAACGTTTTAGTTATAGCTTAAATATGTCGAGCTCAGGTACAGAAAGTGACTAGCGCCTCAAGTGATGTAGATTTTGACGACTATGGAGAGTTTGGTTACCAACGTTAACTTGAACCAGAATATACGGAAGAAGAACTCAGACAAATGGAGGAGGCAGCGAGTGCTTTAAAAATGTTAATTTCTTTTCCTTTTTTTGCTTGTCATTTTTTATGAGCGAAACATAAAATATTATGCGAAAAATATATTTCTTATATTTTTCATGTATTTTCAGAAGCGAGAGACCATATTTTAATTTTAAATATTTTATTTTTCAATAAATTAAGGCAAATAATTCCTGAAGTAAGAAGTGAAATGTGGGATTTACTTATTTTTATCTTCATTCTGAAAACGACAGGTACATTCACACCGGTTCACTCAGCAGGGTACCTAATATTGTGTAATGAGTTTAGGTCCACACAGGAAATCGCCAGGCAGAATATACAAGTGTCATTTTACATCCAGTCGACGGGCCTCTGACCGAATACCTGAATACATGTGTCACAATATTTGGCAATAATCAGAAACGCAATGCACATTTTGTGACCCGTTAACTAACTAACTTTATTAATGCTCAATTTTACCCCTAAGGGTTGAAGGCATGTACAAGGAATATATACAAACAATGTACACAAGTCAAATAGACAAAAACATAATAAGAACAGAAAATAAAATGAAAACAAATTACGCTAGAATAGCAGATGCAATACACATTTTAAAGGTTCTAATAGGTGATCAAAATACACGACCCTGATCACGTTGAAGTATACATTAGGAATGGGTGCATATTAATGCACACTGCCGAATCAAGGGGGTGTTCGACAATTTAGTAAAATTTGTGTATAAATTGGGTAAAAATTGGCAAACAAGAGCCTGGCACCCTGTTTTCAAAACTGCTGGATCCGCACCTAAAGCAGCAATGATTCATGGGCTATTTTCACAAAAAAATCTTAACATTACAATTGATCGTAAGCAGGGGTGGATTTAGAGGGGGCATGCTCCCCCCCCCCCCCCCCCCCCCTAAAATTCGCAAAGCATATGTTATACAACGTTAATTAAGCAGTTCAACAAACAACTTTTCATGAATGGTTAACTCGTGACCAGTAGTAAAATATTCCTATACATTGTAAATACACGTTGGGTGTGTTCGTTGATTCGTATATGGATTCGCCGACAATTTCCGCTTTTGTTTGTCTATAAACAAGAACGGTCGAATCATATGTTTTCAATGAATGAATCAAACGACGAAAAGAAAAGCTCCATCCGGATGGGCAGTATTAACTAGAACCACCCGAAAGGACAAGCACCGAAAGTACAGACCAATTAGTGAAATGAGGAATGCGTTAAAACTAAACCAATAGTTCGTTGAAGGGTTAAAATAACGTGATCGATCAGTCATGAGTTGAACAATTCGCATCACGGTTGTTCAAAAAAAGTTTTACTTTAGGTTCTTATAATCTGACAAAAATATACTGTTAACAATTATCCGACAAAATTAAGACTCAAAATCAAGTTTTTTTGGTCTGATAAAAATGGTGTGGTTGGTTCAAAATTGTCGTTCAAATAAATGTCTGTAATTCCTACCACAGAGCTTCAGGGGGGCTTTTTTTCCCCTGGGCCCCCTACCAGGGTTCTACCCTAGACCCCTCGCCTACTCACGCCCCCCCCCCTAACCACAAATCCTGGATCCGCCCCTGGTAAGCTATATTGAATTGTTCATTTTTATCTTGATTTTTTTGTGCCCCATCAGAATGATGTAGCAACAACCAAAATTATGAAATAAAGCAGGGTGAACAGGGCAGGGTAGAAATTCTTTTTGTGAAATAGACAAAAAACCATTCATATGCAATTTTTCCTTATAGAAATAGAAATTAAAATAAGTTTATTAACCAAATCAGGGCCCCAGGAGGGCATATACAAATAACAATTATGATTGATACACAACAATACATCAAACTAAATATTCGTGGTGAAATATCAATAATTGTGATGAACAAATTTTTTACGACTATTCTGAGATTAATCAGAAGGGTCCGCCAGTTCGAAAGACGAAAGACGTGATTAAAATAAACAAAATATGTTACATAATCCTCTCAATTGTATGACTTCCTACCCTGTAACTTTCTGTGCTTTTAGCTTATGTGTAGTGCATGCACGATCGATTACAAAGTGCGATCTTACTGAATAATGTCATTAAAACCAAATTTGCCCCGTAGTATAGGCCTTTTTGGATTTTTTTTAACGAATTCAGGGCATTGTTCCGATGACCGTTTTTTTTTTAACTTAAATTCATAGTTCTTCAATTTTGGAAAAAAATCTTTTGTAAATGTGTCTCATTAAAGACGAACCTTTCCCCCCGATTCATTTGTTTTGCCATAATCTATTGAAGCAAAACGTAAATCTGCAAAAATTGATTGTGTAATAAATTCATATATTTAGAATAATAAGAAAAATAAAAAGAATTACCATCAAGTTAAACAACCGTACGCCCGACAAGCCATATCGACACTGAATGAGGACCCTGGTTTGTCACACTTGTTTTGGGGTGTGGTGGTATTTAGACACCACGTGATACTTGGTATTGAGATGCTATCAAAATGGCGACTTCCATTTATCGTTGACAGAATTTTAAAATCGATTTCATTCCCTTATCCAACATAATAAAACGCTAATATACATATAAACATCCATATTTATACATCAAGCCAAAAAAATATATGTGTGTTTACGGTCACCCAACCCACCCTATTTTTCAGCTGCCGACCCTACCCTTTTTTTTTCGGCAATTATTCGACTCTAATTTTTGCTAGCGACCCTATGAATTTTTACACAGAATTCGGATAACCATTTTTGTTGCTTAATCAGCAGCAATGTTTTATTTATTCAACCGCTAGCTTTTTGTCGAAATTGAGAGCAAAGAAGGTAGAAAAACTGTGTAACTCGTCATAAAGCAAATGACGGCTTACCGGAAATTTCGACAATGAAATACCGGAATCGGATTCCGGAACGACTATTTCCGGTTTTGCCGATAGTTATATATAAAAAAAAAATAAAAAAATTATTGCCGACCGACCGACCCTAGATTTTTTTTGACATGTGACGGTAAACACACATATATATTTTTTTGGCCTCAGGAAAAACATATAAAAAAGACTTTTTTTCGAAGTTTCCCTTTGACTCATTAATAAGGAAAGTATATAGACCACAAATACGAGTATATTTAAGCACTCGCCTGTTGCAACTGAATATCGTTTGCATTGAAATATTGTAAATGTTATTTTGGACAAGCAACTAGGAAGTGAAAATAGAACACTCATAAATGTTTGACATGGACTTTGGTACATTTTGTATGCATGTACATTTAGTATACATTTCAGATTTGTTAAAATGTAGTTACATAAATTGAGAAATTATTTTACCTTTCACCATATCACTTGTGTCTCCAGTAGATCTCATTATGTCTAACAGTTGACTTTCAAATGCAGAAAATTTCATGCTTTCAAATGAATTAGTGCGGTCCTGTAAAATAAAGACATGCATTAGAAAAAACAACCAAATGCCCAACTGGTAATAATTTTCATTATTATATATATATTTGTACAATTTGTTTCAGAGGATTTTTTTAAGTATTTTACTACACGTCTTTGTGATAAACTATATGTTTCGTTTGATTCCCAATTAGCACAAAATTGTTAACTTGCTAGAAGACTAGGAACATTTCATGCAAAATTCCTTTCAAATACGGATTTTTTGATCACTTTGATCCATACAAAAACTGAATTTTGCTTAAAAAAAAAGGACTAAGAGCCATCCAATGATCAAATGTGTGCAGTTTGGGACAGGTTAAATCAAGTTCAAAATACATTTTTGCATAAACTTCAAACTGTAAGTTGACATTTAGTTAACACATTTTCACCATATACAGGGGTTTCAAAGTTTTTTATAATAGGAGGTACTTCTTAAATTTTAGGAGGTACCTAAAAAATTAGGCTAAGGGCCATAAGGGGTCCAGGGGGCGGAAGCTCCTGAAATCTAGCACTTTGTGGACCAAAAAATGTACTTCAGAGACTGCAAAACATTAAATGTTTTTGAAAGAAAAATCCCATTATCTTTAGAGTTCAGATTTCACCAAGAGTGAAGACCATGCATAATGCCTGGATTTTTCCCCCCAATTTCTTTATTGAATATTTCAGTTTACAGACTTCAGCCAAGATTATTCATAGATAGTCCGCCATATCTTAAAAAAAACCAAAAGGACCATAAAGAGCTACGGTTCCATAGCTAGGCTTGACCAAGCCATTGTTATCAAAGCTTAAACTTCTCAAAATTCTTTTGTTGGCATTGTCCTTTTCTTTTTCACAATACCTTGGCTTGTGTGTTTTTTTTTGCTTTATTACCAGTAATTAAACTCATCAAAGACCATTGGCACGATCAAGACATACAAGTGTCATAATTAATGAAAAATATAAATTTAATTTGCAATTATCAATCTTTAATAAAAATTTATAATTTTAATAGATCAATACAAATATAATAAAACAAAAACAATATATATTGTTATTTTCACGACTTATGTGCAAAAAAAATGTTCGAACAAAAACGATTCGCGGGAAGACATTTATTAACATTTGAATCACAAAAGTTAAATTATTTTGGAAAAAAAGTGTAATTCGTATTTGAGCCATGTCCGGTTCTTTTTCAAGATTTCTAGTAATTTTCTATCCCTTATCTCCTTGTAATGTACCCCCTTTTAAAAAGGTTTTTCAGCACACTTTCATTTCTGCGAACAACCGCGTTGGGGCCCCATCAAAATATGTAAATAAATTAACCATAGGTTTTTATTTTTGTATACCGGAAGTTAAGCAACAAGACAGTACGCCCCAGAATGATTCGACCCTGGGTTTTAAATGGATAAAAAAAATCGCACAAAATATTGTGTAGTCATATATTCATAATACATAATGATCATACTTATATTATTGAAGATTACACTAAATTGTGTTTGAACATAATTTGTAATCGGTCATTTTTTTATTTTGAAATGATGTCAGCTTTGTTCCGGTCCGAGTTTACACTAGGATGAAAAGATATTGGGGCGAAAACATATCTATTTACCGCATGTGGAAACTGCTATTTACGATTCTAAGGTAAAGTTATTTTTAAAACAGGGAATATCCCATCAACTTGGTCATGACGCAGTTGTTCGATTTGAATGCGAGAATTCAGCAATTGACGTGATCATTAATTTTTTATGAAAAATATTCCACAAGCCTATCGACCATCGTACTTGTGGTTTTCACCACCGCTCATTTTGGGGGGTTCAGTAATTTCTGCCGGCACTATACACAATCTCAGACGGGTAAAAGTACCGGGTACCGGCCCACTTTGAAACCCCTGCATATATATATTCAAACTACTGAAACTAGTATAATAAAGGGCACTGAAGGAAACCAGAAATTCAGAAAATGTGTTCTTTATGAGCAGTTGCCCTTTATAGAAAGGTTCAAATTATTATATGCACTATATATATTCATTAAATGGAGAAAATGAAACTGTCCTTTAGACAACGGTTTGCTATATACATGTGCCCTAAAAGCAGGTTTGACGGTATACATTTTTACATATTTAACGACACTTTCAACAATATTTCAATTTTATTGCAATTTGGTGTAGGAATCCTGAGTACCCGGAGAAAACCACAGACCTGCAGAGTGACCACTGATAATCTTTATCATGTATTGTTGTATAGAGTACACCTTGACATGAGCTTGCTTCGAACTCGCAACATTAGTGCTGATAGGCACTGATTGCGCAGTTATTTGCAAATCCAACTACCATACGATCACGCTCTCTGGATTTTTATAGAGCTAGCTCACTGAAACAAGTCTGCTGGTAGACAGACATGTTGCTCCTCTTGGACACATTATCCTGATTCCAATCCAACCAGTCTTTGCTCTCCCTAATGCTGCATGCTTAACGGAGGGGCAACAAAATACCAATTTTATAATTTTTGGCTTGACCTGACCTCTCAGTCATCAGCTTTAGCAGTGGTCCGGTGGCCCACGGCCAGTGAAAATTGATTCGGACCAGTGACATCTGCAGGCTGTAAGTTCGTCTAGTACACTGTGTCATGACAAAGACATGTATACATGTATAAAGTAATGACATACAATATTTTGTACATCAGCTCAATCATCTAGGGATTACATCTGATCTTTTAACAAAGCATTTGTAAATTTTGATACAAAATGTAGACCTTGTAAAACATGATTCATTATTCTTATTTTTCATAATAGAACAGTCTATACTGTATTTGAATAACAGGAATTCGAACAGTCGGGCATTGACGACGCCAAGACCTAATTATAGCATTCGCCAATAATGTTGATGTTTCTGTTTTAATTACTATAATAAAGCATATCATTACATGTAATTGTACATGTGCATGTGTGTATATGATTGATTAATCTATGAAATGATGATAACTTATATACAGGTAGCATATGATACATATAACTCACATGTATGTTTGTATTGCAATATTGTTTTCCAAACTACCATACATATTGTCTACATGGTTGCACACATGGAAGATATAGGCTATGGGCTTGGGACATATTTTTTTATATTTGAAGATGGATGCCAGGTGTTGATAATTTTTTGGAGCCAGATTTGAATATCTACATTCTGATCAATTTTCCCCATGGAAACGATACTCCAAAATGCCATTAGTGCATTTTTATTCTTTGTAAAAAAAAAATAGCGAGTTCCAATACAAGTGATGAAGAAAATATATTGAGTGTTCCCACCGATCTGGTTAGATGCCTTGTACAGTTGTTTCAGAGGAGTAGATTAAAATATGAAAAAGTTAACAGACGGACGACAAGTGATGGCAATACCTCACATGACCCTTTGGGTCAGGTGAGCTAAAAACCGGGGTAAACTCAGGTGCAAAGACTGAACCAATCGTTCAAAATAACAACGGTCATCACTGCACATGTTTTCCCCTTTTAAACGACTGATTTTCACTGCATTGACCAAATGAGATATTTGTAAAAAAAAATACTAATTTAAACATGCAGAGCAATCTTTGTTAAAGTCGGAAAACATTCTTTGTTCGTTACCATCCGCTTGAATATCTGGATTTTGGATTCGTTCCAACAAAACAAACATGGCTTCGATGTTGAGGTGGTCGAATGGTGCAAGACCGGGAAAGACACCAACTAGAGGCTCCCAGGAGCCTGTATAGCTCACCTGGGTATAATAACATCAGTCAACCAGAGGCTCTCAAGAGCCTGTATCGTTCACCTGGTAATAAAAAAAACCAATTGGTCCTATGTAAAAACTATGTCCTGCGTCATCTTGGAATTACGATCAACATAAAAAACACAAAGTTTGTAAAGGACCTTCCAATGATTGATGCACAGTTTAGGTTCAATCAGTGCAATAGCTTCAGAGAAGAATATATTTCTGTATTTTCCCCAAATGGTTCTGTGTTAATACTATGACCTGTGGTGGCAGCCATCTTGGATTTCCGATCGGCATAAAAAACAGGACCTTCCAATGATCATTCCTGGGCAGTTTGGTTTCAACTGTCCAAGTGGTTTCAGAGAAGAAGCATTTTGAAACATTTTTCCCATAGGGTCCAATGTTAAACTAAGTCCTGCCGTAGCCGCCATTTTGAATTTCATATCAGAATAAAAAACGTATATTTTGTAGAGGACCATTCAATGAACATTCATGTACAGTTTGGCTTTAATCATATTTGTAGTTTCTGAGAAGAAGGCATTTGAACATTTTCCCATAGGGTCCAATGTTAATCTATGTCCTGCGGTGGTGGCCATCTTGGATTTCCGATCGGCATAAAAAACACACACCTTGTAGAGGACCTTCCAATGATCATTCCTGGGCAGTTTAGTTTCAATTATCCAAGTGGTTTCAGAGAAGAAGCGTTTTGAAACATTTTTCCCATAGGGTCCAATGTTAAACTAAGTCCTGCCGTAGCCGCCATTTTGAATTTCATATCGGAACAAAAAACGTAAAGTTTGTAGAGGACCATCCAATGTACACACATATGGACAGTTTGGCTTTAATCATATTTGTAGTTTCTGAGAAGAAGGCATTTGAACATTTTCCGATAGGGTCCAATGTTAATCTATGTCCTGCGGTGGTGGCCATCTTGAATTTTCGATCGGCATAAAAAACCAGAAACTTTGTAGAGGACCTTCCAATGATCATTCCTGGGCAGTTTGGATTCAATTGTCCAAGTGGTTTCAGAGAAGAAGCGTTTTGAAACATTTTTCCCATAGGGTCCAATGTTAAACTAAGTCCTGCCGTAGCCGCCATTTTGAATTTCATACCGGAACAAAAAACCTAATGTTTGTAGAGGACCATCCAATGAACATTCATGTACAGTTTGGCTTTAATAATATTTGTAGTTTCTGAGAAGAAGGCATTTGAACATTTTCCCATAGGGTCCAATGTTAATCTATGTCCTGCGGTGGTGGCCATCTTGGATTTCCGATCGGCATAAAAAACACACACCTTGTAGAGGACCTTCCAATGATCATTCCTGGGCAGTTTGGTTTCAATTATCCAAGTGGTTTCAGAGAAGAAGCGTTTTGAAACATTTTTCCCATAGGGTCCAATGTTAAACTAAGTCCTGCCGTAGCCGCCATTTTGAATTTTATATCGGAACAAAAAACGCAAAGTTTGTAGAGGACCATCCAATGAACATTCATGTACAGTTTGGCTTTAATCATATTTGTAGTTTCTGAGAAGAAGGCATTTGAACATTTTCCCATAGGGTCCAATGTTAATCTATGTCCTGCGGTGGTGGCCATCTTGGATTACCGACCGGCATAAAAAACAGAAACTTTGTAGAGGACCTTCCAATGATCATTCCTGGGCAGTTTGGTTTCAATTATCCAAGTGGTTTCAGAGAAGAAGCGTTTTGAAACATTTTTCCCATAGGGTCCAATGTTAAACTAAGTCCTGCCGTAGCCGCCATTTTGAATTTTATATCGGAACAAAAAACGCAAAGTTTGTAGAGGACCATCCAATGAACATTCATGTACAGTTTGGCTTTAATCATATTTGTAGTTTCTGAGAAGAAGGCATTTGAACATTTTCCCATAGGGTCCAATGTTAATCTATGTCCTGCGGTGGTGGCCATCTTGGATTTCCGACCGGCATAAAAAACAGAAAATTTGTAGAGGACCTTCCAATGATCATTCCTGGGCAGTTTGGTTTCAATTATCCAAGTGGTTTCAGAGAAGAAGTGTTTTGAAACATTTTTCCCATAGGGTCCAATGTTAAACTAAGTCCTGCCGTAGCCGCCATTTTGAATTTCATATCGGAACAAAAAACCTTAAGATTGTAGAGGACCATCCAATGAACATTCATGTACAGTTTGGCTTTAATCATATTTGTAGTTTCTGAGAAGAAGGTATTTGAACATTTTCCCATAGGGTCCAATGTTAATCTATGTATTGCGGTGGCGGCCATCTTGGATTTCCGATCGGCATAAAAAACATAAAATTTCTAGAGGACCTTCCAATGATCATTCCTAGGCAGTTTGGTTTAAATTATCCAAGTGGTTTCAGAGAAGAAGCGTTTTGAAACATTTTTCCCATAGGGTTCAATGTTAAACTAAGTCCTGCCGTAGCCGCCATTTTGAATTTCATACCGGAACAAAAAACGTAAAGTTTGTAGAGGACCATCTAATGAACATTCATGTACAGTTTGGCTTTAATCATATTTGTAGTTTCTGAGTAGAAGGCATTTGAATATTTTCCCATAGGGTCCAATGTTAATCTATGTCCTGCGGTGGCGGCCATCTTGGATTTCCGACCGGCATAAAAAACACATAATTTGTAGAGGACCTTCCAATGATCATTCCTGGGCAGTTTGGTTTCAACTGTCCTAGTGGTTTCAGAGAAGAAGCATTTTGAAACATTTTTCCCATAGGGTCCAATGTTAAACTAAGTCCTGCCGTAGCCGCCATTTTGAATTTCATATCGGAACAAAAAACCTTAAGATTGTAGAGGACCATCCAATCAACATTCATGTACAGTTTGGCTTTAATAATATTTGTAGTTTCTGAGAAGAAGGCATTTGAACATTTTCCCATAGGGTCCAATGTTAATCTATGTCCTGCGGTGGTGGCCATCTTGGATTTTCGACCGGCATAAAAAACAAAAAATTTGTAGAGGACCTTCCAATGATCATTCCTGGGCAGTTTGGTTTCAACTGTCCAAGTGGTTTCAGAGAAGAAGCATTTTGAAACATTTTTCCCATAGGGTCCAATGTTAAACTAAGTCCTGCCGTAGCCGCCATTTTGAATTTCATATCGGAACAAAAAACCTTAAGATTGTAGAGGACCATCCAATCAACATTCATGTACAGTTTGGCTTTAATAATATTTGTAGTTTCTGAGAAGAAGGCATTTGAACATTTTCCCATAGGGTCCAATGTTAATCTATGTCCTGCGGTGGCGGCCATCTTGGATTTCCGACCGGCATAAAAAACAGAAAATTTGTAGAGGACCTTCCAATGATCATTCCTGGGCAGTTTGGTTTCAACTGTCCAAGTGGTTTCAGAGAAGAAGCATTTTGAAACATTTTTCCCATAGGGTCCAATGTTAAACTAAGTCCTGTCGTAGCCGCCATTTTGAATTTCATATTGGAACAAAAAACCTTAAGATTGTAGAGGACCATCCAATCAACATTCATGTACAGTTTGGCTTTAATAATATTTGTAGTTTCTGAGAAGAAGGCATTTGAACATTTTCCCATAGGGTCCAATGTTAATCTATGTCCTGCGGTGGCGGCCATCTTGGATTTCCGACCGGCATAAAAAACATAAAATTTGTAGAGGACCTTCCAATGATCATTCCTGGGCAGTTTGGTTTCAACTGTCCAAGTGGTTTCAGAGAAGAAGCATTTTGAAACATTTTTCCCATAGGGTCCAATGTTAAACTAAGTCCTGTCGTAGCCGCCATTTTAAATTTCATATCGGAACAAAAAACCTTAAGATTGTAGAGGACCATCCAATCAACATTCATGTACAGTTTGGCTTTAATAATATTTGTAGTTTCTGAGAAGAAGGCATTTGAACATTTTCCCATAGGGTCCAATGTTAATCTATGTCCTGCGGTGGCGGCCATCTTGGATTTTCGACCGGCATAAAAAACAAAAAATTTGTAGAGGACCTTCCAATGATCATTCCTGGGCAGTTTGGTTTCAACTGTCCAAGTGGTTTCAGAGAAGAAGCATTTTGAAACATTTTTCCCATAGGGTCCAATGTTAAACTAAGTCCTGCCGTAGCCGCCATTTTGAATTTCATATCGGAACAAAAAACCTTAAGATTGTAGAGGACCATCCAATGAACATTCATGTACAGTTTGGCTTTAATCATATTTGTAGTTTCTGAGAAGAAGGCATTTGAACATTTTCCCATAGGGTCCAATGTTAATCTATGTCCTGCGATGGCGGCCATCTTGGATTTCCGATCGGCATAAAAAACAGTAACTTGGTAAAGGACATTCCAATGATCATTCCTTTACAGTTTGGGTTCAGTCAGTTCATTAGTTTCGGAGAAGAAGATCTTTGAAATTTCGGCCAATCAGAGCATATTATTGGCCCTGGCAGCCATATTGAATATCCGACTGGAACGAAAAACAGTAACTTTGTAGAGGACCATCCAAGGAACATTCCTGCTAAGTTCGGTTCCAATCGGCCAAGTGGTTTCGGAGAAGAAGCTTGAAATGTGAAAAGTTTACAGACGACAGACGACGGACGCCAAGTGATGGCAATAGTTCACCTGGACCTTTGGTCCAGGTGAACTAATAAAACTTGACAACTTCGGTAAAAAAAATTAACAAATGTAGCCTTCGTCATTGCAGACCCCTTCTACAAAAAAATTTGGGCAGGGGTTCCCCCTTTAATGTAAGTTATCAAAATTGCTGTAAAAAAACATATATGTCAATGATTCTCAAAATTAAGCTTCTCCTACTTCACATTTTGTAATAGAGTTGCTTCCCTTTGATTATTTGAGTAACCAAAAGCAGCGAGTCAACAAAAAAATGCATTTCAAGAGGAATAATTTCCTACCCCTTTTTCTATTTTTAGCTTGGCGGCCATCTTGGTTGGAAGTCGGGATCACCGTACACAATTTTGGATCATTCCACAAAAGTTTGATTGCAATTGGCCCAGTGGTTTCTGAGGAGAAGATTTGTATGTGAATTTCCCATAGGGTCCTATGTTAAGATAAGTTCGGCTGTGGGGGCCATCTTGATCGAAGGGCCGAACTGCCGGACAAATTTTGGGAAGAGAACCATCCAATGACTATTTCATCAAAATTTTGTTCTTATTGAGCAAATGGTTTCAGACAAGAAGATTTTTATGGGAATTTCCCATAGGGTCCTATGTTAAATTAAGTTCGGTTGTGGCGGCCATCTTGGTCGGTGTTCTGAAATGCCGGACACAATTTTGGAAGAGGACCACCCAAGAATCATTTCAGCAAAGTTTGGTTGAGATTGGCTCAGTAGTTTCAGAGGAGAAGATTTTTTTTTAATTTCATCCCCCCTTTTTCCTAATTTGCATAATCGGTCAAAATAGGCAAAAGTTCAAAGTTCATAAAAAATCCTGTAATATATGTTAAAAAGCTCATCATTATGCTTATACAGTTCAAATTTGGGCACTTTCTGGCTTAAAATAGAGCAGTTTTGGCCATTTGAAGAAATTTCTATTTTCAGCAATGGCGGCCATCTTGGATACAGGACGGCGTTGACGGACACAAGTTTGAAAGGGAACCACCCAAGGATCATTTCAGCAAAGTTTGGTTAAGATTGGCTCAGTAGTTTCAGAGGAGAAGATTTTTTTTTAAATATCCCCCCTTTTTTTCTACTTTTAGCTTGGCAGCCATCTTGGTTGGAAGTCGGGATCACCGGACACATTTTTGGAAGGGGGCCATCCAAGGATCATTCCACAAAAGTTTGGTTGCAATTGGCCCAGTGGTTTCTGAGGAGAAGATTTTTATGTGAATTTCCCATAGGGTACTATGTTAAGCTAAGTTCGGCTGTGGGGGCCATCTTGATCGAAGGGCCGAACTGCCAGACACATTTTTGGAAGAGAACCATCCAATGACTATTTCATCAAAATTTTGTTCTTATTGAGCAAATGGTTTCAGACAAGAAAATTTTTATGGGAATTTCCCATAGGGTCCTATGTTAAATTAAGTTCGGTTGTGGCGGCCATCTTGGTCGTTGTTCTGAAATGCCGGACACAATTTTGGAAGAGGACCACCCAAGAATCATTTCAGCAAAGTTTGGTTGAGATTGGCTCAGTAGTTTCAGAGGAGAAGATTTTTTTTAAATTTCATCCCCCCTTTTTTCTAATTTGCATAATCGGCAAAAGTTCAAAGTTCATAAAAAATCCCGTAATATATGTTAAAAAGCTCATCATTATGCTTATACAGTTCAAATTTGGGCACTTTCTGGCTTAAAATAGAGCAGTTTTGGCCATTTGAAGAAATTTCTATTTTTAGTAATGGTGGCCATCTTGGATACAGGACGGCGCTGACGGACACAAATTTGAAAGGGGGCCACCTAAGGATCACTTCAGCAAAGTTTGGTTGAAATTGGCTCAGTAGTTTCAGAGGAGAAGATTTCATCCCCCCTTTTTTCTAATTTGCATAATCGGTCAAAATGGGTAATGGGATTTACTTCAAAATTGCAGGGTATGTAGATCTTGACATGCTGCACATTTTTGCAATTTAAACTTAACATCTATCTCTAAATAGTTTTTGAAATATAAGACGAAAAGTATTAAAATAAAAAAAAAAAATGATGAAAAAAGGGCAATAACTCCAAGATGGGTAATCACATTTACTTCAAAATTGCAGGGTAGGTAGATCTTGACATGCTGAACATGTTTGCAGTTTCAACTTACCATCTGTCTCTTATAGTTTTTGAAATATAAGACGAAAAGTATTAAACTTTTACAAATTTGATGAAAAAAGGGCAATAACTCCAAGATGGGTAATCATATTTACTTCAAAATTGCAGGGTAGGTAGATCTTGATGTGCTGATCATTTTTACCCCATGTCAGATTTTTGATATTATCAACGGTTTTTGAGTTACTACCCAAAACCTGCAATTTTACCATATGTTCTATTTTTAGTAACAGCGGCCATGTTGGTTGGTGCACGGCATCACCGGACAATTTTGAAACTAGACACCCTAGTGATGATTCAGACCAAGTTTGGTTTCCATTGGTCTAGTACTTTCAGAGGAGAAAATTTTTGAAAAAGTTTACGACGTACGACGACGACAAGTGATGGCAATAGCTCACATGACCCTTTGGTGGGTCAGGTGAGCTAAAAAGGCTGTCTTGCACGTCTGACTAAGTTACGGAAGCGAACAACTAGAGGCTCTCAGGAGCCTGTAATCGCTCACCTGGTTTTCAATTTGACATCTAAAGTTGATAGAAAATGGGCGTGTTACACATAATTTTGAAAGTGGGCCACCCAAAGATCATTTCAACTCAAATTTCTGAGCAAAAGATTTAGATGTGATTTTTATCTCATAATATTCCTAAACGGAATAAACTGGCTAAAAAAATCTTACAGAAAAACCCAGAATATATGTTAAACTACTCATTGCCATGTAGCTGCAGTTAAAATTTGAGCTCATTTTTACTTATACTAAAGCAGCAATGGACAATTGAAGAAATTTCTATTTTTAGTAACAGCAGCCATTTTGAATGGAGGGCGGCGCTGTCGGACACATTATTGAAAGGGGACCACACCAGCCAAATTTGTTTTAATTTAGTTCAGCGGTTTCAGAGGAGAAGATTTAAATGCGATCTTTTAGGCCAAAAAAAATAATATGTGTGTTTCCGATCGACCGACCGACCCTAAAATATTACCACTGACCCTAACATTTTTTATGCCAAAAAAAATAATAGGTGGACAAAATCTGTAAATTCGTCTCCGTGTTTGTTTCCGACTTTAACAAATTTTCTTCATTTCTTTGTACATTTGATCGATGTTTGGAACCAGTATTAACTAGTATTACTGTGAGCACAGCTCACCAAGATATACCCCCCGCTCCCCACATCTGTCCAACCTATTTCCATAACCATAACATTACGGATTGTTCTGACCAAAAATGAAAGGGACCCTCCTCTCTTCACCGGTAAGCTGCTGATAAAATTTCAAAACATTCTGAGAAACAATACTCATGTTATCATACGACATAGAGTAAAAATCTTATTTTCCGTCATATCAAGTCCAATAACTCTGGAACGGCAAAAGTGAAAATCGTCAAAAATGAATGGGATCCTCCTCTCTTCACCAGTAAGCAGCTGATAAAATTTTAAAAGATTCTAAGAAACACAACTCAAGTTATCGTATGACAGGATTTGTCTACAGACGGACAGACATGGTGAAACCAGCATATACCCCTACAACTTCGTTGCGGGGGGTATATCTACTTCTTGCCATGTAGCTGCAGTTAAACTTTGAGCTCATTTTGACTGTCGGACACAATTTTGAAAGGGACCCACTCCTCCCAGGTTTGGTTTAATTTGGTTCAGTGGTTTCAGAGGAGAAGATTTAAATGTGATCTTTTATCAAAATATGCCCAATTTGCATAAGCGGCATAAATCGGTTGAAAGAAAAATTTCACAGAAAAACCCGGAATATATGCTAAACTGCTCCTTGCCATGTAGCTGCAGTTAAAAGTTGAGCTCATTTTGACTTATACTTAAAAGCAACAATGGACAATTGAAGAAATTTCTATTTTTAGTAACAGCAGCCATCTTGAATGGAGGGTGGGGCTGTCGGACACAATTTTGAAAGGGACCCACCCAAGAACCATCCCTGTCAGGTTTGGCTTAATTCGGTTCAGGGGTTTCAGAGGAGAAGATTTAAATGTGAAAGTTACGACGGACGGATGCCAAGTGATAGGCCAGGTGAGCTAAAAAGTACGAGGACAAACGTGTCATAGAATTTAAAACCCTATTGTTGATCAATTTTATACAATTCCAGATACTCAGAATGCAGGATTTGAGGTTTACTTTCAAAAAATTTCTTTTTGGTCTTACCTCAAGAGTCATCATATCTTGATGACAATATCTCGTTTTTTTCTTTTTTACCAATATTCAACCCGACCTGATTTCCAATTCTGACCATCACAGGTTATTTAGTTGGGTGTCAATGTAACAGTAGAGCATGTTTTACTGACAGCTGTACATGTATGTCCAGAGATAGACCTTTGAGCAATCAACAGAAAACATCTTTCTTCTGTTGATGAAGTCTTTTCAAACCTTGATTACATAGTTGTATTACATTCATTGGTTTCAGGTCAAAAGTACAATGTTCTTCAGTTGTTGCTACAAAATGTACATTGTACACTGTCTTGTGTAGGATGATTTTGTTTTCATGTTGGTTCAAATGTCAAGTGCAAGCTAGGTTGCCAAGTATTTTTCCTAGGTACATTCATATAAATGTACATGAAAATATTGATATTGTCTTTATTGAAATCTATTTCAGTACAAAGAAACTTTCATTCATTTTATAAACAAATTAGAATGGTGGCTTGATACCATTGGAAGAGGACATAATTTTGAATGATTGCTTTGGGAAATGTTGCAAGAAACAAATTCTATAGATCAAACAATTTATTTAATCAAAGTGCTGTTGTATAATATAACGGAAACTTTTTAGGCCTAAATTAAAAAATTGTTTGTTTGCCATTCTACGACTCAGATTTTTTTGTGTGGGTAGGTACCCAGTAGGTAGGTATATTATTTTATTTTTCTGAACCAGACATACATTTTTTGTATGTTTAAAATATTAAGCATATAGTATGAATAGGCCAAAAAAAAAATATATGTGTGTTTACGGTCACCCGACCGTCCCTAATTTTTGCTAGCGACCCTATGAATTTTTACACAGAATTCAGATAACCATTTTTGTTGTTTAACCAGCAGCAATGTTTTATTTATTCAACTGCTAGCTTTTTGTTGAAATTGAGAGCAAAGAAGGTAGAAAAACTGCATAATTCGTCATTTTACGGGAAATTTCGAAAATGAAATACCGGAATCGGATTCCGGAACAGGGAACGACTATTTCCGGTTTTGCCGATAATGAAAAAAAATAAAAATACAAATTAATCCTGACCGACCGACCCTAGATTTTTTTGGCATGTGACAGTAAACACACATATATATTTTTTTGGCCATATATAAATGTACATGATGATGTACTGAGCATGCATGAAGCTAAATATACATCCGTGCATGTTTCTGTTTTAGATACATGAACCTTGCATTTTTTGGGCTATATTTATCGACACGAACTATGGAAACTGGAAAGACTACGAGAATTCCGAATATACCGGAAACCGGAACTTTACTAAAACATGGAACGGACCAGAACGAAAATTCCAGAAATAAAAAAAAATAAATTTAAACGGCAATAAAATCTTTTGAGTCACGCGGATTTGTTTGGGTCGGTGAGCTGACAGTAAACAATCAATATTTTAATTTAGGCCTTACATGTACAAAATGCAGTCATTCCGAAGGTTCGTCGGACAGTGGTAAAAGTCCGACAAAAATTGTCTTGGACGGATAAAATAATCTTGCTCGTTGGACTAATTTACCGGTTAACATATGCCAGGAAGTATTTTATATTTTTGGCAAGTTTTCAAACAATTGTCAAATCAAAATATTTGATCATTGCTCTCATCGTAAGTTCAGTTTGAGTTTGTGGAAAATCCCATTTCTATTTTTAAAATATTGATATGGGGACTTCAGTAATTGTCGAAAGGGCATTTTAAATCCTTATCTTTACTACGCTTTAAATAATGAATCGTGCATGGCTAAATTTCAAGCAATAATTTGTCACCGATCTTTTGTTGAAATCAAAATGTTATGGCATCCCCTGGTTAGGGCTCCGATATGTAGCCGGGGCTATTCCTGGAAAGTCTGAAAAGGAAAACCACAGAAAGTGACGACAAGCGGGAGAAAACGACGAAGTATAAGGAAAATAGAAAGGCACGTAAATTTAACGTGAAGTGGCTGACCAATTTGCGAATGGCTGGATTACGATGAGAGCAACGACATCATAACATGTAAAATATGGCAAAGATGATGATGATGATGACTTTTAGTTTTGTGAAGATTGGCGTGATGAAGTTGAAAACTGGGCTTGCATACCCTGTATATGAATATGCAAGAGAATAAAATATTGCACTTAAATTGCATTAATTTGTTTTGACCAAATGTCCAGTGAAGTCAAAGGTATCTTTGGAATGACTGCAAAATGTACATGTATGCAAACACACAAAAAAATGAATATTGAACATGTTGAAGTTTCAACCAGTTGAGTTCTGACATGAGTCAAAGGAGAATTTAAAAAGACAAACTATTCTTTATTGACTTTTTTAAATACACATGAAGATGCATAGACATTCAACATCCAGATCATTGACGAGGATGGGATTATGGTGTTTAATGCCATTTTAAACAATATTTCAGTTATATCATGGCAGTCCAGATCCTCGATTCCTTAAATATCAATTTATTTTAATTTAATCTAAATCAAATAACTAGGCAGATCATGATCATCTGACATCATGATGCACATATAGGTTATCTAGTAAATACATGTAATGTATGCAGACTTGCCTACCACTCCCCACAAAAAAATTGCAAGTCTGGGTATGAAAAATAGTAAGTTTGGGGTAATTAATAGTAACTTGTAAGGCGACATTTTTAACATGAGTTGTACAAACTTGTGTAAATTAACTGATATATTGACATTAGTTCTTTATTGCTTAATGTCTATAAATAGTTCAATTCTTCTCTAAGAGGAATATTATGTTCAATCAAGAATTCAGTAAACAAAGTTTCTGCATTCATAACTTGAATATCGAAGTTAGGCCAAAAAAAAATATGTGTGTTTCCGATTGCATGGTCTTCAAAAATTAAGGTCGGTAGGCAGGGATTTATTTTTTTATTATTTTAAATTGTATAAACACATGTCAGAGCACTCCGATCCGGTGTGGTTTGATTCATTTAATGCAGCTGGAGCTTAATTTAATATTCATTTGTTTCAAACTTACAATGTACATTATTTACTTATTATGATATTTGGTATTGACAACCAGACAGGTTTTCAGAGGTCACCATCTCTTTCCCCAAAAAAGTTAAACTTAAGTGAAAATAAATAGAAATTCAAATCAAATTCCACAATGAGGAATAAGTCAAAGACTTAAGAAAAAGCTACCCTAAATAGGTTACAAAAAAGTCTGCTTTGAAGTTTGAAGTCAACATTTTGTAAAAAAAAAATTATATAAATATTTATTTAAATCAGAGTTTTTGAAATTTGTTTATGACTGCAGGACAATAGGTCCTACACTATATCAGTTTCTGCTGGACCTACTAGTTTTCTGCCAGACCTAAACACTTTAACAGAAATTTCTGAAAGCATGTAATTTTTAATTTTTATTCCATACCAATCTACATGTATTGGGCATATACATAAGTGTTATTAAGATGTAACATTTTATTTCATTCAATACAATTTTATATAACATTTAATTCCTATAAATTCTCTTTCAATTTCAAGCTCCAACTCCAGAGCTATTTTTTTTTAGATTTCTGGTTTCCCTTCGTTAACCTTACTTTGTAGTTGTACATGTCATGGCATTTTCATCACGGTCATATTTTAACAAAGGACGACCTTCACACCATTTTGCATTGAAAAACCGTTCAGGCCTTTTCCCCATTTTCATATTTAATTTTTTTTTCTGCATTTGTTGCACTGTCACTTAAGACTTGTGCCGGCCTTTTTAATCCAGGACGAGCATCCATTATAAATTTTATGGGCCACGACATTTCTTTGAAGCTAGTAGGACATAAGATATTAAGATACAAATCGTCATCGGTACCTTCGTTCCGCGAAAAATACAGTAGTAGAAAAAAATTAACATTTTAAATCCTTGCCGGTAAATTAAAAAAAATCAAAATTCAAAACGGGTAAAAGGTTTTGATGATGATGAAGTCAATAAACAATCTGTTACAAAAATAGAATCGGTTTTTTTAGAAATCGATGTCATTGCCTTTAAACAATTTCCATTGGTCGGAACTAGTTTTAAGTTCTATATTTGGTAACTGTCGGAAATCACGAGATTGTACGCAATATTCTTTAAAGGGATTCCCCTAATCCCACCAATCAACGATAATGTTACAGAACGACTGCAGATATCTTTCTTTACCCGATTTGCTATATATATTTATGAAACATGAACAAATACGACTGTTATATTTAGAACCAAGGTTGCATAAGCAATCTGTTAAACAAGAAACCCATAACCACGGGACATGTTTGGCAAAGCCATTACATACAAAACAACAACAAAATGTTTGGCAGACAATAGGACCGCCAAGTATGAGGCTTCTGTCGGACCTGCTGAAAATCTACCCCCTTCGGTCCGACGTATTTCAAAAACTCTGTTAAATAAGTATTTTATTTAAATTCACAGAGAAATAACAATCTTAGTGGACCTTTTCAACCATTTGTCTTAATCAGGAAAAAGCTTGTAATATTTGTCCATTTCAAAGGTTTCAGTATTTTCCAAAAACCTAAATCAAGTCCTCTATCGTATTTTGCACAAAGACAAGTTTAAATTTGGCGCCAAATCCGATAATTTTTATGTGTCCGGTCCGGAGTGATTCTTGTTCTTATATTTCAAATATTGATATTTTCATTCATTAAAGCGTTTCTGAGTTTGCGACTTTAATTTTTTCAATATCCTTGAACTTCATCAAAGCATGGAGGAACAATAAATGATACAATAAAATAGTTTTGATCTGGCGTTTCACTTTAGTTTTAATCAAAATAAATTATGGAAAAATTGGAGAATACTCGATCACGTGTCCGATGCATACGTAGCATGTGTCAGTCTTTTTGGCCACTTATTTTGAAACAAACGGTCATTTTGACAGCAATGTCAAATTATTTCCTGTCATATACGCAAATTATCGGACCATGACCGACGCCAAACGGAAACCCTGGTATGTCGCCAGCGTATTTTTACCACGTGTCATTTATGAAAATGTCGATATCGTGTTTATTGGTATCTACAACAAACATCTATCGTATCCATTAAGTATTTTGAAAGAGATTTTCATGAAAAGTAATTAAATTTCGGTTTAAAGAAACTTTAATTTCGGTCAATAACAAATAACTAGAGGCTCAGTGGGTCTGTGTCGCTCACCTTTCATTCTGCTTTGAGGAAACTTAATACAGAACCTCCCATAGGTGCTTCCCACCAAGTTTTGGTCATTTGGCTAAGCAGTTACAGAGAAGAAGATATTTAGAAGTCGACCAATCAGAAACAAGAATTGCCTTTGGCAGCCATGTTTGTTAACAGATCGGAACTAAATGAGCAATGTTAATGGAGGACATGATATAGATGCTTCCTACCATGTCTCGGTTCATTAGGCCAAGCGGTTTCAGAGGGGAAGATTTTTTTAAATCAGCCAATCGGAAACAAGAATTGCCTATGGCGGCCATGTTTGTTAATGGATCGGGACACAATGAGCAATCTTTAGAGAGGACTTTCCATAGATGCTTCCTACCAAGTTTCACTTCATTAGGCCGAGGGGTTTCAGAGGAGAAGATTAAAATGTGAAAAGATAACGGACGACAGACGCCAAGTGATGGCAAAAGCTCACATTGCCTTTGGCAAAGTGAGTTAAAAATGGCTTCATCGATCGGAAAGGTGACCCAATCAGGCACTGTGAAAGTGTGTTACGGGAAATGTTGACCGAAGCTACTTTTAACCAAACAAACTTTTTATTTATTTTTCCTCATTTCTGTGACAAAATCTTAGTTCTCATATTTAATATGTTCTTATATGTGAAGGTTGGCCATTCAAAATTGGTTGAAATGCACGGGGCGCTTCAGATTTTCATAGATCCACATCCTCATATTTAATATGCTCTTATATGTGAAGGTTGGCCATTCAAAATTGGTTGAAATGCATGGGGCGCTTCAGATTTTCATAGATCCACATCCCAGTCCGATTGGTACATTTTTGTATTTTATACTCGCAACTGGGTTAAAATTGCGATCTATTTTTAGAACTGTTACATTCAGACGGGTGCAATTAAAAATATACTTTGAACTACAGTATTTTATTCCATTGTTGAAATCTGACAAATAATAATTACAGCCTTTATTTGCTTCAGTTTTTGACTGACAGTGCTAATATACGTTTGTACTACAAATTCATTCCCTAGGAGTAGTATATATAGTTGGACCGTTGTGCAAATTGGCATAGACATCTCTCTTCTCCTGAAGACTACACAAATATGACTTATTACAATTTGTGTGGTATTAAATCAAAGCACAGTAATATTTCAAAAGGGAGGGGTACATATAACAAATCACAGGTATGCAAGAGTCCAAGTCAAGGTAGATAGAAATATATACATTGTATTCAATTGGACATGGAATAGATGTCCCTTTTTAGGCAATTGTGAATAAAAAAAACACAGAACAAATCAGATCAGACAGTTTTAATACTGCCCATGTACATGTACTCTATATACTATATTTACACCCGAAAATATTGAAGGTCGACTGATCATGAGTCGGCACAGTCTGACACAATTTTTCAAGTTAACAAGTAACAAACGGAAACTGCAAGTACCTGACGGTGATCACGAAACAACTGTAACAAAAAAAAATGCAAAAAAGTCCAAGCGTAATTTTCCAGGGCAAACACAGAAGTTTTTTTCCAGACAAGGGCTAGTACTTGAATCTGTCAGGCTAGCTAAAAATCATCTACAAATAGCCCGGGGCTAGTTACATGTACAATGTAGGTGTGAAAGAAAATTTCAACCCCTGAACAGGCATAAATGACGCAACAGACATGTACGTGTATACACGTATGATTTTCGCCGCGGTGTTGTCACCGGCAATTAAAATATTTCACCGACATTTAGGTCCTAATTTGTTAATTTTCGCGGTGAAAGTTTTATGACATATCACCGCGAAAAAACACTGACCAAGGTGATTTCTTGCTAAAACGCGCTGTGCGTGCTGTACATGTATGTCAAACAATGCCAATCGTAAAGCTTAAAACCTCAACTGGGCATATTCGTGTATTCCGCTTCATCAATTGTTTTCCTTTTTTAATTGACAATGAATCAACAAAATATCAAACAATGTAAATCAAAGGACATATTTACTATTTATATAAAATTTATTTCAATAAACATCTTTAATATAAAATTTATTCCAAATACTACAATTTCTGCTTTCATTTTTCTGATGTTTTCCGTGCAGACCGTTACATGCCACTTTCAACAAATCAAGTGACCCAATATATTGCAATAGATCCTGGTACCTTGTGCATAGTATTTCATTTGCATAAGACAGTCTTCACGAAAAACTTTTTGACCCACAAGCCATTCTGACTCCTTGAGTTGTCAAATTCAGGAGTCTGAATGCAAATCTACTGGCCCGAATAAAAACAAAGATAATTTCACATGTTTATTATTATACCAATTGACAGCTAATTGTCTATTCTCTCCCAAAAATATCAAGCTTTTCCTGCAGTGGTTGCTTTCAACCAAGGGCTACCAATTTTCCATTTCTCGTTTTAGTAATGCAAATTAACTGTATATATATTTTTCTGAACATTGTTTTCTGCTTTGAATTTTTTTTTTTTATATAAATAAAGCAAAGTATTTTATTTAAATTCACAGAGAAATAAAAAATTTAGTGGATCTTTTCAACCATTTGTCTTAATCAGGAAAAAGCTTGTAATATTTGTCCATTTCAAAGGTTTCAATATTTCCCAAAAACCTCTATCGTATTTTGTACAAAAGACAAGTTTAAATTTGGCACCATATTGATATCCGATAATTTTTATGTGTCCGGTCCGGAGTGATTCTTGTTCCTATATTTCAAATATTGATATTTTCGTTCATTAAAGCATTTCTGAGATTGCGACTTTAATTTTGTCAATGTCCTTGAACTTCATCATAGCATGGAAGAACGATAAAGTATTGATCTGGCTTTTCACTTTAGCTTTAATCAAAATAAATTATGGACAAATTGGAGATCAAAAGGGCTCTTTTATACAACAAACCCAGTATTTTCAGTCTGTGCCAAAAACTTTTTCAACAACTAGCCCTGGGGACAAGTCAGGTCCTACAATTCACTAGCCCTCCCTGATTTTAACTAGCCCAAATAAAATATATAAATTGTGCTTGATTTTTATTTCTTAGTTCTTATCTTCACAGTACAACAGCCAAGACCTACCCGTCTTTCAACTGGGAAGAAAATCGCATGTTTTTCCGGTCTCCTCATACCTTTTCTTTCTTTCTTGTACCTCCTCTGGTTCACATTTCCGCTTAACTGAAGCCTTACCAGGCTTGGCACCTTTAACCCAACGCATCATTTATTGAACTTGATATTATTATGTTTACATCAGCTAATTACCAACTAATTCGATCAAATTGTACAGACAGCAACGGACATGGAAACGAAAAAAGCGTGCCGTCAACTGGAGGAGAAGTAAATGTGATAAAAATTTAGAAATAGTCATTTATTAGCTAAGAACATCCGATCAAGAACGTTATCTTATATAAATCAGGGTCTTATATACCACCCATTGATTTTTCTCTTGTTAACCACGATACAAAGCATATTCCGAACTTGATTCAGGTGAACTCCACGAGGTTAACAACGTGACAAATGCATTTGCAAGTGTAAACAAACAGCGTCAAGACGTTCACGCATACAAATAATCGTACCAAGAAGTTATCTGAATACTCAGAGCTTTTTTTGTAGATAAAGGTCATCGATTTTCACTATCCCATTCGGGCTAGCATTATAAAGCTTTAACTAACCCTCTCGTTATTTTACTAGCCGCAGGCATCGGGCTAGTGGCTAACGTCGCAGACTGTATTTTATACAGGACCGTCGGTCCGGTGGAAACCAATGCTTTTCCGGACCGAATTGATTTTTACCCGATTTGTCCGTCGGACCGGCATGTTTGGGAATCTCTGGTTACTTTTGACACACAAGCCTGTCAGTCTTCCCACTTACGATATTTTAGAAGTCTGCTGCCGATTTTACTGGCCAGGACCGTCGGGCTTGTGACTAAATTCAAAAACTATAAAGACAGACAATCATAGACTCGAAAATGTTCAAATTAATTTCATTTGAAAAAGCTTTCATTAACGATTTTTACAAATAATTCTATCACCATGCAGTCGTTATTGGTAATTTTCTCCATGAAATTGGGAAAACAAGAGCCTTTTTCACATTGGGAACAATATGGCCAATATTCTGTCCCAAAAACGCAGTCAGAAAATCACTGGATATACAACATGACGTACAAAATTTAATCAAGTGTCGTGAAAACTGTCTTACAACTACCAAAATAACAACAAATTTCCTTGAGAAAGGTTTCTATGCACTATACCTAGTGTCGTATTGATCAGTTACATTTGCACCTCCAGATAATTTTCAAGTCCAAAGGGTAATTACCCCCTACTTTTGAAAATGATGGGTATTTGTATATTTCCTTTGCACTGTTGTACTCTCTACTTCAGAAAAGATTGCTTACATGTACACTTTTAAAATTATGCTCGACACAAGTGTTATTCAATAAACGCAGGATGCAAGTGAAATGTATATCTCTGTTTAAGTTGACACGATTGTGTCATGTTTATTAATAAAATGTTGTAAATATTTTGTTTTTCGCTCGTCGACTTCGGCAGTTTTCACAGCCGTTTTGATAATGTCATCAATGATTCCTTTAACTATACTGTCACTAGACACAGATGAAACTGTCAGAAATTTAAGAATAGAATTTTCCATAGCGCTCTTGCGCTTATTCGCGTGCTTATTCGTGTTCTTGTTCATTTTCGTTAATGCTTCATTTTCAACGAACAACGTGTTCCCAAATTTACTTTCGTTTTAGTTCTTACTTATTACGTAAACCGCATTTATTTGTAATATTGACCGCGATTGGATGATTTATCGTAGACATCCAATCAGATCTCTTTTGACATTGATGCTTAGAAAGGCAAACATTCGGTACCCCTTGGTGGTATACGCTCTCTCCTTCGTAAAGTATAAAGGGAAGTAATTACGGGGAAAAAATGTATTGTTATGTACACGACTGTACAAATACGCTCCGAATTTGGAAAGTTTGCTTACACCTCAATATGTATGCGTAATGTGTACACTCTGATCTGATAATACATGCGTTTTTACTCGTTTTCATAGCATAAAAAACGCAAATACGCAGCTTATCTGGAGCTCTGATATACACTGAAATGAAATACAATGAATAGTACAATGACGCCATACACATCATACTGCCAATGAACTGTAACAAGGAATTTTGTTCGTTTAACAACATCTAGATCATTCTTTATAACATTCTCAATATCATAAGATGTTTACATCATTATACACATGATATCAGTATTGCAACATGCATGTTATTTATTAAAACTCATAACTCTTGATAAGCATGCATACATGATTTATTTGCTGAAGCATCTGTGGAATGCAGATTATTTTGATATATATCAGATGGTGGAGATTACAATCAGTAGCTATATCTATAGTAGTATAGACTAAATTACCTGGCATTATAGAACACACTACATGCAATAGACATACCTGATAATTAAGTACACTGTCTCTTTGAAGATCATCAATAGCAGACATGTCAAAGTTAGGTTTCATCAATGCTGCTTGGTGCATTTGACCAGGGAATGATGTACTACGACGGAACTTTGACGGGGCAATAAATGTTTGATTTGAAAATTGTTGTGATAAATTGCTCTTTTTCAAAAATGGGTTCATATTTGGCATTGACCTTCTCTGACCTGGTTGTGTCATATTATTCCAAGATGCCATTGTTGGAGGCTGACTTTGATGAGTTGACCATTGTTGTTGTTGTTGAGTACTCCAGTTGCTAGAAAATGGTTTGGCATTACTATTTAACAACATGCTGGGTTGAGGTCTCTGATTTTGAAAATTATGTTGAGCAGTGATGGCTCTCCTCTGTGGGTTTTGTTGAAGATTCATTCCCATATGGGATGATATTCCAGTGCTGTAGATACTGCTCGGGCTAGGGGGAAACTGTTGAAATGCAACTGATTGATATCCATGTAAATAAGAATCATCTGCAGCGGAGTTTGACCACAAACCCGTGTCAGTTGTGGAATGTGAAGTGTTGACAGCTGTTGACGTTGATGTCTGCTCCAAACCTTGTAACGGATTGCTCAGTCTTTTTTCCTCAATCGAGGGGAAATTTAACTCAGAATTTTCACTCTTTGGTATCCTATTTAATTCACCATTTTGATTATTTGCATTATTATTCGACTTATCTGACTGCTGCAGCTGTTTACTCACAGATCTGTCAGTAATTTCATCTTGCATCTTACGTGGTGATGGGGATGTTTCCGACGAAAAATGTATCTTTGTATTTTGCAGTTTACCTTGAATTCCACTTATACTTGAGGCCAGAGAAAGTCCGTAATCCCCCATTGAAAATATAAATCACATGTAAAATGATGGGGGAGTATCAATCTCCGTCCCTGTCAACTACGCCACGTCTGCTATCTCTGGTACTGCACTACACAATACTTCGATCATGTTCACTGATCTTCATTTCCGTTTTACATGACAGTCTCTAGATTCCCAATATGCAAATGAGATTGATCACAATATCTTCCCTTATATTATATTTTGGGGAAGATTTTGAATTAAACTAATATTCTTTTTGTAAATATAAGTCAATATTGCAAGTAAGGAATTCATGGAGCATTTTAATCACCAATTTAATAAGTATTGACATTATTGGGCATTTAGAAACGACATTATATATCCATAAACAGGGCACTAAACTAGGAGGAGCTAACGGGACAAATATGCAAATCATGCAAAACGGGCTCCAAAAGGATAAATTTAATTTTTAACATTGCATTTGGTATGTTTGTTGATGTGGACTAACAACCTGACCTTTTAAATGCGTTTGTCTTCAAGTCTTATATGATAACCGAACATATGTTGTATAATTAACCTTAACTACGCAAAGTATAAATAGAAATCAAAAAAACATGCAATATATCGACACCCTCATTTTGACTCCAGAAATAAATATGTCCCCAGCTGAAAAGCTATAGACAAATTTGCTATACGTGAATATTCCCCTCCCCTTTACAATAGATATCTGGCCATATGAAACATTTTTCGTCAAACTAACAACAAAATATTGTTTTAAAACTCTGTGAAACATTTACCATATTTAATATTGGTACTTTAAAAAATGACATTTTGAATCAAGATAATTTTTTAAATGATTGAAATAAAATTACTTCGATCTACCATCTTTTATCAGTAACTGAAGTGATCAATTGTATTAGAGTTGAAAAATTAGATAAAGAAAGGGGGCTGGGTCAACTTATCATTATTTACCGTGACATATTGAAAATAGTTCTTTTTCTTTTGGCCATTGTGTTAATTTGTCTGTTCTTCTTCGATTTACGGATTCTGGTTACTCCTTTGGTTTCTTCGAACTCTTTTTATGGATATTTTCAACTCCGCTGCATGGGGTACAAACGAAGCCATGGTCATTGTCATTATGCATCGCATTTTCTCTGTACCCCTATCGAAACTACATTCCTCGTGCAATTCTTGTCAGTATGGAAAACCACGTTAAAAATCTGAATATAAATGAATACAAGTTTACAGCAATCACCTTGGATATTGCCGTCACAGACTTTTCAAATCGGTTGGCATTAAGAAAGATGAAATAGACAAACGTTCCTTTCTTAAACTTTGCCGGTCTTGATGCCATTTAAACATAGGTAATGTCCTTCATAAACAAATCTGTCAAATGTAAAATTCCTCTCTGTTTTAAAGATCAATCTGTTCCTACAATCTCGTTTACCTATATCGCATCTATTGAAGCCAAAATATTTAACTACAAGAACGTGTTGCATGATCTCAGCATTGGCGACTTCAAATCGGCTAATCCTCCTTAATTGCACGTGTGCAGGTCCCCCATTCATATATAATTGGGCATGTTACAACTGGTGACGTTTTATTATCAACAACAGACAATAGTAATACGAGATGTGTTTGCCAAAACTGACAGCTTGTTATTCAAAACAAAACTTGTTTGAAATCTCAGGTGATTGTGATTATTTTACCACTATTTTAGGTCAAGGAAGAAATGAACTATTTGTGATACCATACCCTAGCTTCAGAAGAAAACTTGTGTTATGGAAAAGCACATAGAAAATACTATAAATCTATTTTAGGTCTCAAAAAACAGCTTGCAATATTATTGGATCTTATTGCGCAGCTGAATTGTAACTTGGAAGACCACCCACCCCCACCCCCATCAAACAAACAAACACCCCCTTTTTTTTTTTAAAGAACTGTGTCTATCATTTGATTGACTGTAAAACAGTTCGTCAGTACAAATGAAAATGTTTTAAAATGACAGATACTACGAGGATTTCTGTCAGTCTAATCACGAGTGTTGAGTAAAGAGTGATGATCCATGGGTTACAATTAACTTGTTCTGGTCATGATATAGCTGAAAAATTGCGGCATTGACGTTAAACAACAACCACTCACTCACTTATTCCGTGGGTTACCGACGATGGCACATTTGTATTATCTTTGGTTGAAAACAATAAAAAAAACTTTGTACTTAATTATTTTTGTCGAATTATGTAACGTTAGTAAAAAGTATTCAAAGGTATTTTATTTTAACATTTTTGACAAATCGAATTTATATTTGAAACGGAATTTGGGGCCGTCGTGGCGGTAGCCGTGATCGTATGTTAGTTGGATTTACAACTACCTATGCAATCAGTGCCTATCCCCCTTGATGTTGTGAGTTCGAATCTCGACCAGGGCTAGGTGTACAACACTATGTGATAAAGTTTGTCAGTGACTTGCGACAGGTCGGTGGTTTTCCCCGGGTCCTCCACCAATAAAATTGACCGCCACGATATAACTGAAATATTATTGAACGTGGCGTTAAACACCATCAAACAAACAAACAAACAAACAAACAAACAAACAAACAAACAAACAAACGAATCGGAATTGTACTCTGAAAGCAAACAGGACGTATTTAGGTATTCTTTGCATTCCGCAGATTTTATGATTATGCTTGTTCTAAACCAATTTTTTTTATTTTTGCGATTCAGCATAACTAAGATTTTGGCCAATAAAATGAAAACGGAAGCATTGCAATAATATGAATAAATCGATCGCTTCTCAGGTCGCACTGTATGGACACTAATTTAGTAAAAGAAAAGTTTGAAGATACCAAAGGGATTATCAAAAGCCGCAATCAAAGAAGGACAGACAACACAATGACCTAATCTTATTTTCACGATTAACAGAAATTTTGGAATAAAAAAAATAGCTACACGTCCCTTTCAGTGTCCATACATTGTACATTGTATTGGGTTCTATGCGGAAATCTTATAATGTGACACTATGACTACACAGGGGCGGATCCAGGGGGCGCACCCGGCGCCCCTCCCCCCCCCCCCCCCCCTGAAATTGGAAAAAATATGTTTTTTTGGCGTAAAATCGTGATTTTTCACACGAAATACCCCTACAATTTTCGCGCCTCCCTCCGCTCGGCGCATTTTTTTAAGTGCGCCTCCCCTAACTTGAAACCCTGGATCCACCCCTGAGACCTATCTATCGTTCGCTTCTAATGTGATTTCTGTGTACAGACATTGAATAAATAAAGGACACTGACCATATGATTTAATTTGTTTTAAAAAGGCCATACATTCTAGACAAGAACGTAAATGATAGATACCGTCTTTGATACTAACTTTTAAAAATTGAATTTCCCGCGGTTTTGACTTGCTTTTAAAAGCGCACACACGACAAGGATGTCAGAATAGTTTGATCATGGTCGTAACAACGAACATCCGGTTCCAGTTTTTACTCCAGTTTTTTTAACTTCAAGTTCAACTTCAGCAATATTGAAGCCACTCAAAGAAAAATTCTATCAATGCAATAATCTTACTCCAAAACAACACATTCTTGTCTTCCTTATAATGAAATTTTAATATGCCACAGGACTACAGTAGCCTTTAAGGAAATATGTCGCTCATGATCCGACAGCAAGGACATGTTATCTTTTGATATGACGTTTCACCAGCACTGACTGATTGAATATTCAACAACTGTAAAGGAACATTGTGAATATTGTTTTTGTTTTATCCAATAATGTGATGTCTGTCGCAAAACTGTACCATAGAATATCTGAGGAAGAAAGGTATTGTTATCACTACACTACTACAGTACAGTTAGTCCGAGATTCTTCTGACGTCAGACGGTTTTTTGTTCGACTTGCTGGAGACGTCGGAGCGCTCTCTATAAGGAAAACAGCGGATTTGCCGCGCCAACTCTGGGTTGGCACATTTCCACGTTTCGTGGCTATCAGATTTTATTTTCTATCCGAAACCCTGATATAAATCGCTTCACCAATCATTTTTCTATTCATTCATAACCATCTTACCCTCAGAAAGTGGTGTTATCTCGAGTACAGCACGATTTTCACATAGACCCTATCATTTTGCCATGTCAGTTTATTTTTCAACCATTTGTCACGTGACTTCGAGAAAACTACGATTACCGCAATGTGGGTAACACTGCCGTTGAATCTTTTCTTTCCAATGCATTTTTTATTATTTCCTTCTGCTCTGATTTGAGCTGTAGATGGAACTGTTTGTCCTGCAGAATACGCTTTATATCATGTATGTTGTTGTTTACATATGCAAATAATTTGGCATGCTGCATTAAGTAGCTCCCATCATGCAATGCATTGCAGTCATCATTCAGTTAGTATCGCGAGATCACGTTTAATGGCTGAAAAATAAACTGACATGGCGAAATGATAGGGTCTATGTGAAAATCGTGCTGTACTCGAGTGTAACACCACTTTCTGAGGGTAAGATGGTTATGAATGAACAGAAAAATGATTGGTGAAGCGATTTATATAAGGGTTTCGGATAGAAAATAAAATCTGATAGCCACGAAACGTGGAATTGTGCTAACTCAGAGTTGGAGCGGCAAATCCGCTGTTTTCCTTATGGAGAGTGCTCTGACGTCCCACAGCTCCAGCAAGTCGAACAAAAAGGCGTCAGACGGCAGAGGAATCTCGGACTACACTACAGCCTACACACACTGTGTCTGTGACACAGACAGAAATTATATCCATTCCAATGCCAATGGTATGGGGTTAGGTTACTTGACTATATGAAGATCAATGGTCTAATTTGAACTCTTTAGCTTTATTAATTACGCCACCATGAAAACATGGATGGGAAATACGGTACCCTTTTTGGTCAGATATCTGCATATAAAATTGTATCTTTATTGCGGTTATAAAATTTAGTGAAAGTTTTCAATAATTTATGAAAGCGGTATTAAGGTCATTGAAGTCAGAAACATTATTATAAATATGTGCAATATGAACTACATTTAACTGAGAAATGTAAATGCCATATGATGGGGCCAAAGGAACGTCACCATCGAAAAAGGAAAATTGACTATAGGGAAAGAAAAAACTTTTGTCATAATCATTCATGTGTGTTAAATTTACCTTGAAAAACGAATATGTCTAAATCTGAAAATTGACAAGAGTCGCTAGTAATGTTAGCCTTATTCAATGTAATGTTTTACAAACGTAAGGAAATTAAGTTTGTTAACAGTTAAGATTAGTGGTCACAGGTGTACTGATCATTAGAAGCATCGACTAATCTGATGATCGATTCTTAAAAATTGTGGTTGATTCTAATTCCTAGTGTCGAAAAATATATATGTTTAACTTTATTCCTTGTTTTTGTCCTCGTACTACCTGGCTTTGTAAATTACAAAAAATGGTGCACTCGACTCGCAGCAGCAAGTGATAAAGTTTACCAGTTGCTTGCCCATGGTCGGTGGTTCCCTCCGGGTACTCCGGCTTCTTCCACCGCTAAAACTGGTTGTCATGATATAGATGAAATATTGCTGAAAGTGGCGTTAAATCAAATCAACTAAGCATCTTGCATATTATTTATCCCAGCGTACTTCTGACACTCAGTCAATTCACATATTTGGACTAGTCCATTTCATGTCAGGTGTTATGCATGTGGAAACGGTCCAACCAATGTTTTGTTTTGTTCTAGGTTAATGTTCACAAATGGAAAAATTGTAGTTTGTGTTCTTACATGTATATGATATGATATTATTTAAATCTTTACTTTTGTCAAACATATTCTTGAAATAATACTATTTGAGTAATTATAGTCAGTGTATACATTTTAATAGGTAATTTTTACTGATGATTGATCATCGGTCCATGTTGAACTTGGTATAATGATCAAATTATTGTTGAATAAACTAATAAGTGAGTGCTTAGATTTGTCTTTTTGAAATTTAGCCATAAATTAAGATTCATAACAGTATAAAACAAATCAAGCAATGAGAGGAGCACAATTCATTCCCATTGGATTTCCAACAATTTGATGCAACACTTTATTGCCAAAACGAACAAAAATTTTGGGTAACAAAGATGTGTTCTCAAATAGGAAAACTTTGATAAGTTTATGTGGTAGGGTGGTTTACAAGGTAGAAAAGTTATAATTGTCAATGGAATCAAATTTACAATGCAGGGAACAAAGTTTGTCTAGTACAAATGTACTTCAACAGAATTTTATACACCCTGTGAATGGTTAACTCCACTGTGTTCGTAGACCTCAAAAATTACAAAAATTGATAACAATTTGTTTGATTGTAGTTAAGGCACTTGTTAGGAGAACGGAAATGTTTGTGGTAGAACATTTGCTTTTCTTTATTATTATTATTATTTATATTCTATTTTTTTTATAATTTATTTCATGTAATATTTTGTAATTTCTTCTTATATAGGAAAGCTTGTTGGGTGTGCTTTGCCACTGATGAAGATGATACAGAAGCTGGTTGGGTTCAGCCCTGTATGTGCAAAGGCACAACAAAATGGGTTCATCAGTATTGCTTGCAACGATGGATAGATGAAAAGCAAAAAGGAAATAGTACTGCCAAAGTGGCTTGTCCACAATGTAATATGGAATATATTATAATATTCCCTAAAGTAGGTAGGTATTTAGGTATTTTTAAACATTCAATTGTTTTATTACAAGTCAGAAACAAAAGTTTGAAGATACCAGAGATGTAATCAGAAATGGTAAATTGAAGAAGACATACAATGCAATGTGGCCAAAAGAAAAATGACCAATGAACAAACAATAATCTACACAGAAAAGTAAAGATTGAGTAACACGAATCCCCCTAAATACAGGTTCCACTATGCATTTTACAATGTAATTTTATCACATTTTTTTATTATACTTTTATTGAAGTGGAACTTTCAAAATAAAAGACAATACAGTAACTATAAATATACTGCAAAAATAGCATGATATTCCTTGTATTGTATAAGTTAGAACTTACAAATTACATATTAAAACCTACTAATTTATTTATATTAATGGTTGGTTTTTATCTACATGTACCGGTATGTACTATAATAATTTTTTCAAACTGGGAACTTATTGTAAGTCTGTTTTGGCATGGCATAGTTACAAATTCTTTTAGATGAGACACATAACTCCCTATGAGTATTTACACAAAACTCCCTATCAGTATTTGATAATGTTGTATTGGACCTTTTAGAATAAACATTTAAACTATTAAAAGTGGCCCAAAATTGGCACATTTCAAATTTTTAACTTTTTTATTTTTCATTAATGACGAGCCATAAGAAATTTTGGTATTTTATTTCAAAAAGTGTCTAAAAGGTACCCACATTTTTGAAATTTCTCATATTTGAAAGGTATATAGAATTTTTATTTTTCATTCAATTTTATGCAGTGCTTTTCATAGAATTGATTTCGCTGAGACATTTCGGCAGTATGTCGACAGATTTCCTCTATCTCTTATGATTTTGAAGATGATCTCAAACAAAAGTCGAATTCTAATATTTGAACTTTCTCATTTTACATATAATTTTAGTGCAGTTTTTGTGTGAAATGAACATCATCTTTATGGGTTATTTAAAGACCATTAAAGATATTTGCTATTTTATTTTGAAATGGGGTCTAAAAGGGGCCCAAATTCTGAAATTTCCTATATATGGAGGGCATATTGAACACTTGAATTACTGTATCCATTACATTATTGTGTCCAGCAATTAACTGTGTCAAGCAATTAACTGTGTCAAGCAAAATACACCATCCATACTTTCTTTTAATATGTTCCTTGTTGACATTCTGTGGTCGTATGAAGCTTTGCTCTGCATAACCCTTTATTATACCTGCAAAAATGAGGACATTTGGCATGTCATCCTAATTTGTTAGTCCCAATATTTGAAATGTTTGCTAATTGATCTAACTGTCTAGTATAAACAAGTTTGTACCGATGGTGTTTGAATTGGGCAGTTTTCACAGTTTATTTCTTTTAAAAGAATATTTTAGTACCGTAAATATTTGTTTTCAGGCCCTGTAGTTTTTATATTAGAAAAATGTGACAAAATAGTAAATATGGTATGCCCATTCCTGGCTGGTAGTGTTATTGTAGGATCCTTGTGGTGGACAGCAGTTACCTATGGTGCCATAACAGTTATGCAGGTGAGCTACATTGTATTACACAAGCGTTGTGTTTCCTTATTCATTTCTGTGTAATTCAGATCACATTGTTTTTCTTGTACCTTAATTGAGAAAATTTATCTGTAACATATGATCAGTTATTTCTCCAGGAACCCTGACTTGTTCTTCCACCAAACCTGTTTGCCACAGTGTAATGGAAAAATTGATGAAAGTGACATATAGACCAGCGGCAGAATTATGAAAAATGAAATTTAATGCACCCATCGAACACACACCTATATTATACATCAATGTAAAGAGGAAAATGGGAACTTTCAAATTAAAGATGCCTTAAGTCTCAGAAATGGTCAGATTTTGGCATAAATAGGGTCAGATCAACAATTATATAATTCCAAATATTGTATTAAGGTGAAAATTGATAACTATTGTCAAACTAAAGACACATGGACAAGCTAAAAGTTTGTGATTTAATTATACATTTATGTAGACTGTAGAAAATATCAAAAACATTATTGAGTAACATAATTCGACGTTTTTTTTAACAGAAGTGACACTTTATCCACTTTTGTGCTCTTTTTGTTTCCATACACAAATGACCTTGACCACCATTTATTGAAATTTACATCAGAATGTAGAGTTTCCATACCTTTTTATATTCTGATCCATCACTGGTAAGTTATGGAGGGGATAGAATTAAATTTACTAGTTTTCATCCAGCTGAGTAATATAGTCTGACTGAGTTGTTTGTCTTACAATAATGACGTCTCTGATGTATATGACTTTCAAACTTCTGTGAGATTTTACTTTTCCCAAAAAAATCATTCTAATGTATTTTGACGTTTTTTTTACCTTTTGATTGCATCGATGACCTTATAATTAGAGACAGAAATACTCTTTTATATTACTTTTGGCAGCTGTATCAAGGTCAGAAAAATGCCTCAATTACTACAATTTCCAAAAAACAAATATACTAGATTTTAAACAGGATTAAGAGTCTTCGTCTTCTAAATCTCTCTTGTGTGTATTGATATTACAACAGAGATCTGACGCTTGGCATGAACAGAGTTCAGTACAGGACAAATTCTGTTCGAAACACACACAACCCCTACTGCACACTGATTTCCCTTTGCATGTGCATGCTAAATTTTGAAGGAAATCAGATGACATTTGACCTTCAAATAAGATGGGTTCCAGACCAAACTTTCCCTCTTTCCAACCGTACTGGAGAGGTCACCCAATAACTACCCTAGCTTCATGTGCATTCATCCAGAATTTTGTTTGCAAAGAAGTTTTCAACACATGCTGCTTAAATGTTGCTTCACAAGGTGGAAGTCTAATCAAGCTAGAATCTTTACATGTGGCCAGTTTAACGCAGAACCTGTTCAGGTCGCTATGACAGCGTTTTGACTTTCCCTTCGGATCATACAGCCTTGATATCAGTTTTCGACAGACGTCAACCGAATCATCTACGTCTGCGTGAGATATCATTGATAAGTCACTGAATTGATCAGGTGTTTCTTTCAGTGCTTTAAGTATAGATTGTTTGCCGATTCCAAAGAAAGAAGATGTGGTATCACACCCTGTAATAGCATGTGAAGCTGGTAAGATATTGCACACAACTGAATTTAGTGACTTACACAACTCATGTACAGGAATATAACGCTGACAATCCTTAATGCTGGTGACCATTCCTGTTTGGAACCATACCTCACACGTGCTTGTCATTTGTGGAAAATAATGTATCAAAAGCACGAGAACATCCGCATCTGGAGATTTTACCCCAATACGACCTTTTACTTTGTTTTCCCTATAAAGTTTGTCAGCATTTAGTGCATGCAAAACTATACATGTATCTGCCTCTTCTTGTGTACTTGACAAATCACTGCAATCAGTTATACCATTGAACACTATCATCTTCACCGTCTGGATTTTGAAATGATCCAGCAAGGTATAACTTTTGTCCCTCCATGAGACAACTGACAGTGTAATCACCAAGAAATCTTATCAATGACTGTTTATTTTCACCTGAGCTCAGAAATTGTTTCCAATCTGGAATGATTCTTCCTTCGATAACCTGAAAAACTTTTGCAGTGAAGAAAGACTTGGACCGACGTTCTCGTTCCGCACTTTTGATTGAGTTTTTGATGTCATATAGCTATCAAAAATGTCAGCAACCATCGAAGCAAACTGAAAGGAAGCAACCTGATGTTGAACAAAGTCCATTGCCAACTCACCAAAATTTCTATACTTTTTTGCATCAACAGATTGCAACAATGCCATACCATCTCTGATATATGTTGTTTTAGAAATATCAAATATAGGAAGTGTTGGACTTACGAATACATCCTGTTCCAATAGGTGAGCTAAGTCTGCCTTGCAAGTTTTACGCATAGTGCCATCGTCATGAAAAATGGCTGTCGGGATTGGGCCAATTGGGTAGGACTGAACTTTGTCAACAATTTGCTAAAACCAAAGCACGACGGAAAACAAGCTCAGGATTTATATGCACATTTACTATGTCACCAGAACGACATTTCAGTTTTGTTTTTCTTGTCAAATCCTCGAATGACTTCAGTTTAGAACTTCGAATCGGATTATAGAAACTACGAGACTGACCATCTGACAAAGAACCTTCAACAAAAGATTTAGCCATGTTCCTTCATCAATGGAATTCAACAGGGAGTCTTGAACATCTTTCGATGCGTGCATCCCTGTTGAAATATTTATGAGAGGAGCGGGATGTAAGGCAACGTCAAAAAGATCTGTCATTTTATATCGTATATGGTCTATCAAATCATTGACCTGCTGTTCATCAAGTTTCATTGTTGCAGGTTTTGTTTCTTCATGTGATGCTTCAATTTCGGTTGCTAAGCTAGATCTTTCAGACTTCAGTGGCTTGAACAAAACTTAATTTGCCCTTGTCCGTGAATATATATAACTTTTCAGGGATTTTGATTTGACAAATAATGCATTCTTGCCAATCTAAAGAAGCCTTGCCTATCTTTGCGCTAGCTGGAGCAAATTTCAATGGACTACTAAGCTGTGACATTTTCCGGAAATTTTACACAACAGATCCGGAATTGTTCACAACTAATGTATGAACACAATGTAAACAATGTTAGAAAATAAATATTTATAACCTTTCTGGTTATTCTATACGACAACAACAATTAAATTAACAACAAATCATATTAACAGCAGAGTCAATACAAGAAAATGTATGAAAGCGAAGTAAAATATAGAATTTCCATGAAACACTGCGAATCGAATTTTGGTCCCAATGAAATAGAATTGATCGGACTGAGGAATAAATCACATTAGAAACTTCGGACTGAATTCCGGATGTAAATTTATTTTGTCACGGGTTAGCATGCCTTATTTAAATAATCAATTTCCCGAAAAACTATCATAATTGGTTTTTAATGGGATTTGTTTGTGTAAACAATGTTTCAGAGTGTAATTAGATGGAAAATGAAATATTTTAATCGTGTTGTTTTCGCTTGGTATCAAACGAAATCAGGGAAATTTCGTGTTAACCACACCTCTTGAATTCAAAGAGATTTAAAAATTAATAATACACATCCAAACAAAAACAGATTGTTAGTTTTGTTCATTTAAGTCTTATTTATATATTCGGATATGAAAATGTGACTGGAAATCTACGAATCATTTAAAATATTAAGACTTTTGTGTATACGTGTAAATTTTCAAAAACACTAAAAAACCAGTTTTTACAGAAATCAGACCATACAATTTTCTTACGGCATGTAAAATATTTTAGTTTAATGTATAGTCTTTCATTTTAAAGCGTTTCCAGGTGTGTGTTCTGTGGGTGCATTAATCTCCTTAAATAAGCGTCTTTTCAGATTTCGTCACTGGACTATTAAATCAAGCTTACAAAATCCCATCAATAAAGGTACATTGTACAGGGCATTAATAGTAAAACTGATTGGCAGCTATAATGAAACTTTATATTTAAAAACTAAAACCCAGTGTAGATAGACCATGTAACATCCAATCATTGCTCTCTGAACCAAAGACACAATTTGAACATTTGACATCACATAGCATTCATCCGTGTTTCTATAAATCTGCTAACTGTTAAATTTTCTCATTTGAATGTTCTTCTCATAAACCATTGAACCAGCCAATATGAATCTTGAAGGAATAAAATCTGTACAGGTATTCTGCTCCTTTAACACAGATTCTAATAGGACATTATAGTTTCTGTTTTGTTGACTTTAACTTGCAATGGACTCATGTTTATTCCTTATTTATACAGTTCTGGAAGCCCAGGTCCATGCCAGTCTTTTTATACTAGTTTTCTAATAACCCTTTGACGATTATGTGATATTTGTTAATCTTTTTAGCTCACCTTGCCAAAGGCAATGTGAGCTTTTGTCATCACGGCGTCTTGTCGTCCGTCATCCGTTAACTTTTCACATTTTAATCTTCTCCTCTGAAACCCCTCAGTCAAATGAACTGAAACTTGGTAGGAAGCATCTATGGAAGGTCCTTTATAAAGATTGCTCATTATGTCCCGATCCATTAACAAACATGGCCGCCACAGGCAATTCTTGTTTCTGACTGGTTGATTTCTAAAAAAATCTTCTCCTCTGAAACTGCCTGGCCAAATGAATCAAAACTTGGTAGGAAGCATCCTTGGAAGGTCCTATATAGAGATTGCTCATTTAGTTCCGATCCGTTAACAAACATGGCCACCACAGGCCATTCTTGTTTTTGATTGGTTGATTTCTAAAAAAAATCTTCTCCTCTGAAACGGCTTTTTCAAATGAATTGAAATTTGGTAGGTAGCATCTATGGAAGGTCCTCTATATAAAGTTTGCTAATTTTGTCCTGATCCATTAACAGACATGGCCACCACAGGCAATTCTTGTTTCTGATTGGTTGATTTCTAAATAATCTTCTCCTCTGAAACCGCCTGGCCAAATGAATCAAAACTTGGTAGGAAGCATCCTTGGAATGGCCACCATAGACCATTCTTGTTTTTGATTGGTTGATTTCTAAAAAATCTTCTCCTCTGAAACCACTTTCCCAAATGAACTGAAATTTGGTAGGAAGCTTCTATGGAAGATCCTCTATAAAGATTGGTCATTTTGTCCCGATCCGTTAACAAACATGGCCACCATAGGCCATTCTTGTTTCTGATTGGTTGATTTCTAAAAAATCTTCTCCTCTGAAACCGCTTGGCCAAATGAATCAAACTTGGTAGGAAGCATCTTTGGAAGGTCCTCTATAAAGAATGCTCATTTAGTTCCAATCCGTTAACAAACATGGCTGCCACAGGCCATTCTTTTTTCTGATTGGTCGATTTCTAAAAAAAACTTCTCCTCTGAAACTGCTTTCCCAAATGAACTGAAATTTGGTAGAAAGCATGTATGGGAGGTCCTCTATAAAGATTGCTCATTTCGTCCCGATTCATTTACAAACATGGCCGCCACAGGCAATTCTTGTTTCTGATTGGTGGATTTCTAAAAATCTTCTCCCCTGAAACCACTTTACCAAATGAACCGAAACTTGATAGGAAGCATCTATGGAGGGTCCTCTATAAAGATTGGTCATTTCGTCCCGATTCGTTAGCAAATATGGCTGCCACAGGAAATTCTTGTTTCAGATTGGTTGATCTCTAAAAATCTTCTTCCCTGAAACTGCTTAGCCAATTGAACTGAAACTTGGTAGGAAGCATCTATGGAAGGTCCTCTATAAAGATTGCTAATTTCATCCCGATCTGTTAACAAACATGGCTGCCATAGGCAATTCTTGTTTCTGGTTGGGTGATTTCTAAAAATCTTCTCTGAAACTGCTTGGCAGCGAACGAAACTTGGTGGGAAGCACCTATGGAAGGCTCTGTATTAAGTTTCCTCAAAGCAGAATGAAAGGTGAGCGACACAGGCTCAGCCCACTGATCCTCTAGTTTGAATCTGCATGACAATTCAAACAAATATTTACAAAAATATTCTATTGATAATCATTGACAGGAGTTTTCTCATTTCATGTCAATATGACATCTAATAATGGCTGTCAATTGTCTTGTTTTTAGAAACAATCAATGATAGTTGTCAACACAATTATGTCCTTTTGTGCCAATCTAAAATCTAATATGAATGTCAACACATCATGATAAGTCTGGGGTCCGTTGTTGAACTTATGATTAAGCTAATCATATGATTAGCCATAATTACATGATTCATTCCTAATCACATACTTACATGTAGCTAATGCAATGATTAAATTTTGTTGCTGAACTCTTTTTTTTAATCAATGTATTAACTAATCATATTTAATCATTGAATTAGCTAATTATGTGATTAGCAATTAAAAATTTAATTAGAGCTAATCATATGATTAGCTTAATCACAAGTTCAACAACGGACCCCAGCTGGTCAAACTAAAACCTACATGTATACAGTATGAAATTGCTATTAAAGTCTGAATCATCACTAGGGTGTCTAGTTTCAAAATTGTGTCCGGTGATGCCATGCACCAACCAACATGGCCGCTGTTACTAAAAATAGAACATATGGTAAAATTGCAGGTTTTGTGTAATAACTCAAAAACCGTTAATAATATTAAAAATCTGACATGGGGTAAAAATGATCAGCACATCAAGATCTACCTAGCCTGCAATTTTGAAGTAAATCTGATTACCCATCTTGGAGTTATTGCCCTTTTTTCATCAAATTTGTAAAATCTATAAGAGATAAAGGTTAACTTTAAATTGCAAAAATGTGAGGCATATCAAGATCTACCCACCCTGCAATTTTGAAGTAAATCCCATTACCCATTTTGGAGTTATTTCCCTTCTTAGCTCACCTGGCCTTTAGGCCATGTGAGCTATTGTCATCACTTTTCGTCCGTCGTCCGTCCGTCAACATTTCACATTTTAATCTTCTCCTCAGAAACCACTGGACCAATTGCAACCAAACTTTGGTGGAATGGTCCTTGGATGGCCCCCTTTCAAAATGTGTCCGTTGATCCCGACTTCCAACCAAGATGGCCGCCAAGCTAAAAATAGAAAAAAGGGGGGATGAAATTTTAATTGTCCATTGCTGCTTCAGTGTAAGTCAAAATGAGCTGAAATTTTAACTGCAGCTACATGGCAAGGAGTAGTTTAACATATATTCCGGGTTTTTCTGTGAAATTTTTCTTTCAGCCGATATATACCGATTATGCAAATTAGGCATATTTTGATAAAAGATCACATTTAAATCTTCTCCTCTGAAACCGCTGAACCAAATTAAACCAAACCTGGCAGGGATGGTCCCTGAGTGGGTCCCTTTCAAAATTGTGTTCGACAGCCCCGCCCTCCATTCAAGATGGCCGCTGTTACTAAAAATAGAAATTTCTTCAAATGACCAAAACTGCTCTATTTTAAGCCAGAATGTGCCCAAATTTGAACTGTATAAGCATAATGATGAGCTTTTTAGCATATATTACAGGATTTTTTATGAACTTTGAACTTTTGCCGATTTTGACCGATTATGCAAATTAGAAAAAAGGGGGATGAAATTTAAAAAAAATCTTCTCCTCGGAAACTACTGAGCCAATATCAACCAAACTTTGCTGAAATGATTCTTGGATGGCCCCCTTCCAAAAATGTGTCCGGTGATCCCGACTTCAAACCAAGATTACCGCCAAGCTCAAAATAGAAAAAAGGGGGGATGAAATTTTAATTGTCCATTGTTGCTTTAGTGTAAGTCAAAATGAGCTCAAATTTGAACTGCAGCTACATGGCAAGGAATAGTTTAACATTTATTCCGGGGGTTTTTCTGTGAAATTTTTCTTTCAGCCGATATATACTGATTATGCAAATTAGGCATATTTTGATAAAAGATCACATTTAAATCTTCTCCTCTGAAACCGCTGAACCAAATTAAACCAAACCTGGCAGGGATGGTCCCTGGGTGGGTCCCTTTCAAAAATGTGTCTGACAGCTCCGCCCTCCATTCAAGATGGCCACTGTTACTAAAAATAGAAATTTCTTCAAATGGCCAAAACTGCTCTATTTTAAGCCAGAATGTGTCCAAATTTTAACTGTATAAGCATAATGATGAGCTTTTTAACATGTATTACAGGATTTTTTATGAACTTTGAACTTTTGCCGATTTTGACCGATTATGCAAATTAGAAAAAAGGGGGGATGAAATTTAAAAAAAAATCTTCTCCTCGGAAACTACTGAGCCAATATCAACCAAACTTTGCTGAAATGATTTTTGGATGGCCCCCTTCCAAAATTGTGTCCGGTGATCCCGACTTCCAACCAAGATGGCCGCCAAGCTCAAAATAGAAAAAAAGGGGGATGAAATTTTAATTGTCCATTGCTGCTTTAGTGCAAGTCAAAATGAGCTCAAATTTGAAATGCAGCTACATGGCAAGGAGTAGTTTAGCATATGTTCGCGTTTTTTTTTTGAAATTTTTCTTTCAGCCGATTTATACTGATTATGCAAATTGGGCATATTTTAATAAAAGATCACATTTAAATCTTCTCCTTTGAAACTGCTGAACCAAATTAAACCAAACCTGGCAGGGATGGTCCCTGGGTGGGTCCCTCTCAAAATTGTGTCCGTCAGTGCCGTCCTGTATCCAAGGTGGCCACCGTTACTAAAAATAGAAATTTCTTCAAATGGCCAAAACTGCTCTATTTTAAGCCAGAATGTGTCCAAATTTTAACTGTATAAGCATAATGATGAGCTTTTTAACATGTATTACAGGATTTTTTATGAACTTTGAACTTTTACCGATTTTGACCGATTATGCAAATTAGAAAAAAGGGGGGATGAAATTTAAAAAAAAATCTTCTCCTTGGAAACTACTGAGCCAATATCAACCAAACTTTGCTGAAATGATTTTTGGATGGCCCCCTTCCAAAATTGTGTCCGGTGATCCCGACTTCCAACCAAGATGGCCGCCAAGCTCAAAATAGAAAAAGGGGGGATGAAATTTTAATTGTCCATTGCTGCTTTAGTGCAAGTCAAAATGAGCTCAAATTTGAACTGCAGCTACATGGCAAGGAGTAGTTTAGCATATGTTCGGGGTTTTTTTTTGAAATTTTTCTTTCAGCCGATTTATACTGATTATGCAAATTAGGCATATTTTAATAAAAGATCACATTTAAATCTTCTCCTTTGAAACTGCTGAACCAAATTAAACCAAACCTGGCAGGGATGGTCCCTGAGTGGGTCCCTCTCAAAATTGTGTCCGTCAGTGCCGTCCTGTATCCAAGGTGGCCACCGTTACTAAAAATAGAAATTTCTTCAAATGGCCAAAACTGCTCTATTTTAAGCCAGAATGTGCCTAAATTTGAACTGTATAAGCATAATGATGAGCTTTTTAACATGTATTACAGGACTTTTTATGAACTTTGAACTTTTGCCGATTTTGACTGATTATGCAAATTAGAAAAAAGGGGGGATGAAATTTAAAAAAAATCCTCCTCTGAAACTACTGGGCTAATCTCAACCAAACTTTGCTGAAATTATTCTTGGGTGGTCCTTATTCCAAAATTGTGTCCGGCATTTCAGAACTCCGACCAAGATGGTCACCACAGCCGAACTTAATTTAACATAGGACCCTATGGGAAATTCCCATAAAAATCTTCTTTTCTGAAACCATTTGCTCAATAAGAACAAAATTTTGATGAGATAGTCATTGGATGGTTCTCTTCCAAAAATGTGTCCGGCGGTTCGGCCCTTCGATCAAGATGGCCCCCACAGCCGAACTTAGCTTAACATAGGACCCTATGGGAAATTCACATAAAAATCTTCTCCTCAGAAAACACTGGGCCAATTGCAACCAAACTTTGGTGGAATAGTTCTTGGATGGCCCCCTTCCAAATTTGTGTCCGGTGATCCCGACTTCCAACCAAGATGGCCGCCAAGCCAAAAATAGAAAAAAGGGGGGGATGAAATTAAAAAAAAATCTTCTCCTCTGAAACTACTGAGCCAATCTCAATCAAAGGACTGGGAGCTATAAGGGCCAAAATCGGCCCCACCTCAGATGTCGATAAAAAAAATTCCAAAATGTATTCACAATAAGTACTTTTCAGAAATAAATACAGTTAGTTAATATGTGTATCTAATTCCTCACTGCGGATCGACAAATTCAGGTAATGAAAAGTAGTGAACGTCATTTTTTTCATTATACAGAACGTACGTATCATTGTAATATAATGCATATCTAAAAAAAAAACAAAATCAAAGCATAATAAAGCTCAATAAACAAAGCATAAATTTGACTTCAGGAATAAAAACATGTTCCGAAGCTGTATTATGAAATTAAAGTGAACGAATAGTAATGTCGCAACGTCACCCATTTTCGACGGTCTCCTGTTTTCGACGGTTTGTTTCACGTGATAAAATCTCTCATTATTTTGATCGCTTCATTTGTCAGAGGTTATATTATGATGCTGAAATTGCATGAATGATCTCATGAAATCTGATCTGAAAATGTCATCTTTAAATGTAAGAACTACGTACCACATCTATTATTTCACGTTCAAATTGTAGTTTTTCGTAATTCATTTTTTCGTCACCTTAACAAAGCTTTAATCATTTAAAAAATATATCTCATACAGACCAATTTTGAATTCATCGTCTGCTATGACATTGATAATGTACATATTGAGGTCAATAGGGGCAGATCCAGGATTTCAAGTTAGGGGGCGCTGTTAAAAAAAATTGCGCCGGGCGGAGGGAGGTGCGAAAATTGTTGGGGTATTTCGTGTGAAAAATCACGATTTTACGCCAAAAAATCATATTTTTTCCAATTTTAGGGTAGGGGCTCGGACCGGGTGCGCCCTCCCCCCTGGATCCGCCCCTGGGACATCAATTCAGAAACTTATTAACATTGATCGTCGAAATTTTAGTATTAATCTTAAAGAAGTAATAGATAGATTTATTTGGACAATAGAACTTTGTCATATTTGAAATTTTTTTAAACATTTTTTTAACCGTACTTTATTCTTAAGGACAACCAATGCGATGATATATTCCAGTACATTTTTACGGACAACCATCACAAATCTATAGAAAAAAAAATGCCAAGGTGCGGGTTGAGAGAAGTCCAATATTTAAAGATCGCTTTTTTTATAATATGGAAATATTTTGGGAAATGGTGTGAAACAAAATGTTTAATGTGTAACGATTTTAGCTAGGACCCTGTGACAATTTTTTTTTTTTTTATAAACTGATAACAAGCCTTGGAATCAGATATCCCATAGAAAGTGGTTGTCGATAGATAATTGTTTTACAATCAAGTATTTCATATATATTTATGATGAGAACAAGTTTACAACCATACGATTAATCGTGTAGGTAAAATGTGTGTCGCTGCCATGAGTCTATGTATGATTGTTTTGATTGTCACTAGAAAAAGAGGAGATGGTAGATATTATTTTGCTTTGTGACTAACCAACAACAACACTCCTAATAAACTGTTGCTATCAGAATCTGCTGAAAGTTGTCTTTTACGTGTAAAGAGTGTGTCCTTTACATCCCGCGCTAAGGTATGTAATGTATTAAATTCGTTCCTCATAGCTGTCTGGTGTCCCTTTCACATAAAGTCGGCGTTTTCCTAGAGGAATCCATTTGTTATTTTATTTATGTCAAATTCGCAGCCATGTTAGGATTCTAATAATAATAGGATATTATACATTATTATACAGCTATAATTTTAATCCAATAAAAAACAATATGGTTGTGATCGTCTTCCGTAATTAGAATCGTCAAAATGAAATACAACCGAATTAATATCAAATGGTGACTTGTTTCAACATCATTTAAAATATACCTTGACATTCTGTAATACTTGTACTCGTACATCACGTTCACGGTCTTTTATTACAACACTGTTTCACTCAAGTGTACATTTTGTTCCTGTTCTAGTTAAAGGACTTTATCAAACACAATCATACAGTTTACATGTAATGCAGTTAATACGCATTTAATCCACCGAAGAATATTTCTATTGTGCATGCGAAATATTAATTGCAAACCCCATTGACTGGCTATTTGCTGCCTGTCTAGAATATTTTATTTTTTTCTCGATCAACAGTTCAGAAGCTAGAAAACAATATGATGAATAGTGTTTGTCAATCATGCAAACAATAACTTCTGCACATGACAGAACGCATTTTCAATGCACTACATGCACAAACTTTTGATCCATCATTTGTCCATTGGAGGTTGATTTAAGAGAATGGAACTGATAGAAGTTAAAAGTTTAATTTGGGTGCAAAAGGGGAAACTTTATATAATTTATGAAAATGTGATGTGAATTCAGTGGCCAACCATCCCAGTCTGTTGGCAAAAAAAAAGGTATTGTTCTGATATGCCTAACGTTGTGTCTGCAAATTCCATCCAATGAACCCCAACAAAAAAACCTACTTTCAGCAAACCAATTATAAACTGATAATCATAAATTCCATCAATATCAATAAAACAATTACCTTTCATCTTAACTGAACTTGAACCATCATGGTCGTATGGTAGTTGAATTTACAACTACCTGTGCAATCATTGCCTATCACCACTTAAGTTGTGAGTTTGAACCCCATTCATGGCGAGGTGTACTCGATAAAACATTATGTGATAAAGTTTGTCAGTGACTTGCAACAGGTCTGTGGATTTCTCTGGGTACTCCAATTTTCGCCACAAAAGTAGTAACTGAAATATTTTTGAAAGTGGTGTTAAACACCTAACCTCCAATGGACAAATGGATCAAACGTTTGTGTATGTAGTGCATAACATAAAACACCTTTGGGTCATAATGTGAGAGCTATCTGTTGGATTGTGCCCCAAAAAATATCTACTCCTTTTGGATCAAACTATTTCAGTTTCTTCATTTTAGAAGTAGCATCGATAGACCATTAAACCCGCTACCTCCGTATCCCTGTAGTAATAACTATTTCAGTATCCCGGAAGAAAATATATGATCAATAATTGGGGGCTTATGAAAAAAAAACTATTTTGGATGAAGTGGTGTTTATTTTATTTCTATCTTACATTTGTATATAACTGTTACGTGCTGACATACCATGGTTTTTTACGGCAAAGATTGCTTCTCAAATATCAAAACGTCATCTAAGCGCTTGGAATATTTGAACATTTTTCCGTCGTTTTTCAAGAAATTTAACACCTCGTGAAACCCAAAAAATACTTTAACAGTATTTGTGTTTTATTTATTTTAATAATCTGGTAAAATATTTTTCTGGTGCACGACTGCGGAGGTGCTTAATTTCTTCGAAAACCGTCCAAATATCGCGGGCAAAATTCCACGAAATACAGAAAACAAATAACGCTCATGACATCACAATGACGTCAAATACGTATCGATTTTGTTGGAAACAAGTTTTAACATCAAAAGTATGATCTCGTCTATAATATTAAACAAATCAAATTTTAATCAAGTATGTTCTGAGATAATGATTCATTAAATATGGGGCCATATATGGCATTTATAGTCCCCAGTTCTTTTTATGGCATTGACGCCGGATTACATGCACTGAGTTTTTCTCTTGGTTTTAATGTACACAAACTGTATTTAAAATAAATACAATTATTTTCAGAAACATAAGTTATTTACTGATGAATTTCATTACTTGAAATGAATCATGAAATGTACAGATTGTGTATATAATGGTCTCATATATACAATCAAAAGAGTGAAAATATTGATTTTAAGGGTCTGGCTGAGGTTTTAAATAAATTAATATTTAACAACCTCCACAATCCTCCACCAACAAAATATTTTGATATAATCATTAACCCTCTATACTCAAAACAACTGCTCAATTTGGTGTTGGTGGAAGACTGTGGAAGTATATAAAATAGCTAAAATGTACGTTAAATATGTCGTTTATAGTCCATTTTTAGCATTATCCGTCTAATTATGATGTCATTATGATGTCATAACGCACCCAATTTCACAGAAAATTATATTTTTGAAAATTTGTTTATATAACAATTAAATTAGTAAATTGTTTTTATTCTATGTCAAACATTATTTTTTAATATAATGTGGGGCCAATTGTGCACCTTAACGCCTCTCCCTCTTTGCTGAAATGATCCTTGGGTGGTTCCCTTCCAAATTTATGTCTGGCATTTCAGACCTCCGACCAAGATGGCCACCACAGCCGAACTTAATTTAACATAGGACCCTATGGGAAATTCCCATACAAATCTTCTTGTTTGAAACCATTTGCTCAATAAGAATTAAATGTTGATGAAATAGTCATTGGATGGTTCTCTTCCAAAAATATGTCAGGCAGTTCGGTCCTTCGACCAAGATGGCCCCCACAGCCGAACTCAGTTTAACATAGGAACCTATGGGAAATTCACATAAAAATCTTCTTGTCTGGAACCAGTTGCTGAATTGGAACCAAACTTTGATAAAATAGTCATTGAATGGTCCTCTTCCAAAATTGTGTCTGGTGGTCCCGCCCACTGACCAAGATGGCTGCACAGCTGTACTTAGTTTAACATAGGACCCTATGGAAAATTCACATAAAAGCCATCTTGTCTGGAACCAGTAGCTCGATTAAAATCAAACTTTGATGGAATAGTCATTGGATGGTCCTCTTCCAAAATTGTGTCCGGCAGTTGCACTCTCCCGCCAAGATGGCCGCCACAGTGCAGTTGCGTTGTTATTGAAAGCAGCTTTGCTCCAGGTGAGCAATTACAGGCTCCTGGATGCCTCTGGTTTTAAATCTTCTCCTCTGAAACTGCTTGGCCAAATGAACCTAAACTTGGTAGGAAGCATCTATGGAAGGTCCTCTGTAAAAATTACTCATTTCGTCCCGATTCGTTAACAAACATGGCCGCCACAGACAATTCTTGTTTCTGATTGGTTGAATTCTAAAAAATCTTCTCCTCTGAAACTGTTTGGCCAAATGAACCGAAACTTGGTGGGAAGCATCTATGGCAGGTCCTCTGTGAAGATTGCTCAATTTGTCCCGATCCATTAACAAACATGGCCACCACAGGCAGTTCTTGTTTCTGATTGGTCGATTTCTAAAAATCTTCTCCTCTGAAACCGCTTAGCCAAATAAACTGAAACTTGGTAGGAAGCATCTTTGGAAGGTCCTCTATATAGATTGCTCATTTCGTCCCCATCCATTAACAAAGATGGCCGCCACAGGCAGTTCTTGTTTCTGATTGGTCGATTTCTAAAAATCTTCTCCTCTGAAACTGCTTTGCCAAATGAACCGAAACTTGATAGGAAGCATCTATGGAAGGTTCTCTATAGGTATTGCTCATTTCATTTTGATCTGTAGACAAACATGGCCACCATAGGCAATACTTGTTTCTGATTGGTCGATTTCTAAAAATCTTCTTCTCTGAAACTGCTTAGCCAAATGAACCGAAACTTTGTAGGAAACATATATGGAAGGTACTCTATAAAGTTGGCTAATTTAGTCCCGATCCATTGACAAACATGGCTGCCATAGGCAATTCTTGTTTCTGGTTGGTCGATTTCTAAAAATCTTCTTCTCTGAAACTGCTTAGCCAAATGAACCGAAATTTGGTGGGAAGCACCTATGGAAGGTTCTGTATTAAGTTTCCTCAAAGCAGAATGAAAGGTGAGCGACACAGGCTCAGCCCACTGAGCCTCTAGTATATCATACACTTTTATACAGTACAGAACGTTTTGTCTGATGACCAGCCCCTTCAATTTTTGTATGTCATTGTATTAGCACATGTAGATGGCCGAGTGTAACATATAAGATGAGGGGACTGTTACTACATTGTACTTATATATTGTGTATGTGTTCCAGACCATATGTGTATTTGGACTGGTCTGGACAGATGTTGGACAGAAATTATGAAAAATCTGTTGAAAATACGATGAGAAAATACAATAAGAAAGTGTCAAAGTCTACTGCAAAAATTGTAGTTTTGTAACCGTAAGAATACCTATTGTTGATAGGGCATCTGGTGATCTACCACGATTATTGTGTAGGGTTGATGATATTATTGGTAAAGATGCAAGTTTGTACAAATTATCATGTGAATTTGGTGTGTTAAATTCATATTATGATACGGGTGATATAGAACTTTTGACACGTAAAGTTGAAACTTCGCATTGGAAAAAAGAAGAAATTTCTCTGCATGCTGCTGCAAAACAAGCAAGTTTTTCTCTTGCAAGCAAAAGATGTAAATGCAAGGGAACATACATGAACAAAACATGTAAGTGTAGAAAGTCCGGCGTTCCTTGTAGCAGCAAGTGTCACTCTGGGCATGCATGCGAAAATGTGATTCAGATAGACAATTAAAATTGCATTATAGTTCAAAAACTGTTTACTTTTCATGAGGTGATGGTGTTTTGTTTAAAGTAATAATAATTATGATAAATGTAATTTGTAAAACTCAATAAAAGTTTATGATATAATGTTTGTATTGAAAAAACCCATACGGTCTAAATACCTGTATGGTCTAGCTCGTACTATGGTCGAACCGTACGCGTATACTCATTCGGTCCGGAGCGTAGTCCAAATACGCACATGTTCTGGAACATATGCATATTAATTAGGAGAAGTCAGAGTTTAAAAATGAGGTCATTGTTGCCTTGACCTTTGACCTCAAGGTCAAATAATGATTTTTTTTATCATACATTTTTGTCCTGGACAGAACTCTTATTTTGTCTTAAATGCAAGTGCTTTCATGTTTTGTATGTATATATATTAGTCCATGGCAGAATGTCATATTCTTTTATAAGAATGATGACATTTGACCACAAGATCAAATTATTGATTTTTTTATCAAACGATTTTATCACAGATAGACCTTTTTTTGAATTTAGACCCAGTCCTTCATATTTTGTATGTATTAGGAAATGTTAGAGTGTTGCATATAAGAATGAGGTCACTAGAACATTGACCTTTGACCACAAGGTCAAATAATTTATTTTTTATCATGCAACTTTGGGATATAATTCTTTTTAGCTCATCTGAATTCAATATGACAGACATGGCCAATAATGTGTTCTGATTGGCTGATATTTTAAAAATCTTCTTCTCAGAAGCAACTGGACAGAGTTGATTATGATATTGTAGAAATGTTCATTAAATGATCCTGTACTAAATAGATGTACATTGTTGAACTCTTAAGAGGCATAGACTGTCATGAATATATGCATCCTCGAAGCAGACTGCCTCATGAATATCAGCATCCCTAAAGCAGACTGCCTCATTAATATAAGCATCCTCAAAGCAGACTGTCTCATGAATATAAGCATCCTCAAAGCAGACTGCCTCATGAATATAAGCATCCTCGGAGCAGAGTGCCTCATGAATATAAGCATTCTCGAAGCAGACTGCCTCATGAATATAAGCATCCTCAAAGCAGACTGCCTCATGAATATAAGCATTCTCGAAGCAGACTGCCTCATGAATATAAGCATCCTCAAAGCAGACTGCCTCATGAATATAAGAATCCTCAAAGCAGACTGCCTCAAACCCACTAATTTCCATAAAATCACAAAAATTGTACCAAGAAAAGTTCTTTCACATTGTTTTAAATCTTTTCTGGTTATTCAGAGGATTGGTAGTTTTATATAATTCTTAGCATTACCTTTTTCTTGTGGTTATCTAAACTTACATTCAGAGGTCACACTCTTAGAACCATTCTTAGCATTACCTTTTTTATGTGGGTATCAAAACTTACACTCAGAGGCCACACTCTTAGAACCATTCTTAGCATCACCCCTTTCCTGTGATAATCAAAAAAATTACTCAGGCCACACTCTTAGAACCATTCTTAGCATCACCCCTTTCCTGTGATAATCAAAAAAATTACTCAGGCCACACTCTTAGAACCATTCTTAGCATTACCTTTTTCCTGTGGGTATCAAAACTTACACTCAGAGGCCACACTCTTAGAACCATTCTTAGCATCACCCCTTTCCTGTGATAATCAAAAAAATTACTCAGGCCACACTCTTAGAACCATTCTTAGCATTACCTTTTTCCTGTGGGTATCAAAACTTACACTCAGAGGCCACACTCTTAGAACCATTCTTAGCATCACCCCTTTCCTGTGATAATCAAAAAAATTACTCAGGCCACACTCTTAGAACCATTCTTAGCATTACCTTTTTCCTGTGGGTATCAAAACTTACACTCAGAGGCCACACTCTTAGAACCATTCTTAGCATCACCCCTTTCCTGTGATAATCAAAAAAATTACTCAGGCCACACTCTTAGAACCATTCTTAGCATTACCTTTTTCCTGTGGGTATCAAAACTTACACTCAGAGGCCACACTTTTAGAACCATTCTTAGCATCAACCCTTTCCTGTGATAATCAAAAAAATTACTCAGGCCACACTCTTAGAACCATTCTTAGCATTACCTTTTTCCTGTGGGTATCAAAACTTACACTCAGAGGCCACACTCTTAGAACCATTCTTAGCATCACCCCTTTCCTGTGATAATCAAAAAAATTACTCAGGCCACACTCTTAGAACCATTCTTAGCATTACCTTTTTCCTGTGGGTATCAAAACTTACACTCAGAGGCCACACTCTTAGAACCATTCTTAGCATCACCCCTTTCCTGTGATAATCAAAAAAATTACTCAGGCCACACTCTTAGAACCATTCTTAGCATTACCTTTTTCCTGTGGGTATCAAAACTTACACTCAGAGGCCACACTCTTAGAACCATTCTTAGCATCACCCCTTTCCTGTGATAATCAAAAAAATTACTCAGGCCACACTCTTAGAACCATTCTTAGTATTACCTTTTTCCTGTGGGTATCAAAACTTACACTCAGAGGCCACACTCTTAGAACCATTCTTAGCATCACCCCTTTCCTGTGATAATCAAAAAAATTACTCAGGCCACACTCTTAGAACCATTCTTAGCATTACCTTTTTCCTGTGGGTATCAAAACTTACACTCAGAGGCCACACTCTTAGAACCATTCTTAGCATCACCCCTTTCCTGTGATAATCAAAAAAATTACTCGGGCCACACTCTTAGAACCATTCTTAGCATTACCTTTTTCCTGTGGGTATCAAAACTTACACTCAGAGGCCACACTCTTAGAACCATTCTTAGCATCACCCCTTTCCTGTGATAATCAAAAAAATTACTCTGGCCACACTCTTAGAACCATTCTTAGCATTACCTTTTTCCTGTGGGTATCAAAACTTACACTCAGAGGCCACACTCTTAGAACCATTCTTAGCATCACCCCTTTTCCTGTGATAATAAAAAAAATGACAATCAAGCCACACTCTCAAGACCATTCTTATCATCACTCTTTTTCATATGGTAATCAAAACTTACACTCAGAGGCCACACTCAGAGGCCACACTCATAGACCATTCTTAGCATCACTCTTTTTCATATGGTAATCAAAACTTACACTCAGAGGCCACACTCATAGACCATTCTTATCATCAACATTTTTCCTGGGGGTTATCTATGTTTCTACTGAAAGACCATTCTTAGCATCACGATTTTACCTACCTTTCGATTCATTGCTTGTAAAACCTTAGTTTTCAATTGGTTTGTGTAAAGTAATAGTTAAAACTTTTGCTCTTTATTATACCCCCCACAACGAAGTTGTAGGGGGGTATACTGGTTTCACCATGTCCGTCCGTCCGTCTGTAGACAAATCCTATGTCGTACGATAACTTGAGTTGTGTTTCTTAGAATCTTTTAAAATTTTATCAGCTGTTTACTGGTGAAGAGAGGAGGATCCCTTTCATTATTGACGATTTTCACTTTTGCCATTCCAGAGTTATTGGACTTGATATGACGGAAAATAGGATTTTTACCCTATGTCGTATGATAACTTGAGTAGTGTTTCTCAGAATGTTTTGAAATTTTATCAGCAGCTTACCGGTGAAGAGAGGAGGGTCCCTTTCATTTTTGGTCAGAACAATCAGTAATATTTTGGTTATAGAAATAGGTTGGACAGATGTGGGGAGTGGGGGGTATATCTTAGTGCTCACAGTAATACTAGTTTTTGGCTAAAACAAAAACAAAATATAGCTTTCAGTTGTGAAAAGAAAGTTTAAAATCAGTGATGGCCAACTATAGGAAACAAAAAAAAACATTCACCTGAAATCATTGAACACAAAAAGACTGACATTTGCTGATCAGAAATCCGGGCCATATCTTGGGACAGTTATTTTGAGTTAAGACAATATTTCAGTAGTATGATGGCAGTAAGTTTTATTTTAGGAGGTAACCAGATATTCCAGAGAAAACCGCCGGGCACCAGCATATTTATTTGATAAATGAAAATATATCTGTCATCTGTTTGGTTGTTTGAGACCTAGTTATAACTAGGAGAGGACCGAAAGACTTAGGATTCCATTTACCAGTTTAACCTTGCCACATGTTTGTGCCACATGTTTGTACCTGTGTTTTTGGAGTATGAGGTTTCCTTGAGAAGTTACGGGTTCATTTTATATTGTTTATATCTATATAATAAAAGTATTTCTGTAAGAAAATATAATGAAATAGCAATGTGACATTCCTGGGGGTGGGGGAGGGATGGGGATAGTCACAGGTTCATGTTACATGTATATATATGTTTTTATTGTTGATATATCTACATGATAATAATAATTCTGAACGAAAATATAATGAAATAGACATGTAAAATAGACTGTTTAATACTCAATAAATGGTAATGCTCTATACTACCTGTATGTTATTGATTTGGTACCAGATGTTGTTTGCTGGGGACAGCTGTGGGACCCTTACTTTATTTATCATATTGTTATAAACCACAACTAATTACACACATTTTTACTTGTAATCAATTCTCATTTGCATAATAATGTTTATTTACATGGTGCAGGGCCTCCTAGATGATGTGAGATAACTTTACCTAACATTGTCCTGCAGTGATGAAATAGATTTCAGGTGTGATTCTGATCAATAATACTACATATTGTTCAATACCAATTCTCCATTGATTAATCAAGAGTTGTTACTGAGCCGGAAAAAAAAATAATAATAGGAAATTCATAGCTTGTTTGAAAGATGGATATCATTTGTGTAAATATTTTTTTATCCAGGAATATATAAAATGACCCTTCATTGGGGGTTTTTTTCAGCTCTTGAAAATCTGATAAATATCTTATTAAAAAAAAAACTTTTTATGACAATAACAATTTTTTATCTTCAGAAAAAATTAATTTCATCAATATAATAATAACTTTATTGCAAAACAAGAAACCCTGACGGGCTGTGCAAATTACAACAAATAATGACAAGTTGACATAAAGACATACAACATACAGTAAGAATTAAAATCAATTTTAAATTTATATATGTATATACAGATAACTGACCAATGTGGACCCTATTTTCGCAACTCCATAGATTGCTTTATATAGTCGACAACGTTGGACAAGATATCTTGACTGGGATTTAAAATAATTTTAAGCTTAGCGATTGAGTCAAGCTGATTAAAATCAGGATAATAGTTTTCAATTTCTTGTATCTGACTGTTTCGAATATTATAATTAATATGACAATGCAGGAAAAAATGTTTCTCATCCTCCAATACTTTGCAAGCTTTACAAATTCTTTGTTCTCTTGGAACTTTCTTATACCGACCAATTTCTATTTCTAACTTATGGTCGCTTATGCAGAACTTAGTTAAGAGACCAATTTTTATTTTTAACTTATGGTCGCTTATGCGGAACTTAGTTAAGATTTTACGACTATTAAAAATTTTCAGTGTGGACAAGTAATCCTCTAGCTTCATTTCATTTTTAAGATTATTGTAAAGAAAAAGCTTTGAATTTTCATCTAAATTTGAAAGTTTTTCAAGTATAATTTGATCATATTTTTCTTTAACAACACGTTTAGTTGAATTCTTAATCAGATTTTTAATAAGTTTAAATACAAATATATTTATATTGAATTTTTTATTATGAGGAAGAGAAGTGGTTCCTAATCACCATACATATTAAATTGACAATCATAATCATGAACAATTGGAAAAAAATATCTGTTCTCTTCACAACTGGGATGGGTGAATATTGAATAGAGAATCAAATATAATTATCTGCTTGTTTCTAACTTTCTAAAGAATGAAGCACCTTGAATTTATATTTACAAAATGTCTGTCTGATAGAAATGCTTACACTATCAGAATTGTTGCCAGTAAAAATTTAGAAATTTCACAAGACCAAAGCTATGGAATGGTCTTCAGTTTTCTATATGACAAGTTTCCTCCCAGGATGCATTTAAAACCCAAATTTTAAAGTTTCATTTTAAATTGTGCTGTGCCATAAGTTATTACCAGTAATAAATGTTTACTAAATCTTCTTGTGTATATTTGTTTTAATGTTTTGCTTCTTGTGTGCTTTATTTGGACTGTATTTTTAGTTTTACATTATGTACCATATCGTTCTTTTAAAAAAAATATCTTTGATGAGGTGAACTTGTTACAACCTTATGTGATGAAGTTTGTGACTGACTTACGACAGGTCCGTGTTTTTGTCGGGCTAATGTGGTGTCTTCCACCAATAAAAAATGCACTGCTACAATACATACATGTATAATTATTGTTGAAAGTAACCTTAAGTACCCACAAATGATAGTTATTAGACTCTAACATTGTAAATCATTGTTATAAAAACTTCATGTCATTGACTTATACTTAAATGTAATAAAATATCAAATTATATACAATAGGGAAACAACTAATGTGTGTGACTATTTTACATGTGTGCACAGTTAATCCAGTGTATATACTAACACTTTTGTTTGGTTTAGACCAAACACTTAAATTAAAGGTGCTCTCACACGAAATGATTTTCTGTCCAAATGATTCTGCATATGTAAGTCAAATGGGGAAGTCTTCACACTGTCCGTCTTTCCATTTGATGTTGCTACAATTTTTAATTTCTTTTTCTTTGCACACTATATGGTACTCATCAGACTGTTGAATTGAAATATGACGCCAATGATTTTGAAACAACGTTTTGATTCGACTTTTGAGTTCTCACAATGCGATTTTTGTGGAAAGTGCATCAAAAGAAAAAATCATATTAAAAATCGGGCATAAGATCATAGTGTGTGATCACACCTTAAGAACCATTGTTTAAAATCTTTGCAAATTTAAGGATTTGTTCAGTATAGATTTGTTTCATTGTAATAAACATTGTGGAAAGAGTCCATGATATACAGTTGACCATCATTTGAACAATGTTATTCTATTTTCAGGTGCTAGGTAGTGAGGAAGGCGTCCATGTAATGCAAGTGGCTGATCCCCTGTTTCTACTGATAACCTTGCCAACTATACCAATAATGTTGATCCTATGTAAAATGGTTAGATGGGAAGATTATGTTTTACGTCTTTGGAGAAAACATTCTGCTAAACTTCCATTTTATACCAATCTATTCCCAGATGGTAAGACCAGTGTTCCCTTTCATGTTCAATTTCAGTTCTGCCCATTATATACATGTATTTATGGAACAAATTAATTTTGGCTAATTGAATTAATTACTGATTACTTAGCATCATATTTTTCAATGAAAGTTCTTTGGAAAAGGAAACATTTTAGTTATTATTAATTTTAATGTTTTTTTGTAACGTCAACAATTTGGTTTTATCTTCAATTTTTTAAAATAAACTTTAATTGAAAATATTTCTTTTCAAAATTTCTAAAAAACAATTGAGTACAAATATGAATATACCAGTAATTGATTGCTACATGATTGATTGATTTGTGTTTAATGCCAACTTTAGCAATATTTCGGTTATATCGTGGCGTGAACAAATTTTATTATTAACTTAGACACCTACAAGACCCTTTGAAATATAACATACATTATACTATAAAAATTACAGAAATTGGCATGCATTAAACAAATCAATCAATTTATTGCTTATAATTTGTTTTCTATTTTAAAGATTTGAAGGTTTTTAAGGTCAAAGTCCTTGAAAGTTTTGGCTAAGAGTCTGCTTAATTTAGTTATAAATAATTCAAAGTATGTTGGTGCCAAATAGAACAGTAATACATGCAGATTAATGTTTTATAATTAATAAGATATTTATCAAAGAATGTTGAGTATATAACTTAGAAGATATATAAGTAATAAATTAGAAACTAATTGTAAAATATTTATAGATTAATTTATGGCCTTTTTCATATTGCCCCTTGATATTGGCCCTGAGGGACGATATCAGTCGAGGGATGATGACAAGGGCAATATGAAAAAGGCCATGTATTAATCTATTCATCACATATTTTGCCAGGGCAAATAACATGTTATTGCCCTTGTAAAATGTTATTGCCCCGGAGGCAAATAACACGCAGCAAATTATGCTTTTATTACACATTCGGCATTATTTCAATAAAATATGTGATAATTATAGATTAATACATGCCCTTTTCCCTATCAAGACTGTTATCATCCCGAGAGACCGATATCGGCCAGAGACCTTTAGCCCGAGGGTTGATATCGGTCGAGGGATGACAACAGTCCTGATATGGAAAAAGGAATGCATTAATCTATTTATCACATATTTCAACATTGAATTAAAAAGAACAAATTTATCTTCCCACACAGACACCAAACTTATGGATATGAGTGATCAATATTGGTTGAGAGCTCTGCTTCCGAAACGCCAACAAATCTTTCCTCGCTGAACGTCGACATTTTCAAAACGACAATTAACAGTTGGGCGGAAGTGACATCATGGGGCTCACGAGAGACTTGATATCGTGTTATCAGAGGTTTGCCCCGATGGCAGATATTGCTGTGGCACTTCTGGTGTTTATGTATGGGCAAAATTGACGTTATTACTTATAAATATGTGATAAAGTGTAATAAAGTATTGAACGTATCTGATTTTCAGGGAGTCGTCCCAATTCTAAATTTATTATTCATAACATAGAAATATGTTTATATCTGTATTGTTATTGGAGATCCAATTATCAGAGGGAGGATTGGGATCACATTAACCAGTTTAACCCCTCCACATTTTTGTGCCTGTCCCATGCCAGGACCTGGCTTTCTAATGCCATATGTCATTGCCTTTTTTTGTTCAGTTGTTTGAGATCAGAGGTGGTTGTTTTGTTGATTTTAGTTGAATTGTTGACAGTCATTGTTTAAATGTACTTTTCATAACTAATTTTCAGTGCATGGATTTTTTTTCTCACATGGTAGCTTCATATATCATTACATTGTTATACAAATGATATATAATTTAAAATAAAAAGATGAAACGAACTCCCACAAGATAGAAATATAAGAACAAAAAAACTGTCAACCTGCTAAGGATTGGTAAATGATTGGTGCATACTTGGAGAATTATTTGTATTTCTGACACACATTACAGACAAAGGGAGTGTTGGAAGGAAGAAACAATTTGTATGTAATGTTAGCATATTTTCTTCACATAATTTTTTAATGACGATTGATCTTCTCCCAGAATAATTTTTGATAATTAAATAATTTAGACATTTATGATGGACATGTTGGTAACTATGAATATTAATTATGACTGTAAACAGAGAAATGTAATCAAAAATCAATTATTGAACAGTCTACCTGTATTGTTAGGGGAAAAAATGAATTGATTAATTAAATGAATGTTTGCTTATAGCCACCTTCTGTAATTTAAAAATAAGAATTGATGTACATATTGACTCTGGTCAGATGAGAGGAAATATGAGCTGGCATTACTTCTAGAAGTTGATTCTAATTATGGTAATGATTATCAGGTTCTTCCTTAAGGCATTATAAAATAGATGTAGGACTATCTGTTACATGTGTTAGAAGTTCTGTCTTTCCTCAAGTGGAGTGTTGCAGAACCAGAGAAAAAAGACATTTCTTATTGCATATTGTAATGGTTTAATGAGATATAGTTATATATACATTGAATTTTCATACACAAATGAAAAGTATTAAAATCTATTATCTTGGCTGAATGGAAGGACCCATTTCTTGCATAAATAATATAAAAAAGTAAATAAATATAACTTATAAAAAATAGAGATCATGCCATTCCTTCATAGTTTTAACTGTTTAAGTGTATTTACGATTCCAATGCTTCATTAGACAGACGACCCATTAGAATATGGCAACACATGCAGCTATCTTTTATTCGTTCGGCCACCCATTAGAATATGGCAACACATGCAGCTATCTTTTATTTTTCAGACGACCCATTAGAATATGGCAACACATGCAGCTATCTTTTATTTTTCAGACGACCCATTAGAATATGGCAACACATGTGGCTATCTTTTATGGATTGTCTCATAAAAAGCTCCTTTTATGGGAGAAAACCTTGTCATGAGAAAGTTGAATTTGCCATTATCATGAAGTAGTTACATCTACCAGTATGTATACAGACAGATGTATTCACTACTAATTTTCTATATGGTTTGTGAGTCTGTGATAATGTGTACTCGCTACAATCTTATGTAATGAAGTATGTTAGTGAGTTTATGGTAGATTTCTCCATGTTGTCTCCGCAAATATAACAGATTGCTGTGATATAACTGTAATATTATTGACAGTGCTGATAAACATTCTTAATCAATTAGGAAGTTGTTTTAAGAACTTTATATAGGTGGATAGATTGTTGAAATTTATACAGTAGTTCCTAAATGATATTATTATTATTAAATCTAAGGTTTTTCTCCCTCAGGTATAGGCCACCTTAGCTGATTTTGGCTATTCTGTTTAGGCTCAAAAACTTTCAAATTATTTAGATTTTGAGCGTACCAGATGCAGGTTGTTCCTGAAACGTTTCATGTGGACTGAATTTGATATCTAAGTTTGTATTACTGGTGTTTTACCCAATCTTTTTTTTTAAAGAAATTTATGAAATAAAATTAAGTACTGTAGCAAGTTAGGAAAATTGATCTCAACCTCAATGTATAGTTTTACAATTATCCCCATTTTGAAAATAATGAATGAGTCTGGATTTAAATAAGACCTAGTCATTAACCATACAATGTAGATTTGCATTAAGTTTTTATAATATTGTGATAAAAATACATACAAGTATAATTAATAATGGAAATATAAATAACAAAAAAAATATCATTTCAACTGATTATCTACTAATGTAAACAATATATAAAGAGTTACAATATTTGATATATGGATATACATGGTATACAGGGATTTAAAAATAGTAGGATCAAACTCTAGAATATTGGTCATTAGTAGAACAGAATGGAGTGCTGCCCATCATAAAGAAATAAAAAACAGTAGCATAACATATTGATCAGAAACATATGGACACAAAACAGGCGATTAATTTGATCAACTCCTACAAGAATTGTCTCAGTGGAACAATCAATTTATCAATTAAATTAACACAAATCTAAAGTTATTTGCAAATGACAGCTTGATTATTTTTTTTGAAATTTAACACTATTTTTCTCTGTAAAAACCTGACATGTATTATTTTCATGCATGAAAAAATCTATATAGTCTTTTTTTTTTGCAGGTATCGTGTGATGTAGTACCATGTCATTAACTAATTTAATTCTTTGATTATTATTTTTTTTTTTTTTCAAGTCATGGTTAGTGATTTTCTAGTGTTTCATGATAAAATGAGTTTTTAAATACTATTAGAGAGAGAGAGAGATGAAAAGATTAAATTGCAGTATTTGTGTTGTACAAATCAGGCATCTTTATCACATCACAAAGTTAAAACAATTGCTCACTTGTCATGGAACAACACTCACTGTTAAGGGGGCCGTCGTGGTCGTGATCGTATGATAGTTGGATTTACAACTACATATGAAATCAGTACCTATCACCACTAAAGTTGTGAGTTCAAATCCCACTCATTGCTAGGTGTACTCTATACAACATTATTTGATAAAGTTTGTCAGTGACTTGTGGCAGGCCTGTGGTTTTCTTTGGTTACCTAGGTTTCCTCCACCAATAAGACTGACTGCCATATACAATATAACTGAAATATTGTTGAAAGTGGCATTAAACACCATAACCCTAACCCCTGTAAACAAGTGAAATGCTAAAAAAAAAAAATGTAAATTAAATCAGTAACCAGGTATCAATGTTGCTAGCATTCCTTTGAAACTATGTCACCAGAAGTTGAAGTCGATAGATGGTTATCTTTAGTATTTTAACAGGAAATAAAAAGGATATATTTAAAAGAAACAAGTGAACATTTTAATGCTTGTACGCACCATTGTCCTGCATAAATTCATGAAATTACTTGGAAATGATGTCCACAATTTGTCAGACAATGCGCATCAGGGAATTTTATCATGACATTTTCCATTTAGCCAATGAAGGACATCAAGAGAATTAGGTTTAAACTATCATTCTGATATAGTTATATGGAATATTCACCAAAACAAGAACAAAAAGCATGATGATGGTACTCTGACTTGTTTTGTTAACAATATTGATGTGTACATTTCTTAGGGACCCTTATAATATTTGTCTAAAATGAGTTGATCTATATTTCTCCTATTCTTAGCATATTTTACCAGTTGGTTAAATTTTTGTTATTTTTTTTTAATCACCACTGTGGATCCCGTCTATTTGTAATTTTTTTTAATCACCACTGTGGATCCCGTCTATTTCCTTTTGACGGAAATTAACATCTGAAAAATATATTTGATGTTTTTGATGATATGAGAAACAGATTTTCCTTTCTCCACTCTCCATAGTTAAATCTTTCTCCACTCTCCATAGTTAAATCTTTCTCCACTCTCCATAGTTAAATCTTTCTCCACTCTCCATAGTTAAATCTTTCTCCACTCTCCATAGTTAAATCTTTCTCCACTCTCAATAGTTAAATTTTCAAATTTGAACTTGATCTCGTGTAGAGAAATTTCATAATCCATTGTGGGCAGAAAGAGAATCTATATTTATACATGTAAAGGTTGTACCACAAATGGATTAATTTGATTGTGTTGACAAATAATGAAATGACATGAATTATACTATGACATAAAAATGTTTACTGACTACAACAGCTGTTCATAGCATTTTCTTCTATCAATTCATTTCTCTTGTTATATTGATATATTGAAAGTATGTATGTTTTTATTGACGTGGGTACAGTCTGGATTTCTGACATATTTTAATGGTGAAATAGGATTGTACAGAACAATATTGACAGTGTTGAGGGTTCTATTGAGAGCAATCATTAAAAACACAGCCACAAATCTCTAGGGTTAATTATCAGATAATTAATTGTGATTATGTTAACAATATGTCATGTTTACTGTGTTTTTAGGAATCGATAATAGTAAATTGTATAACTGATTCCTGAAAACACTTTGATGATCAAGAGAAAAAAACAAATTGTGTATGTACTACATCTGTTGTATCCTTATGAAAGATCTTGGCGATAAATCAAGGGACAGTATCATTGATTTGACAGTAATACTTTAAAAAAGAAAACAGGAAGGAAAAAAAGGGTTGGGTTCTTCTGTACTTCATACTGAATGTAGCCATAAATCATTGATATTAGATCATATGAGAAAAAATTATCTCAACTGAAACCTGATTAACTGTTTTTATTGAGTGTCTCAAGTGTTAGAAGTTCTAAACACATTCGAGCTGGTTATATATCTCCCCCCTCCCCCCACACAAAAAAAACCAAACAAAACAATAATAAACAAAAAACATACACAAGGAAAAATGTGGATTAACATGAAAAAGTTTTTCTAGCTATATAAATGTCACTCCACTCTGATACACTATCTTGATCCTGAACCAATGACTCCACTCTGATACACTATCTTGATCCTGAACCAATCACTCCACTCTGATACACTATCTTGATCCTGAACCAATCACTCCACTCTGATACACTATCTTGATCCTGAACCAATCACTCCACTCTGATACACTATCTTGATCCTGAACCAATCACTCCACTCTGATACACTATCTTGATCCTGAACCAATCACTCCACTCTGATACACTATCTTGATCCTGAACCAATGATTCCACTCTGATACACTATCTTGATCCTGAACCAATGACTCCACTCTGATACACTATCTTGATCCTGAACCAATGACTCCACTCTGATACACTATCTTGATCCTGAACCAATGACTCCACTCTGATACACTATCTTGATCCTGAACCAATCACTCCACTCTGATACACTATCTTGATCCTGAACCAATCACTCCACTCTGATACACTATCTTGATCCTGAACCAATCACTCCACTCTGATACACTATCTTGATCCTGAACCAATCACTCCATTCTGATACACTATCTTGATCCTGAACCAATCACTCCACTCTTGATCCTGAACCAATCACTCCACTCTTGATCCTGAACCCATCAGTTTTCCTCCATAATTTTGTGTACTAGGTGAAGAACCTACCATCATGCTAACCACTACACTACCCACACCAACCTAGTCACACATGATAGAAAATCTATCTGATGCCTTATTTAGCAAAAAATCTTTCAAAAGAGTTTGCCAGATACATGTATTTACTGACTTCCTAGAATCTCCAGATATTTCGTCCTAATGTAATAAATAAATCTTGTCGCTCTGTCTAGTCCTTTATTATTGTTATGTATAAACCAAATTGACAGACATTTGGAAAAGGAGGCTTGACCCTTTAACACTGATATTTCATCTGAATATTATAATTAACTTATCTCACTTCACATGCTTTCTACCTGATATTATTTTGTCTGTTTATATTTTCAGTGTGCATCTGTTGGCTGTGCCAACTTTTTACTTGTTTTTTAGCTCACCTGGCCATAGGCCATGTGAGCTTTTGTCATGGGTAAGCGTCCGTCGTCCGTCCGTCCGTTAGCTTTTCACATTTAAATCTTCTTCTCTGAAACCGCTGAACAGATTTCAACCAAACTTGCCAGAAATGTTCACTGGATGGCCTCTACCAGATTTTTGTGTGCTGATTTGAAATCCAACATGGCTGCCAGGGTCCATAATGTGTTCTCATTGGCTGAAATTTTAAAAATCTTCTTGTCAGAAACCACTAAGTCAATTGAATTGTGACTTTGCAGGAATGATCATTGGGTGGTCCTGTACTAAAATTGTGAATCGTTTGCCAATCGGAAATTCAAGATGGTCGCCATGACTCGACTTAGTTTAACATTGGACCCTATGGGAATTTCACATTTTCATCATTTTTTCTGAAACCACAAAACAGATTTGAACCAAACTTGGCAGAAATGTTCATAGGATGGTCATATACAAGATTTTTGTTTTTGGCGCTGATCGGAAATCCAACATGGCTGCCAGGGCCCATAATGTGTTCTGATTGGTCGAAATTTTAAAAATCTTCTTGTTAGAAACCACTAAGCCAATTGAATTGTGACTTTGCAGGAATGATCATTGGGTGGTCCTGTACTAAAGTTGTGAATCGTTTGCCGATTGGAAATTCAAGATGGCCACCATGACTCGACTTAGTTCAACATAGGACCCTATGGGAATTTCACATTTTCATCTTTTTTTCTGAAACCACATAACAGATTTGAATCAAACTTGGCAGAAATGTTCATTGTATGGTCATATACAAGATTTTTGTTTTTGGCGCTGATCGGAAATCCAACATGGCTGCCAGGGCCCATAATGTGTTCTGATTGGTCGAAATTTAAAAAATCTTCTTGTTAGAAACCACTAAGCCAATTGAATTGTGGCTTTGCAGGAATGATCATTGGGTGGTCCTGTACTAAATTTGTGAATCGTTTGCTGATCGGAAATTCAAGATGGCCACCATGACTCGACTTAATTTTAACATAGGACCCTATGGAAAAAATGTTTAAAAGTCTTCTCCTCTGAAACCAGTAAGTCAGTTTAAAGCAAACATGGCATGAATGGTCCTTAGGTGGTCAACTTTCAAAATTATGTCCTGTGACCCCGACCTCCATCCAAGATGGCCGCCATCAGCAAACATATTTTTAACATAGGACCCTATGGGAAAAATGTTTAAAAAATTTTTCCTCTGAAATCAGTGAGCCAATTTAAAGCAAACATGGCATGGATGGTCCTTAAGTGGTCAATTTTCAAAATTGTGTCCAGTGACCCTGACCTCCATCCAAGATGGCCGCCTTCAGCGGACATACTGTAGTTTTAACATAGGACCCTATGGGAAAAAATGTTTTAAAATCTTCTCCTCTGAAACCAGTAAGCCAATATAGCAAACATGTCATCGATGGTCCTTAGGTGGTCAACTTCTAAAATTGTGTTCAGTGATCCTGATCTCGGTTCAAAATGGCCGCCGTCAGCAGACATAGTTTTAACATAGGACCCTATGGGAAGATTGTTTAAAAGTCTTCTCTTCTGAAACCAGTCAGCCAATTTAAAGCAAACATGGCATGGATGGTCCTTGGGTAGTATACTTTCAAAATTGTGTCCGGTGACCACGACCTCCATCCAAGATGGCTGCCATGAGCAGACATAGTTTTAACATAGAACCCTATGGCAGTATGGGATTTAAATAGTAACTTAGATGTATTCGGCATGCAGACATTCTTAAGAGGACTTATTTATGTCAGGTGAGCGATACAGGCTCACCTGAGCCTCTAGTTTCATAGAAAACAACTAATAGGTGTTGGTTTTTTTTAAATGTATGAAATGGAATTATAACACTCATTTTTGTATGTACCAGAAAAGATTTTAAGTCTTTTTGTAGATTTTTATATTTTAAATCACCAGTAGAATGGTAAAACTTTGACATGTCATTTACAGGCCAGAAGGCTCAAGCTATTGAAGATCAAAATGAAAACATATTTCCTTATTTACTTCCTGGTTCACTTGTAATTTGAGTTATATAAAAAGCTTGAAGATGAATTTTAATCTAAATGTCAAGAGATTCAACCAAATTGAAGCAAATTTATTGACATGATTTTTTTCTGAATGGGTAGGGAAAAAAGATATGTTATTTTTAAGGTTTTTTTTTTGTATTACATGCATTTATTTTAAGTGTTTTATGGTGATTGCTTCATTGTTTGGGATTTGAGGTTTTTTTCGTCATTATTTTTAAATCTTGTCTAGTTTTGATTGACTTCATCAAGTTGTTGGATGTCATTCCACTCCTGAAGAAGGGCTTGCATGAGTTTAGAGTAATTGTTAGGGACCTGGACATGCTTTGTGACATTCCTCTCCAGCTTGTACCACAAATCAATGGGTGACCAATCAGAACTGTAAGTGGCCACACAAGAAGTGTAACATTGTTTTGGTTGAAGAAGTATAAAACCTTATCAATGTGAGGGCCCGGGTGGCTCAATGAGTTGGGTAGTTGTATTACTTTAGAACTCGTACAAACCTATCACCAATACAGCATTGGTTCGAGTCCAGCTTTGTAAATTACAAGAAAGGGTGCACTCGACTCGACTCGGTGCAGCCGCAAGTGATAAAGTTTAACAGTTGCTTGCCCATGGTCGGTGGTTCTCTCTGGGGACTCTGGCTTCTTCCACCACTAAAAGTGGTCGCCATGATATAGCTGAAATATTGCTGAAAGTGGCGTTAAACACAATAAATCAAATCAAATCAAATCTTAACAATGTGCAGCCTCGCATTATCTTGCTGCAACGTAAGGTGACACACTTGAATAAGACAGTAGAAGAATGTTAGGCCTGAGGACCTTATCCCAATATCTTGCTGTTGCAAGATTGACATATTTAACTGGATAACTACAAGTGGTTTTTTCACTCTGTGAGGAATCCTGCCCTCTCAATTAACGTAAGTGTCAAGAGTTGTAGATATACAAGACTATTTTGATGGTGCGAAGTAAAACATGGACTTCTGATCCTCAATGGTGCGATGTAAATCATGGACCTCTGATCCTCAATGCGTATGCAAATCTTCACCTATTTTGAGGATATGATGTAAAACATGGACTTCTGATCCTTGATGGATCTGCAAATCTTCATGTGGACCAAAGATGCACAACTAAACGAGCAATTGTTGACTTTTTGACCCCAAATTACATAATTATAGCTATAACCCTACCCTTAATAAATTTGGACATTCACACCATAATACTTCTTAATCGTCTTTAAAAGAAATGTTGTGCTATTGATGTGCAGTTATCAGAACATGGATTTGTTATGGTTTTCAAGTCAATACCAAGTTGAAGTGCCTGGAATGCAGTTCGTAGTCATGTTTGATCATATTTTAATCAAAGATCTTGAAAATATATTGAGGTTGCCAAGTGTCAAATTAAATACATTTCGTTCTAAAGATAAGAAAAAAGTAATATTACCAAAATTGAATTTGCATATCTTCATTCTGCTAGTATATCTACACTTTACTTTGCTGACATTTTATTGAAAGCATGATTAACAAATCATCTTGATCTTGACTGTGTTTATCACATTATGAATTTTTTACTCTAAGAATAGTCTTAGTTACTAATATTTATTAATTTACATGCAAGTATGTCAATTTGCATAGATACATCGAAAAAAATGTGAGGGGACAATGATACATTCAAGTTCAGGAATGGTAATTTAAAAAAGAATTTTTCTAGCAATGGTCAACAATATAACAATCTACAAGACAACTACTCTTCTGTCTGCACAGAAACAACAATGACACAAGTCTGTTATCAGCTGTTAATATGGTGATTTTGGGGTGCTTTGATTATGTTTTTGTAAGTTATCATGCGACACTTATTAGAAAAGTACAGTGATTCCCCCTCTTATAAGACCAACCCTTCTGCAGTGAAAAAATGGCCTTATAAGAGGGGATGGTGTCTCTTGAGGGATTGACCTTATAAGAGGGGATGGTATCTCTTGAGGGATTGACCTTATAAGAGGGGATGGTATCTCTTGAGGGATTGACCTTATAAGAGGGGATGGTATCTCTTGAGGGATTGACCTTATAAGAGGGGATGGTATCTCTTGAGGGATTGACCTTATAAGAGGGGATGGTCTCTCTTGAGGGATTGACCTTATAAGAGGGGATGGTCTCTCTTGAGGGATTGACCTTATAAGAGGGGATGGTCTCTCTTGAGGGATTGGCCTTATTAGAGGGGATGGTCTCTCTTGAGGGATTGGCCTTATAAGAGGGGATGGTATCTCTTGAGGGATTGACCTTATAAGAGGGGATGGTATCTCTTGAGGGATTGACCTTATAAGAGGGGATGGTCTCTCTTGAGGGATTGACCTTATAAGAGGGGATGGTCTCTCTTGAGGGATTGACCTTATAAGAGGGGATGGTCTCTCTTGAGGGATTGACCTTATAAGAGGGGATGGTCTCTCTTGAGGGATTGACCTTATAAGAGGGGATGGTCTCTCTTGAGGGATTGGCCTTATAAGAGGGGATGGTCTCTCTTGAGGGATTGACCTTATAAGAGGGGATGGTCTCTCTTGAGGGATTGGCCTTATAAGAGAGGATGGTGTCTCTTGAGGGAACAGTTTGGTAGTATTTTAAAATCTTGGTGCATCTGAAATCTTGCCTTATAAGAGAGGAGTCCTTTTGTGGGAAATGCCTTATAAGAGGGAATGTTCTCTCTTGAGGGATTGGCCTTATAAGAGGGGTTTTCTCTCTTGAGGGATTGGCCTTATAAGAGGGGATGGTCCAGGGGTAGAATTTAAGCAAAAATTTCAACTAGCCAGCAGGACTAGTAGATATAAAAATCAACTAGCCCCCCATATATTCTACTAGCCCGACCATCATGGTGACAATTACTAAAACTTATATAATAATTATTTTATTTGAAAAAATTATAATGAAGAAAGAATGTCAGTATTGTCATCACTTGAAACATCATCATCACCAGCGTCACCATCATCCTGTCCGAAGAAGCATATTGTATGCAAACTGAACATGTCATTCGGTCTATTTCACTGTTGTGAACTAACCAATTGCGGTTTTTCTGCCAGCTTGTTTGAAATTTTCTTTAGACCTGATCATACGTCCTTTTTCTCTCCAATTTTTCATTATTATCTAATTTAAATTTTTTCGCTGGTTGCTCTACGCCATTAATGTGTCGCCACATTTCTTGAACCTTAGATTATGTTGTTAAGAACGCTCACCGAGTTACCCGGATTATCGAGTAATTTGATCAATTCGTAATCTAATTGCTATCGAGGGAATTCCCCACAGGTAAATTGTGTACAGAGTAAACAAACACAGTAATATGAATGACTAATTATGATTTTCAATTATGTCGTAAAAATTAATGAAATGGAAACAATAATTGACAATTGGAAATTTTAACTAGCCCATCGGACTAGCTTCTAGGAGAGTTCTTCTAGCCCGACGCTGATCTTACTAGCCTCGGGCTAGTGGACCAGCGTTAATTTCGTGCCCTGGGATGGTCTCTCTTGAGGGATTGGTCTTATAAGAGGGGATGGTCTCTCTTGAGGGATTGACCTTATAAGAGGGGATGGTCTCTCTTGAGGGATTGACCTTATAAGAGGGGATGGTCTCTCATGAGGGATTGGCCTTATAAGAGGGGATGGTATCTCTTGAGGGATTGACCTTATAAGAGAGGATGGTGTCTCTTGAGGGATGGTCTCTCTTGAGAGATTGACCTTATAAGAGGGGATGGTCTCTCTTGAGGGATTGGCCTTATAAGAGGGGATGGTCTCTCTTGAGGGATTGACCTTATAAGAGGGGATGGTCTCTCTTGAGGGATTGGCCTTATAAGAGGGGATGGTATCTCTTGAGGGATTGACCTTATAAGAGAGGATGGTGTCTCTTGAGGGATTGACCTTATAAGAGGGGATGGTCTCTCTTGAGGGATTGACCTTATAAGAGGGGATGGTCTCTCTTGAGGGATTGACCTTATAAGAGGGGATGGTCTCTCTTGAGGGATTGACCTTATAAGAGGGGATGGTCTCTCTTGAGGGATTGGCCTTATAAGAGGGGATGGTATCTCTTGAGGGATTGACCTTATAAGAGGGGATGGTATCTCTTGAGGGATTGACCTTATAAGAGGGGATGGTCTCTCTTGAGGGATTGACCTTATAAGAGGGGATGGTCTCTCTTGAGGGATTGACCTTATAAGAGGGGATGGTCTCTCTTGAGGGATTGGCCTTATAAGAGGGGATGGTCTCTCTTGATGGATTGGCCTTATAAGAGGCAGACTACTGTAGAGCAGAGGTCTTTTGTGGCAGCTATGGAAGGACTTAGTTTGAACTGTCAGTTGTTAAATATTACTGGTACTTTAATATCAGCAATGTGAGAGAAAAAAACACTTATGTATTATTTAGTAAATCTTACAAATACTGTCATCATTGTTATCAGTACATTTTGGTTTTCAGAATATTCCAATATTGATAATAATTATCACAAAGGAATATTACATTCATAAAATAGACTGATAGAGCCTACCCTAAGTAGATTATATTGTGTGCTTCATAAAACCAAGGTTTATCTAACATATACATGATATATGAAATATTTTCAGTAAATGAGAAGTAATGAGGATTGGTAATTTATTTATGTAAAAGCTGCTACATCAAACGCTACTATAGACATAAAAAGGTGTAGATTAAGTCTCATAAATGGAAACAGACAGAATCTTGGGAAAACAATAGTGAAAACTGATAAGATATTTTTTCTGTTTGATGGAAATGTGAAAAGTTGAACCAGCTATAAAAAAAAGATACAAATAAAGAACAATACTCATTTGATTTCTGTGTAAAAAAACAAAATCCTTTTAATTACGAAGCTAGGAAATGCTGCTCTGAAGCAAAGATTATTTGGGTTTTCTCTAGGAAATATTAACGTACAGATAAGCCAATATTAGTTAGAGTAGACAAGTATGAGATAATTGTTCTATTGTAAATAGGGTATTGATGAAACGTCAATATTTGGCATGAGAGTGCAATACAAGGCAATTGTTAGCTGTTATTTAAATAGACTTCACATCTATTGATTATCTATAACATTATTGCATGAAAGTCATTTTCGCAAGGGAAATCATACTTGTTTTATAAACTTGTTAAAACTACGGTGGCTTTACCAAACAGAAAATAAAAATGACAGTTGATCAAACTGTAGATCATATTTCTCTTGATAGTAATCTTTTCTTACTTGATTTGTTGTCATTAATTTGCTGAATATGCTTGTTTTCTTGAGGAATAAATCAAGACGGCTTTCTGATTGATGAATAAAGCAATGGTTAAATTGTATAAAATCTTGTTATTGGAGGTCTCTTTCGTAACAGTACATTGTATCATTGTGGCTTTGTTTTTATGGTAATAGAATTATTGTGGAGACAAAAAGGTCATATACAGGTCTCCTAATACAGAAACATAGGTTGTAACATTCTGAAGAAACCATGGAAATACCATACAAATGTTGATCTTCTGTGTCGCTCGGTGCTTAACATTGGAAAAACATAAAGTTCTAAGGAATTTACTTTGCTCTTGTATTAAAAAAAAATGTAACATGTGCTTGGAGAAAAAAAGGGTTCATCTGATTCTGAATACATGAACAAATTGGGGGGGGGGGGGGGGGGATATTTTCAGCTGATGTACTGGAACCATCCCATTCCTCTCTGTCAGAATGACTATTGTGTATCAATCAGATCAGAAAGTTTGGTACTTTCAGATATACATGTATAATGATTTTTTTTCTCAATTCAAATATTTATTATCTTGAATCTGATATAGATTTGTAACAAATACACAAAAAAATTCAGAATAACATTGCATGTATATAATAAATATAACATTACATTGTAATAAGAGTCATGACTCCCTTGTCCTCAGTTCTATAAATGACTAGAATCTAAGTTTTAGCTCACCTGACTAAAATTCAGGGTGAGCTTTTGCCATCACTTGGCATCTGTCGTTAACTTTTTTCATATTAAACTTTTCCTCAGAAACCATTAGGGCAGTTTGAACCAAACTTGGCAGGAAAAGTCCATGGATGGCCCACATTGTAAAGTGTATCATCTGATAGGCCCAAACACTATTCATGTTGGCTGTCACTAACAAGCTCTTTAACAAATATACCAGGTTTTTCTCGTCAACTTCATCCTTTGCTGAATTTTTGCTGATTACTGAAATAAGGCTTGTATAAGCAAATAATCGTTAAAAAAAATTTCTTCTCATAGATGTTAAGTCTGAACTCTATCCAAGATGGCCAACGTAATTAAAAATAGAAACAATTTTAAATGACCAGTTCTGCCTTATTTCAAGTCAGAATCTAGTTAAATTTCAACTATAAGAGGATATTTAGGAGCTGGTCCTTAGTCAAAACCATAATGACATGTACAGTTGTCATCTTGAGTTTGTTCAGGTCAGCCTCTAGTTCTACTTGTTTTGGTGTTGATTGGTTTAACAAGATATTAATTTTGTCATACATGTATTGATTTTATTTACTAGTACAGATTTATTGCATCTAGATTAAACATACATGTACATGTATTAAACAAACTGAATAGCATGCATAAATAAAATTCAAAGTGTTGGAATTAAATTTATTTTTATCAGTCAAATTTGTCTATTGTAATACATGTTAAAAAAAACTGAGACCTGATTTTATTAAAATGGTTCTCTATAGATTTACAATGTACATCTGTTATATTTAGCTGACAGCTATAACAAGTACAAGCTTGTACTATTTATAGTGTATTTATCATTGTCCTTTTGACATATATCAAATACAATTCAATTTTCCAACTTTTCAATTGACACAATCATGTTTTGCCATTGACTATTGTTTTCTGTTGCACCCTAATCCTTAAAACAATTGTAAATAACATATCATTTTCCCTTTCTAAACAGTAAGGCATTGTCTTTTGTGATTTATAATTAGAGTTTTGTTATAAAATCAAGACCTTTAAACTCAGTTACAGGAAAATATCTTTGATATAAGTTAAGATAACAGGAAATTATATAGTTTTATACATAGATCATTTTTTTTTATCCCTAGTCATTGATCAGACACAAACATATTTGTGATGAAAGTTTAAAACAGTTTAATGGTTTTTTCAACCCTTTCAAATTTGTTTTCCCAACAAAACAAATGAAAAGCTTCGATTGTGTCTCATACTGTTATTAATGCTATTGTCACTGTTATTATAAGATCTTTTCTTGTAAGTTATTTCCATATAAATTGTTGTCAATATTGAGATTTCCATTATCATCATGTTTCATTACCATTTGAAGAATAATTTAATTTGTAGATTGTTGGCAACTTGTCATTTAAAGCTCCTTAACAAACAATCATTTTATCTGTTATTGAACAAAAACAAGAATGAATCTTCAACCTCAGTTCAGAAAATGCACATTTTTTGTTTTTCATCAAGAGTTTCTGTCATTTACAAGTGGTTGAGGACTTAATGTAATGTCCTTAAAAAATGTTTGAAAAGTAAAGGAAATAGACTTGAACAAACAAAGGTTCTGGGGTCTAAGGGACCAGATCCCAAGGGTTCCAAAGTTGAACATAGTCTGCAATGTGCAAAATAAAATAAAAATTCTGTATCAGATCTAGAGATGCAAGTAGAAATGGCATGAGTCAACATATTGATACAGAGATTTTAGCTTGTAGCTTGCACATATGAAGACACCAGACTCTTTGGGGTTCAAACATTTTACAAAAAAGGAGAAAAACAGTATTCTACAGAAAAAACAAGGGGAAATGTAATTGCATTTGACATAATGTTTCTGGGTGAAATGGAGATTCAGCTTAGAACAAATTAGTGGTCCGTGTTGTATGGAGTCTACCTTTAATGGGGAAATTAGAGAAAAAATTAATTTTCCTAAGTAGTGTGATTAATAATTGCTTGAATCATCATAGCTTTTCAAGCTTACACATATGAAGGCTTTGGAGTGTAAAGGATCCCGTTGTATGGGTTAAACACTTAAGTGAGCGATTATTACAGGCTTTTGAGGGCCTGTTTGAGAAAATTAGACTCAGTTACCTCAAGATAATGCCAATCTTAATAATGTATACATGTACATAATGTTGTAGTTGGTTTTTTTATTGTTTGTATTATGTAGTGAATACAAATGTTGTTATTTTTCTTTACTTGTTTGTGTTGAATAACACTTTCAACCCAATACATTGGATACGAATTGGTATTATTGTACATATAATGTAGTGTGATGAGACCTAAGACAGGTGAAAACGTATAATCTCACAATGGCAATCTACATAGACTTAATTGTTACGAGTCCCTTTCTTATTAAATATCCTTTCAATAAATTGCTCCTATGAAAGTTCAAATCGAGATGTACCACTTAAATTTACTTGCATTTCTTTACTGCAAGGAAAAAAATTAATGCTTTTTGGGAATAAAAACGTAGATATCAAATTTAGTGCCAACAACACGTTTCTGGAGTTGTATTTTAAACTTGATTCAAGTACAGATGTAAAATTATAAAATGATAGAGATTGGTTATTTCTAATAACTAATGGTCAGTGTAGGATATTATCAAAATTCTCATTTGCTGTGGTGATAAAACTGTATAATACAGATCCAATACTATCTGGAAATAATTGTTTCTATAATTACCCCCCAACTGTATTGATTTAATGTTAGGGTCAATACAAGATAATGATTGAGATTTTGTTAGAATATGTGTTTGATAATGGGACAGACATGGCTGGTTTGACATGATATTTTTGATCATGTAGTCAATTGAATTTAAAAAAAAAAATTATCATCAGTAACATCTTTTTATCCTTCAGTCTATTTTTTCACTATTTCAGTCTGAAATGCTTGTTTGTAGTTTTTGTCACAACATTTTAGATATTGTCATTTTTCTGTGACTGATATTTTTGAAGATGTAGTCACTTGAATTTTATTTATCAGCAATTACATCTTTTTATCCTTCATACAGTAAAGTTTTTATGTCTATTGTTGTTTTTTTTATTCTTTTAGTCCGAAATTCTTGTTTGTTGTTTTTCATCATAACATTTTAAATATTGTCATTTTTATGTGACTGATATTTTTGATGATTTTGTCAAAATGAATATTTGTTTAACTATCAGAAAGATTTTTTTATCCTTAATAAACTTTTAAGTAATTTTTTTCAGTCTTTCTATCCAAATTGCTTGTTTTTTTTTCTTCATAACACTTTAATTACATTTGTATTGCCATTTTTGTAAAATTGTTTATGACAAGATTAATCTCTTGCTGTGGAATGGAAAATAATGCAGCTGCCTGACTATTTAAAGCTAAAGTAGCTTAGCCTGTGGCAATAAGTACATCACCTGTCTTTATTGTTACTGAGACAAATGTCAGTCTCTATAGATATTATATAAATTTGTACAACATACTCGGCAACCTCAACTATTGGTGCCATATCAACAGGTTCAAAAACGTACATGAGATGTCTGCATCTTTGACATGGAGATTCTCTCTCTATTATGACCAAAAAAAATTCCTTTTGAATGTTCCAATTCTATTAAGGAAATTTGATTTTAATTAAATACACTCTATGTCAATAGACAAGTCCATAGTAATGTAATGTATGTATGTAGAAATTCTATAAAAAGAAGGATAACTCTGATGTTGAAGATATAACTTGTTCTGTAGTGATGACTTTTATATGTAGTAAAGGTAACACATTGATGTTATCACATTGATGACCAGCCATTTTCTTGTTTATTTCAGCTTTTAGAAACTCTAGAATCCCAGCAGAAACTGCTCCATTATCTGACCCAATCTCTATTCTCCGTGTGATGTGTGGAGCCCTTATCATGCCAACAATTGCCACCATTGCTGGGAAAGTAATGTTTGGATCAGTCAGATCTAACTTTCAACGCACCCTTTTGGTAAGCTAACATATATTGGTAATCAACAAACAAAATGTATGTGCAAGCTGGACATTAAGCAAGCAAGGATAAATCAATACTTTTTGGAAAAGACAGAAAACAATTTTCAGAAACCAATTTACAACTGTATTTTGCTATATATTTATTAATACCAGTAACTTGCTCAAAATGAACTTATTTACAAACTGCAGTTACATGACAATGAGTTGGTTAAAATATATTCCAGCTTTTTCTGTGAAATTTTTATTTCAACAGATTTCTTTAGATGATTCCACTGAACCAAATTAAACCATATTTGGGTAGGATGGTCCATGGTAGTCCCCTTTCAAAATTGTGTCTGAGTCTGACAGTCCAACCATCATTCAAGATGGCAGTCATTACTAAAAATAGAAATTTCTCTGCTTGTTACTGCTTTATTTTAAGTCAAAATGGGCTCAAATTTAAAATGCAGCTGCACGACAACAAAATAAATGTTAGAATACCGAAGGAGCAATAAAAAATGGACAATCCAGAGAAACTGGCAACACAATACAATATGTGTTGGACACCACTATGCGCAAACAAACACAAATAACGTAAATAAAACAATCAACTGGAGGTAAAGACGAACCGAACATCGTTTTTATGCAAAATCGTAATGGACATCACAACAGGGAACTCAGAATGTAATGACACACATAATAGCACAACACTAAAAACTAAAAAGATGAGCAACATGGACCCCACCAAAACCAAACACACTGAACTTTTGGGAGGGGTGGTCCCCTTTCAAAATTCTGTCTGGCAAGCCCACCATCCATTCAAGATTGCTATTATTACTAAAAAAAGAAATTTTATGAATTACTTGTTACTGCTTTATTTTAAGTCAAAATTATCTACAACTGAAGACCAGATGAGCGATTACAAACTCATGTGTGGCTCTAATGTATTGGTCAGAGCTAAAATTAAGATATATCATATGGTAAAGAGTTGTTTAACAAATATTTGGGGTTTTATTATAAATTAGTAATTTTCACGATTTTTGGCAAATATGCAAATAACTGTATTTGTACTTCTTTTCACATGTACTATGGGTAATACCTTCAAGATCATGTGTATTTAACTTAACAATAATTTCAAGTAGACTATAGCTGAAAATGGTAATCTATATTAAATTGTGTGGTATATGGAAAAACACTTTAGTGGTAGTACGATTTTGTAGTATAAGCAAAATATATTTTTTTGTCGTTCCTATATGCCTAAGGGCCGTCGTGGTTGTATACAATCAGTGCCTATCATCACTAACATTGTGAGTTTGAACCCCGCTCAGGCAAGATGTACAACATAATGTGATAAAGTTTGTCATCGATTTGCGCCACGGTATAGCTGAAATATTGTTGAAAGTTGAGTTAAACAACATAACCCTAACCCCCACCCTATATACCTGTACTAACAATTAACCCAATGTAAACATGTGCCGATTGTGTAAGTATATGGTGATGAGTTGTTTATCCATATATTCTACATTAACATGTCAAATTTTGCAAATTGGTAAATTTTTGGAAAATTTCCGAATTATGAAGTTGATTGAAATTCATTTTAAATTTAAATTGTGTATCAGTAAATGACCTGGGTTCAAGTCCTGGAAGATCAAAATTGAATATATGTAATACTACAAATAAGGGTAATAACAAAATTACCGAACTCCGAACGATCTTACAAAGGGAAAGTCAAAACTCATAATTATATAAACAAACAAAATCAGTCAACAACCGGAAAACATCCCAGCCAAAGTATTTTTTTCTCAAAATTCAGCATCAGATTATTTTTTTTAAGCAAAAAAACCATGCCCCCCTTCAGGTTAAATGGTGGTCAGTCCCTTAATTGTATCGGTTGTGTCTTTAATTTCAAGCTCAAATAGAGGAAGAGAAAAAAAAAAAAAAACGGAAACGTGACCATAGCGTCCCATGACTGTTTTCACAAATAAGGGCAACAAGCCCTTCCCCTTTTTTCCCATATCACCGACACACACACGCGCGCACACACTTTTCAGAATAACCGTAGGATTTGTGTGTTAGAAAAATCAAATTCCTTTGTGAAATCTTTTTTTGTCAGAGTTATTGCTCTTTGACCCGATTTCCTAATCATATTTAGGTACGACGTCAATGCGTTTCCCCGAATGGGACTCATTTTCCAACAACCAATGAGGAGAGTTCGTCATGACCTCATGGGTCACTTTAATTTTTTGGCACTGGCACATTGGTGGAAAATAATGCAAATTGATATTAATTATTATTTTCAAAGTTTTTTCAATGAACATGAATATAAATATGCTGTGGATGTTATGAGGAATAAGGGTAATAACAAAATTACCGAACTTCGAACAATCTTACAAAGAGAAAGTCAAAACTCTTAAGTGTATAAAGAGACAAAATCAGTCAACAACCGGAAAACTGTGAAAACCATAATGACTTGGTACAGGCATTTCTAAAGAAATGGTGGGTTGAATCAGATTTTAAGGTGCCAAACCTCCCGCTCTCATTACGGTTCAAAGGTTCTGGCTGTCACTGTAACAGTATTTAAATACAGGAACAAAATAGGTAAAATAGTTGTCAAAGCAGTACCATATTTTCGGTGACGTAAATGTCAAAAATATTTTTACGTCACACATTGACAAAAAAAATTTTCCTTGACATTTTTAACTTCTTTATCTTTATACATTTTCACTATATGAAAATGCATCGCTTATAATTTTTTCTGCAGAAACGGAATATATTTCGATAAGATATTGGTATCGGAATATAAACTTTTTAAGAGATCGAATAAGGCGAATCTTTTTATAGCCCTGGTCCAGTAGCCTTTTTCTCAGATGAAGATGACGTTTCAGGAAATCAGAATAATTGCTACTGGCCCTTGCATAGCGAATCAATTGTGAGATGTAAACACCATATGCAGGAGAAGCTGGTATATTGCTGCACATGTTTGGAAAATTAATGATTTTAAAATTGAAGTCGTCCCGCTTATCATAAATTTTAGTACTGAGTTGACCACTGTCGTCAAATTCGAGGTCTAAGTCCAAAAATGATGCGGATGAAGCTGTATCGGTGGTCTCTTTAACTTCCAGCTCTGGAGGATATATCAATGGAAGAAATTCTGCAAATCTAGAATTATTGATAGATAAAACGTCATCAATATACCTGTATGTGAAATTAAAGGCTCTAGCCTCATGAATCTTCTTATCTTTTACAAGCTTTTGAAGAAACTCCGACTCATATGAGTATAAAAATAAATCGGCTAGAAGAGGGGCACAATTCGTACCCATTGGTATGCCAACGACCTGCTGAAACAGTGTCCCTCCAAAGGAGACAAATATGTTATCGATGAGGAACTCCAGCATACTGATCACTTGTTCCTTGGAGTAGCATGTTTTACCTTTATGAATTTTGTTTGAAAAAAATGTGGAATTGCAGCCTAACACAACAAATTTTGAGCCATAGTTTCTATGACTAAAAGCTTTATGAATTGTTTCTTTTAAGCGGGTTTTTAATTTGTCATGCGGTAGGGTGGTATATAGAGTTGAAAAATCAAAAGTTTTGACGGAGGATACCTGAGAGAAAGATCTTGATTTCAGGTTATCCAAAAGATCTTTAGAGTTTTTCAAAATCCACATGTGATTTATGCCACTACGCGAGTAAACAGTTTCACAATATTTCTGTTGTCCCAATATTTAATAGTTCAATAAATTTTCTTTCCCCTGTCAGCGTTACAAGTTTGTGTTAGCCTGTAGTTTATATATATACAGATTTCACCATCACTATAGACTCATTGCATTAATATTTAGGGGCCATGATCGTATGGTAGTTGGATTTACAACTACCTATGTAATCAGTGCCTATCGCCACTGATGTAAGTTCGAATCTCGATCAGGGCGAGGTGTTCAACATTATATAATGTGATAAAGTTTGTCATTGAATTGCGACAGTTCGGTGGTTTTCTTCGGGTCCTTCAGTTTCCTCCACCAATAAAACTGACCATCACGATATAACTGAAATATTGTTGAAAGTGGCATTAAACACCATCAAACAAACAAACAAAAACACTAATATTTATTGATATATTTCAGGGTGGTATTGGATTCATGGCTGTTAAAGGTGTTTTGAAGATATATTACAAGCAACAACAATATTTACGTCAGGCCAATAGAGTTATATTAGACTACAAACCACCAGAACGTATACCTTCACCTCCATGATTTTACTGGACTCAAATGTAGAGAATTTATTTTTGTTTTGTAATATTAACTCTAAATTTAAGTCTTTTGTATACTAGTGGCAAATTAAAATATAATGCAAACTTTTAAGTAATAGACCTGTTGCACATTTCTAACTTGATTCTAAGATTATATGTTTTTTTCATGTTTTTTTTTTGTATGAGTTACTTCCCTTTAATGCAGACAAACATGTCCATTTCATTCAAAGTTCAACCAAAATAACATGTATTTATCTCATACCCTGTATTAAAGTTAAATGTTGTAACAACTTGATAAATTTTTAATTGCTATAAAGTTATCCTCTGATATCAAATATCTGCAAAATTTAAGAAAATTATGCTCAAATTCTTTGTCCTTTCCATTGCTCTTTAATAGAACGGGAACCATTTTGTCCTCTGTAAGGGAAATAACTCCAATGATAAGCATCAAAATACATATAATTTAAGTAGTAAAATAGAGAATGTGCAAATGGTCTATTGAAGTGACAAGGATTTGACAGAACCTGGTTCAATATTCCAACAGCTACAAACTTTAAATGTGCTTTAGTTGATTAAAAATGAAATTAAAATCGTTACAATATATATTATGTTAATTTGAAACTGTTCTGAAACCATTGTTACGATTGACATTATTATTTTTTTATTTGGTTAAACCTCATTTTAGTCATATGATCGATTGGTTCTGAAATACATACCTAGTTTGAAATAGATTGGTTTTGTCAAATCAAGATAATTATGTCTGTTTAAAACTGGACTCGATGGCTTGGTGAAACCTTAAAACAGTTAAAAAAAATTCTAAAAATAATTTGCTCATGGTAAAAAAAGCTTCACAATATATGTCTGCACTCCAATAATTGTTACAAGTTGTACATGTAAATATTCTGTCAAAAGTGCATTTAAAATTAGGCTTCATAAGGATACCCCTTTGAGGATGCATGTCACTTTTAATATTAACAATAGTCTCTTTTAGGGCAATTAAGGTTTCATCTGGTTTATTATGAATGGTTGCTTTTGATATCCTTCAGATTAGACGTTGCCTTTTTGAATCGTTGAAAGTCAGAAGTTGAAAAAAAACCTTCTGGAGTCTATAGAATACTACAAATTTAAATCAAACATTACTGGGACAGATTTTTCCTATTTAATAGATGGGAGTTTTGGATAAGATGGGCAGTAATTGTTTCAATGTAATATCTGTACCCGAACTTTCATTTTGACATATTTTCAATCAAATAGGTTTAGACTGTTTGGCTGATATATTTAAGCCTGATTATCAAATGAAAATATAATGATGTTTAAATAAGGACTTGTTGAAACTTGGACATTATATATTTGATTGTACGTGCCAATGTGTGCCAAAGCTTGATGTATTTAATGTACGGCCAAATTGAATGTACTTCTTGACAGTCTGGTGTGATATCAGTTCTAATAAATGTTAATTGCTGTTCTTTCAGTACATATCCATAGTACCGTAGTGACAATATCAAAACCTATGAAAATCATGGGGATTTTGTATAATGCTGCCCTTTGGAGAGAAGAATTTTTATTCAACCACAACAAAATCTGTTTGATAATTTTCTTTCTGATTGTTTGATTCTTCTTAATTTTTAACACAAATATCCTGGTCACAAAATAAAGGTTGTGATTTTTTGGGGGTACTGTGGCTCACTGTGCAAAAATGGGTGTTACTAGTTTTGGTACTTGGAGAATTTATTGTTCATTTGATTATGATGAGGTTTTTTTTAATTGATTGTGCTTAGAGATTCCAGTAGTATGTTGACTGATTTCCTCAATATCTAAAATAGTAAGTTTCTGAGATAAACTCAACCAAAACAGGCCACCAAATTCCAAAATTTGAACTTTCTCGTTTTTCAGCCAATTTTTAGGCATTTCTTTTTGCAAATTGCTCATGTTTATGAGTTACCTTTGAGTCGATACAGAAAATTAGTTATTTTTTTAATGGAAAAATGGCTAAATGAGAAAGGAATTGCAGAATTTCATATGGATGGAACATAAATACAATTTATATTTTTCATCTAATTTTGACATGTTTTTTTCCCTTTTAATTAATTATTTAGTAATTTTCAATTATATTCCTTATAACATTCCAAGTCTATGTTTTTCAAATAGATTTGACCTAGCTAGTTCTTATGGTATCGAGGATTAAAGGGATTAAAAGAGGCTAAAATGGACCAATGCTTTAAATAGAAAACCGAGACAAATATCAAAAATACAAAGGGTCCAGCAAATTACTGTATCTCACTCATTATTGTGTCCTCACTTGCTTTTATTATACACTTATTTAATTTTCCCTTGTTAAACAAACTTTGGTACTGAATACTAAGATGATGTGAATCAAGTTCTTAGAATAATTTGAAGGGAAAAGTGTTGAAAATATATCAAAATAAGAGGTAATTAAGTTTTTCAGGAACTACGGTCATTGGACATTAGTATTCATCATTTCTGATTTTTACCTGTATATTTGATATAATAACACTTTTTGTTATATATATATATATATATATATATATTATAATATAATAAATTTTAGACCGAATATTCTTAAAAAAAATTTACTCACAAATGGAAATTGTTTTGAAGTTTTTCTTAATAATTTTACTATAATTTTGTGATAAAAGATTTTCAAAAATTCGCATATTAAACACAAAAATTATTTGAAACGTCACATACTACTAAATAATTGTAGTACTTTTGAACTTCAAGAATTGAAGAATGTTTTTAAATTATTAAAAGTTGAAAATTTATTAATTTAAAAAAAAATTGTTTGAAAATTGTCATGGCAAACTACATATTTATTAGAATTGACCAATAAATGAATTTGGAGAATTTTATTAAAAAAAAACATTGTTTTATATGACATATAAATTAAAAATCAGAAGTGACGAATTCTTATGTGCACTAACTGTATTAAAGAGAAATATATATTATTATGCATTTGCATATCATGTTATCTGTTGTATATAATGCTGTGCTATTTGAAAAATGTAATGTTACTAGTCTAAGTCTATGTGAGTATTCTACACATGTTACGAGAAAGGTGATACAGTCAAACTTGACTAGTTATAGGAGTATCAAGAAGATTATAATCAAACTTGACTAGCTATACTAGTACATTTGTGCATTATTAACAATTAAATAAATGGGATATAGGGTTTCAAACTTGACCTGTATGTACAAGTATTATACATGTGTAATCAGAAAGGTTATGCTATTCAACTTGTGTTAGCAGCCACCTGTATTAATTAAACAATAACTTTTGATGTTGTATTTCATGATAAGTTAACCTGTATTTAGCAACCACCTATGTTATATAACTGTATTTGAAAGTTCCCTTGGATGGTCACATCTGACAGGTTGGACTCTATCTATAAATGTAAGAATAAGAATGAATATCACTGTTATGAAAATCATGTCAGTTGCTACAGTGACATGTGGCAGGTCAGTGGTTTTCTTTGGGTACCCTGGTTTCCTCCACCAATATTACTGACTGAAACAATATAACTGAAATATTGTTCAAAGTGGCATTAAACGTGGTAACCCTAACACTACTCATTATACATTAGTTTTACTATACACAAACAATTATTGTCTACATTAAATATCTGTAATTTCACTTCATCTTCCCATGTAAATAATATCTCTATCATACATTCTATAAATAGCTTGTTTTAACAGCTTTAAGACAGTTAAGGTGGGTTCGGGGACAAACTGACCAGGGAAACACTTGGCCCTTGGTAGATGTCTGGAAACCTTAACAGTTAAGGGGGGTATCTGAGCACAAACTGAATTATTTTATTATTTGTTTATTATAGTCGTCGATGATATTAATTATTACATAGATACCCATGAAATATAGAAATTTCCTAGTGAAAGAAATACATGAACTGTTATTTCACAGTATCAACGTTGTCACAATCGAAAAAATCATACTGAGAGTCCGACAATGAAAAATAAGTTCTTTTTTTAAACATCTTATTAGCACAAGCAAAACTGAAAAATCTATGTAATAAACAGTATAACAAGTCTTGCATTCCAAAAAAATAAATCACTTGTAACTGATCAATGATGATAATTAGTGCACTGTTCTGTTACTCTAGATTTATTTTTGATTTTAAGAATGCAGATTAGTTATACTGTAACTAAATTTTGAATATACCTTGTATAAACTTATCTCCAAATTTTCTGTGGTTGTACAATTTTTTTTTTTTGATAAACATATTACTGCCAGAGGGAATTTTGCACATTATGTTTAAATATCAAAATCTTGAGGGATACGGATTAATATAAGTATAACCACTTGTTTCCGAATCCTATTGATTAATTTAAATGTCTATATAATTTATATGTGTATTATCATAATGTGTAATATTGAATTAATTAATAAAATATGTTTATACTAAAATCTTCAGAAAGGTGCTGTCACTGTTTGAAATAATGCTTTTACATTGTTTGTAAAGATGTGTTATTTGTATTTGCTAAATAGAGGAAAGTTTATGTGTAGTCAACTTGTGATCAGTAAACAACTTGGAAATAGAGTTAAAAGAAAATTTGAACCTACAAAAAATGTAGGATGTATGTGGTTGTCTTTGATAGAGAAATACATGATGGCACTTTTTTTTTATGAAAGGCTTTCAAACAGAAGATATATAAAGTTTGAAGTCTTAAAAATGAAAATAAAAAGTATTTTTGGAAACATTATAAATACATGATGTATACTACATGTATTTTAGAAACTTGCATTCCAGTCTATTTCGTCTTTGGTCATTGGATTAATTAAAAAAAACAACAGGAAAGCTCCACCCTCAGTCCAAAACTTTTGTCCATGATAAGGTGTACTTCATGCAAACTTTTATGAGAAAAGATCGTCAGTGACTTGTTGCTGGTTGATGGTTTTCTCCGGGTACTTTGGTTGCTGGTTGATGGTTTTCTCCGGGTACTTCGGTTTCCTTCACCAATAAAACTCATTGCCATGGTATAGCTGAAATTGGCATTATCCTGATCCTAATCCTGGTTTGAAATGTATAATCTTGAACTCTTTCAAACAAATGCCTGCATTTTGACCCACATATTTTTATGCTGAAGCTGTGGATATATAATATTGTTCTACCAGAAAATTATCCATTGTTGATTAAAATATGTAGACTTGGATTTTCTCATAATTAAATCAAAATAGGTATATTATGTACATGTTGATCACAATTGAGTACAAATAATTTTTTATTCACATCTGAAGATATTGTAACAAATTTATTTGTAACTTACTTATAGTTCTTAATTAGCTATATTATTTATCACACTATAAATATAAGCCTGGTTTTTTATCCTCATAAACATTAACCTTATTGTGGTCTAGATTCACATTGTTCAGATGTTTATATGTTAAAACTGCTTTGTTCTTTGTATAGTACACATAACTGAGCACACACAATTAGTGTACTAATACTCTCGTTGGTGGTTCATTTTTAATTAAAAAACCCAAAATGTATTAGGTACTGAAAGGCACAGCAACCATCTTTATTTATTACATAAATAATTTACAGTTACTTCTCATTTCAAGTCCATCACTACCAGCTATCATAATACAAAAGGTATGTCCCTCCTAAGTCAAAATATATCATACGAAAAAGCCCTTTGGCTTTTATACTGGTTCACGAAGGACTCAACCAAATATCTACAAGTATACTGAAATCAGATTACAATCTTGTAAATATTGTGAACAGAAAAAAACTATTAAAAAAACAAAATAACAATATCAGTTTTTAAATTAAACTTTTGAGTGAAACACTTGTTTGTGTGTACTGGTCACTTCCCAATCCTCAGTAACTTAAATCTCGTGCAGAATACTCTTAAATACGGACTGCCAAAACTGGTTTTCAGCCATGGTATATACTACAATGGCAAAAACTCTATACAAAAACCATTACGCAAACCGTGCATTCATAAAATATTTTTGTGGTAAAATGTTTTTTTTATTATGCGGTTATGAAACGTGTACTTAATGTTTAAACCGGGCATGGGTATAAATAGCTGTGAGCGGAGCAAACATTCAGATTGTTCATTATTTTGACCACGGTTATCTCGAGGAGGAAAAATCAATGATACATAGTTTCACAGTTACTTTTGGAGCAAAATATTTGACAGGCATGGTCACAAGTGTTCCTCCCTACGAAATTTCAGTTTTATTAAAAATAATATTCTTCATCAGTCTAAAATCTACAAAAATCACTTCGAAAATTCAAATTTCTGAGGTATGTGACCTTTAGGTCACGTTGGTCATATGACACAATTTCAAAATTTTGCTGTTCATATCAACGGGGATTTTTGATGATAATCTCTGCCCACAAATTTTGTCGGTAATGCCTACCGCAAATACCCCTTTAAGGAAATTCTTAATCAGAGTACGGTGCATATTTTACAACTTCAAAATGGCTATGGAACTAATAAATAAGATATTTGAAATACAATTACTAGTGAAAAGATTCCAAACAAACTTATTTTGCTTGTCAGCAGTAGAAATGTCAATATATTGATGTAAAATCGCATCTTGAACATATTTATGGTTAATCTTTTAAACATGTTTATGGTTGTTTTTAACCGTAAATGAGTTTGAGGATGATAAGAAAAAAAGCAGGCCTCAAGTCATCACCTAATATCTTTATTTGTTGTTTTCAATGAAAACATTTTCTTGTGTATGTATATACATGTATAAATTTAACTTGCCAGCAAAGTACAACATTTATTTATTGATACATGTATTTGACTTAAGATGGTGCATTAATATATTGTATAAGTAGAAAAATCATTAAAAGGCAATACAAAATAAATATTTTGTTTCTCAGGTCTTTAATTTAAAAAAAGTAGGATGTATGTGGTTGTCTTTGATAGAGAAATACATGATGGCACTGTTTTTTATGAAAGGCTTTCAAACATAAAATATATAAAGTTTAAAGTCTTAAAAATGAAAATAAAAAGTATCTAAACAGCAGTATATGGTTATAGAAGTGTAACCTGAGAAACAAGCTATTTATTATGTATGGACTAACCAAAACTGATTTATATTTTTATTTTTCATTTGTAACATGTACATTAAATAGAAGTATCAATCATCAGTGAAAGAATATGAAAAAGGGGTAAGAAGACTCCTTTTTAGCTCACCTTGCCAAAGGCAATGTGAGCTTTTGCCATCACTTGGCGTCCGTCGTCCGTTAACTTTTCACATTTTAATCTTCTCCTCTGAAACCCCTCAGCCAAATGAGGTGAAACTTGGTAGGAATGATCCTTGGAAGGTCCTCTATAAAGAATGCTCATTTAGTTCCGATTGGTTAACAAACATGGCCACCATAGGCAATTCTTGTTTCTGATTGGCTGATTTTAAAAAATCTTCTTCTCTGAAACCACTTGGCCAACTGAACCGAAATTTGGTAGGAAGCATCTATGGCAGGTCCGCTACAAAGATTGCTCATTTCGTCCTGATCCGTTATCAAACATGTCCGTCACAGACAATTCTTGTTTCTGATTGGTTGATTTCTAAAAAATGTTCTCCACTGAAACCGCTTGGCCAAATGAATCAAAATTTGGTAGGAAGCATCCGTGAAAGGTCCTCTATTAAGATTGCTCATTTAGTTCCAATCCGTTAACAAACATGGCCACCACAGGCAATCCTTGTTTCTGATTGGTTGATTTCTAAAAAAATTGTCTCCTCTGAAACCGCTTGGCCAAATGAATCGAAACTTGGTAGGAAGCATCCTTGGAAAGTCCTTTATAAAGATTGCTAATTTAGTTCTGATCCGTTGACAAACATGGCCACCAAAGGCAATTCTTGTTTCTGAATAGTTGATTTCTAAAAAATCTTCTCTGAAACTGCTTTGCCAAATGAATCGAAACTTGGTAGGAAGCATCCTTGGAAGGTCATCTATAAAGATTGCTCATTTAGTAATAAACATGGCCGCCACATGCCATTCTTGTTTCTAATTGGTCGATTTCTAAATATTTTCTTCTTTGTAACTGTTAGCCAAATGACCAAAACTTGGTGGGAAACACCTATGAGAGGTTCTGTATTAAGTTTCCTCAAAGCAGAATGAATGGTGAGCGACACAGTCTCAGCCCACTGAGCCTCTAATTTGAATCACCTTAAATTAATGTATTAGATGAAATAAAGTGGAATTATTCTGATCAATAGATGTGTTTATCATGGAAATATAGTGAAGGTTGAAAATATTTTTTAAAGAGAGTTGAGGTTTTTCATATTTGTTAGTACAGTCAAACCTGTCGTAACGGTCACCTTTGTATAATGGTCACCTCCTCATAACGGTCACTTTCGTGCTCTCCCTGTGCATTTTACTATATATTTTAATTCGATATAGCGGTCACCTGTTCAATGTGGTCAGCGGTCACCATTTATTAGTAATTTCCCGTGTAAAACCTTTGTATAACGGTAAGTTCATTTTTAAAATAATACCGGAAGTGATTTCGAAAGTTCGGTATTTTTCTCAAATGTACAAAAAATCCTGAGGTGTTGCAAATTATTTTGCTTAATTTAATTAACTAAATAAACAAACACTATTGAATTTTGTGAGTAATAAATTACATAAAGGAAAGTTTATACCCGGGGGAAGGAGATATTTATTCATTACGACGAGAGTAGAAATTCACTCACCAAAAATATTTTGTATCTATAGTGCATCATGTCAAAATCATCAACATCCGTAAATAGGAAAGCTTTGAAATTAGACGACAAAGTGAAAGTTATCTGTATGAGTACGTTGGGCTTTAATACAACGGGTTATAAATCGTTGTGATCGATAGGGGGAAAAGTTGTTGAGCTGTGGGCGAAGAGAAGGGTGTTGGTCGTACCCAGATAATGCACATTCTTTAAAGAAAACGTGAGATTCAATCGACGATTTTGAAAACAATGTTTCCAGTTCAACATTGTGTTACTGGAAATTGTACTTATGTTTATTAAATATCTTTCTTTATTTATTTGTATGTTTTATTCAAATCATATCAGATTGAGATAAACATAACATGTGATTAAAAATGTTTATTTACAACTAATGCAGAATATTTCGTCGAATAATCAAACCCCTTCATATAAAGGTCACCTGTCTATAGTGGTCATTTTGTCAAACTCCCCCAGGTGACCACTATAGACAGGTTTGACTGTAATTTATTCATTCTACTTTGTGGTAGCATTTTTAGCTCACCTTGCTAAAGGCAATGTGAGCTTTTGCCATCACTTGGCGTCCATCGTCCGTTACCTTTTCACATTTTAATCTTCTCCTCTGAAACCCCTCAGCTAAATGAACTGAAACTTGGTAGGAAGCATCTATGGAAGGTCCTTTATAAAGATTGCTCATTTTGTCCTGATCTATTAACAAACATGGCCACCACAGGCAATTCTTGTTTTTGATTGGCCGATTTTTTTAAATCTTCTCCTCTGAAACCGCTTGGCCAAATGAACCGAAACTTGGTAGGAAGCATCTATGGAAGGTCCTCTATAAAGATTGCTCATTTCGTCCCGATCCGTTAACAAACATGGCCGCCACAGGTCATTCTTGTTTCTGATTGGTTGGTTTCTAAAAAATCTTCTCCGCTGAAACCGCCTGGCCAAATGAATCAAAACTTGGTAGGAACATCCTTGGAAGTTTCTCTATAAAGATTGCTCATTTAGTTCCGATCCGTTAACAAACATGACCGCCACAGGCCATTCTTCTCGGAAACTGCTTTCCCAAATGAACTGAAATTTGGTAGGAAACCTCTATGGAAGGTCCTCTATAAAGATTGCTCATTTCATCCCGATCCATTGACAAACATGGCCACCACAGGCAATTTTTGTTTCTGATTGGCCGATTTTTAAAAATATTCTCCTCTGAAACCGCTTGGCCAAATGAACCGAAACTTGGTAGGAAGCATCTATGGAATGTCCTCTATAAAGATTGCTCATTTAGTCCCGATCCGTTAACAAACATGGCCACCACAAGCCATTCTTGTTTCTGATTGGTTGATTTCTAAAAAATCTTCTCCTCTGAAACCGCTTTCCGGAATGAACTGAAATTTGGTTAAAAGCATGTATGGAAGGTCCTCTATAAAGATTGCTCATTTCGTCCTGATTCATTAACAAACTTGGCCGTCACAGGCAATTCTTGTTTCTGATTGGTCGATTTCTAAAAATCTTCTCCTCTGAAACCACTTTATCAAATGAACCGAAACTTGGTAGGAAGCATCTATGGAAGATCCTCTATAAAGATTGCTCATTTCATCCCGATTCGTTAGCAAACTGGCTACTACAGGCAATTCTTGTTTCAGATTGGTCGATTTCTAAAAATCTTCTTCCTTGAAACTGCTTAGCCAATTGAACTGAAACTTGGTAGGAAGCATCTATGGAAGGTCCTCTATAAAGATTGCTAATTTCATCCCGATCTGTTAACAAACATGGCCACCACAGGCCATTCTTGTTTCTGATTGGTCAATTTCTAAAAATCTTCTTCTCTTTAACTGATTAGCCAAATGAACCAAAACTTGGTAGGAAGCACCAATGGAAGGTTCTGTATTAAGTTTCCTCAAAGCAGAATGAAAGGTGAGTGACACAGGCTCAGCCCACTGAGCCTCTAGTTTCAAGACCTTATGTTGAATTTGTGTTACCTACCCCTTGATTTTCCCTGCTAATCAAATTCTAGGTCATGCATGGGTTATCTAGGAAGAGTTAATTACATTGAGATGGGAAACAATTCTATGATGGTGGGGTGGGGATTATGGTGTTTAGTGCCACTTTCAACAATATTTTAGTTATATCGTGGTGGTCAGTTTTATTGGTGGAGGAAACCGGAGAAAACCGCGGACCTGCTGCAAGTCGCTGACAAACTGTTGTATCAAGTACATAGCCCCATGAGCAGAATTTGAGCTCGCAACATTAGTGGTGATGGGCACTGATTGCATAGGTAATTCTATATCCAACTGTTGTATAATTGTATGTCCCTGTCATAGTCGTCTCTCTGTAGACAGAATTGGCTTCAGTGTGATAACTTAAATTGTACTTTACAAATTCTTCTGAATTTTGAACACAATGATCCTTGGTACTCAGTAAAGGTTGGTATTTATTTGAGGTATTATTACCCAAATCGTTTTCAAACCAGACGCCCTCAGGTGCAAAAATGGATGTATCTGTTATTTGTACACAGAGAGCTTATTTTTCCTCTGATTTTGATGGGTTTTTAGCTCACCTGAAAAGGGTCATGTGAGCTATTGTCACCACTGAGCGTCCGTTGTCTGTCGTCCGTCGTCCGTTAACTTTTCACATTTTAATCAACTCATCTGAAGCCACTGGGCCAATTTGAACCAAACTTTGGTGGAATGGTCCTTGGATGGCTACCTTCCAAAATTGTGTCCGGTGATCCTGACTTCCAACCAAGATGGCCGCCAAGCTAAAAATAGAAAAAAGGGGGGATGAAATTTTAATTGTCCATTGCTGCTTTAATATAAGTCAAAATGAGCTCAAATTTTAACTGCAGCTACATGACAAAGAGTAGTTTAACATATATTCCGGTTTTTCTGTGAAATTTTTCTTTCAGCCGATTTATGCCGAATATGCAAATTGGGCATATTTTGATAAAAGATCACATTTAAATCTTCTCCTCTGAAACCGCTGAACCAAATTAAACCAAACCTGGCAAGGATGGTCCTTGGGTGGGTCCCTTTCAAAATTGTGTACGACAGCCCCACTCTCCATTCAAGATGGTTGCTGTTACTAAAAATAGAAATTTCTTCAATTGTCCATTGCTGCTTTAGTATAAGTCAAAATGAGCTCAAATTTTAACTGCAGCTACTTGGCAAGGAGCAGTTTAACATATATTCCGGGTTTTTCTGTGAAATTTTTCTTTCGGCCGATTTATACCGATTATGCAAATTAGGCATATTTTGATAAAAGATCACATTTAAATCTTCTCCTCTGAAACCGCTGAACCAAATTAAAACAAATTTGGCTGGGTGGGTCCCTTTCAAAATAGTGTCCGACAGCCCCGCCCTCCATTCAAGATGGCTGCTGTTACTAAAAATAGAAATTTCTGCAATTGTCCATTGCTGCTTTAATATAAGTCAAAATGAGCTCAAATTTTAACTGAAGCTACATGGCAAGGAGTAATTTAACATATATTCCGGGTTTTTTTGTGAAATTTTTCTTTCAGCCGATTTATACCAATTATGCAAATTAGGCATATTTTGATAAAAGATCACATTTAAATCTTCTCCTCTGAAACCGCTGAACCAAATTAAAACAAATTTGGCTGGGATGGTCCTTGGGTGGTCCCCTTTCAATGTTGTGTCTGACAGCCCTGCCCTCCATTCAAGATGGCTGCTGTTACTAAAAATAGAAATTTCTTCAATTGTCCATTGCTGCTTTAGTATAAGTCAAAATGAGCTCAAATTTTAGCTGCAGCTACATGGCAATCAGTAGTTTAACATATATTCTGGGTTTTTCTGTGAGATTTTTTCAGCCAGTTTATTCCGTTTAGGAATATTATGAGATAAAAATCACATATAAATCTTTTGCTCTGAAATTTGAGTTGAAATGATCTTTGGGTGGCCCACTTTCCAAATTACGTGTAACACCCCCATTTTCTATCAACTTTAGATGTCAAATTGAAAACCAGGTGAGCGATTACAGGCTCCTGGGAGCCTCTAGTTTTTAAATGAATTCCTAAGGAAAACCCTTTTAGAAAAATACAATAGTGTCATGTAACTATTACCTTTTTTGACAAAAAAGAGTCAAAATTGGATAAGTTTTTAGCTCGCCGGACTCAAATGGTCATTTTAGGTATTGCCATTATTTGGCGTCTGTTGTGTTGGTCTGTAAACTTGTACATTTTAATCTTCTTCTAATAAATCACTGGACCATTTGGCACCAAACTTAAGGAAAAAACATAAACTTTTTGTAGAAACATCCAATGAACTTCCTACCAAGTATCGTTCTAATTGTCCCATTGGTTTAAAAAAAAAGTGAAAACAGACAACACACTTTTTGACATCTTATGGCCTCTTGTTTCTTTTATGTACTTCCGATCAACAAAAAAGCAAAAAATTACTAAGAGGACTTTCCAGTGAACATTCCTACCAAAGTTTGTTTGCAACTGGCCCAGTGGTTTCAGAAAAGAATATTAAAACTTTGCAGACGACGACGGACGCCAATTGATGACAATACCCCACATGACCCTTTGGATCAGGTGAACTAAAAAAAAACACACCCACAAACGGACACCACCAGATAGTAAATGACACCATTAAATTTGGAAATCTATTTTATAGGCCTCTCCGATTCGGTTTCTCTAACGTTTATTTATTATATCACGGTGCATAGCCATAACGAATTCTTTTGGGTAAAACGGATTCTTTCGGAATCGCGGAACGGATCATTTCGAAGAAGTGTTGGTATGTGCTCTGATTATTTCTAAAAATTCCCTAAATCTGTCAGGGAACGGTACGACGGAACTTTTCAATTATCCTTTTTATCAAGTGATTTGTGCGTGGAAGTTAAAGCTGTCGTTTTCGTTGATTTTTAACGAACAAACGCAATTTATTTTTCCAACAATTCGTCGCTGAGCATGTTGTTTTCACGATACAAAATAATTTAATGACACATCTGGTTCAAATGTCGCTTTTTAGATATAAAATTGATAATTTGAAAGTGTAATTTTGCATAACTACTATTATATTTAACAAAAATGTAAATACACTTGAGAAACGGACACTTCATGATGAGAAGGTCTAAAACGCGGAAGTGGGAAAACACGGAAGCAAGCCCAAAATGGGTACTTGAAAGGTCATATCTTGAAAAGTACTCAACCTAGGATAAAAATCTAAACGGATTCTAAACGCTATTGTTAAGATCTATCTTTTGAAGAAATAAGTAATAAAATATTTTATTATTTAGGTACTTAAAAGTGTCAAAAATGAGAACGGGCAATGGACAAAATTTTGACTTTGATCTCAAATGTATCAAAATTCAAAGACCCCGGTCAAAAACCGTTTAGATATTCTTAAAGACAATTTTATACTCTATCAGACGATATAAAAATCTTTTTGCTAAAATATTAGATAAAAGCACAATCTTGACCGGAAGCCTACCTTTTCAGAGTTCACCGTCGGCTAATTTTCAACTTTGATTTCAAATTTCTCAAAATTCAATGAACCCGGTCAAAAACCGTTTCAATATTCTTAAAGACAATTGTATACTCTATCAGATGATATAAATTTGATGTTATGGAAATATTGGTGGAAAACACAATCTTGACCAGAAGCCTACCTTTTCAGAGTTATCCATCGGCGAATTTTCAACTTTGATATCAAATTTCTCAAAATTCAAAGAATCCGGTCAAAAACCGGTTAGATATTCTTAAAAACAATCTTATACCCTATAAGATGATATATGTTTGATTTCATTAAAATATTGCTGAAAAACACAAACTTGACCGGAAGCCTACCTTTTACTTGAAGCAGATTTGGAGAAAAACGTGTCCAATTATCAGCCCTGATTTGATTAAATAATTTAATAATTCAATTAATTATAGCTAAGATATTTACTCAATTAAATCATACATTATGAAAAGGTCAATAAGAATTAAGAAACTAGAAAAATAAAACAACCCTCACTCTTTTTCATCCGGGCTTGGGACCGCCATAGGCGGGTTATTGTTTTTTGTTTTTTTTTTTTCCAATTTTTGTCCTTTCCCCTTTTTTAATCAATATCCTTCTTCATGCAATTTTATTTCAGATTTCTTCCTTCTTAGATTTGATTAATTCTTCTTCAATTAGGAATTTATTTTTTTCGAACTATTTATCTCTGATTATTTTCTGTTTAATTGATAGTTCCTTGCCTCTAAATTGTAAACTGTTTCTAATTAAAATCTAGTGTTGTTTCCTGAAAGCCATTAATGTCTGGAAATTGAATTTTTAAAAGATTTTGAGCCGAAATAATAACATCAGAGCATAAATACTCTTTATTTAGAATTTCATGTTGATGTTGTATTTTACAATAACAAATCCATTGTTGTTGGGAATAATTTTTATGTTTTTCTATTTCATTGTTTTCAACAGTAACATTTTCTATTTTACGTTTTTTATTACATTTGTACTTGGGTTTAATCATCATATATTAGGCCGCCTAATTAGTGATTGTTCAATCACTTCAATTAATGATATTGTATTTGTATTTGATCATATCCAATTAAAGATAATCATAGCTTTTGACAAGTGCCCAATAGTAGTAAAAAGATATACCTTAACAAAAATATTTTTATATCATCAGATAGAGTATAAAATTGTCTTTAAGAATATGTAAACGGTTTTTGACCGGGTTCCTTGAATTTTGAGAAATTTGAGATCAAAGTTGAAAATTCGCAGTTGGCTAATTCTGAAAAGGTAAGCTTCCGGTCAAGATTGTGCTTTCCACCAATATTTCCATAAAATCATATTTATATCATCTGATAAGAGTATGAAATTGTCTTTAAGAATATTTAAGCGGTTTTTGACCGGGTTCATTGAATTTTGAGAAATTTGAAATCAAAGTTGAAACTTAGCCGATGGTTAACTCTGAAAAGGTAGGCTTCCGGTCAAGATTGTGCTTTTATCTAATATTTTAGCAAAAAGATTTTTATATCGTCTGATAGAGTATAAAATTGTCTTTAAGAATATCTAAACGGTTTTTGACCGGGGTCTTTGAATTTTGATACATTTGAGATCAAAGTCAAAATTTTGTCCATTGCCCGGTCTCATTTTTGACACTTTTAAGTACCTAAATAATAAAATATTATTTATTTCTTTAAAGATAGATCTTAACAATAGCGTTTAGAATCCGTTTAGATTTTTATCCTAGGTTGAGTACTGTTCAAGATATGACCTTTCAAGTACCCATTTTGGGCTTGCTTCCGTGTTTTCCCACTTCCGCGTTTTAGACCTTCCCCTTAATGATCACTGCACCGGATTCTTTAGGATGTTATTGATCAATTGAGTACAGGTGTTCTTTTCTTTTTAGAGCAATGAATTCTAACGACTACAGATTTTTGGGAGCAGAGGTTAGTTACTGTGGCAGATCATTTTGGGAATAGTGTTAACGTCGTGATATATTTCAAAAGGGACGATTTTAATTTTGATATTGTTAGTTTTCCACATCTTAGCAGCAATATTCCTTCCTCACCCGTTTATGTAGAATACATATTTCAATCAACTTTTCCGATATATTAGAGCCTATACTGAGCTGCTACTCAGATTTTTACATCTACATCGAAGTCTGTCAATAAAAAGCAGCTCGTGCTTTTCCTCAAGAGAACTATCCTGATTTTACAGAAAAAAATATTTATTTCAATTTCAAAATTTATTCAAGATGGATTCAATTAGTTTTTGACCCACACCCTTTTGTTTGGAGGGGTGAAACTTGTGTTGCCTTGCGAAACTATGGAAAATAATCATACAAGAGGGAGGTTTAAAGCTCTTTTAACCCACCATTTCCACATAGAAATACATGTACCCAGTCAGGAGTAGGATGGTTGTCTGTGGTTTCCTTCTCTTTTCTAATTACGAGACTTGAGTCAGTGTGTTAGCCTTGATGTTTGGTTCTAGAATTTGAGAGTAAAGATGATTTCCATGGGAAAGACTTTCGTCAATGGACGTTCAAATGTTTTACCATTACAATGTTGTCAATGTGGACAATTTTCAATCAGAGCGGTTAAGAGCTATGTAAAACTTGGTTTAACCAACAATTTTCACTCAAAAATGTCTGTATCCAGTGAGAAATATGACGGCTGTCCATCAGTTGTTTTGTTGGAGATCATGCTCTGGGATTTTCCTTTTTTTATGGACTCTCCGTTTTGATCATGTTCTGACTATTTTTGTCACATTTATATGCCATTGTCCGTCCGTATGTCCATATGTACGTCCGTTCCTATTTATTTAGGTCCGTTTCTCAGATACTAGACATGGTATAGATATTTGACCAGCTGGATAGATCTTGGGTAGTACAACAGGGTTCCTATTAATTAGGTCACTTTGACTTACATAAAATGCATGAATAATCATTTAAATCTTGCGTTTAGGTTCATTTCTCAGATACTAGAGATACTTGGCCACGGGTCTTGGATAGTACAACATGGTTCACTATTAATTAGGTCACTTTGAGTTATTTTCTATGCATAAACAACTTTTGTTAAGTCGATCTCTTAGTTACTAGACATGATATATGATAGATATAGCAATGATACTTATTCAGTAAATAGGTCCCGAGTAGTACAACAGGGTTCACTATTAATTAAGTCGCTTTGACCTACAATTTCACCTTAAGTAAAGACGTTTTTGCGTTTAGTTCTATTTGAATAATGAAATGGGCATTCCGTGTCTGATAGACGAATCAAGGTTTTTTGTATATTTAGTTAAATATTTTTATCCGATATAACTGAAATATTGTTTGGTCCAGAATCTCTGGCTGGTACAGGACCATTACCACCAAGGTGTGATGATCAGAATGCGTTTAGGAACTAGTTTTCAAGCTTCCACCAAGGCCGATTACGAATATATTTTTTCTTTAGTCTGCAATATGAAGCATAAGATAAGATAAGATAAGAAAACTTTATTTTGATTCGGCACATAATAAAACAGTACAAAATAAGCTCTAAGGAGCTTTTTACCGAATATATAATTAAATATATAAAGCATATTTAATATTGGTGAAATCTTTGGTTCATTTTGATATTTTAGAAAATGAAAGCTAACAAACAAACAAGTCAATGCATTGGAAATGTCCGATATTCTCCACTCCGTTAGTTACCGATGATGACCAGAGTCATTCAACGAAGTGAATATGCTAGTTTGTACCATGTTTGGGTTAAAATCTCTGTTAAAAGTGTGGTGTATATATTGCAAGCCCACACTTTACTCTCTTATGATATTCTTTGTATTCTATCATAACTAGTTACAGGCTGTCAGAATTGACTTTTTTTGTTTATATTAAAAGTTGCCAATATTCGATGTTTTATACTAATAAAATGTTCTGAACAAGAAGCCAGGTTTAAAAAATATTCTATAATGTCGTAATTAGTGAAAAGAATTCGAATGTCTGTTGGCAAAATCGCCATTAACACGACCTAATTATAAGTCGGCTGCTTTTCCGAAGTTTGCCGAATACTGATAACTGCATGTAAATTCGTTAGAATTAATATAGCTTAAGAAATATATATATGGAATTGGATCCCGGGGTAATCAGTTAATATTATATAATGGTATTTAGTAAGAATGACACTTAAAATCGGAAATACGTGATGAAATCAATAAAAACAAACCCAAACTCTGCAAAGGGGTCTGATAAAGGGAAAATTGTAAACAAATTGTATTGTATATTATGACAACACTTGAGTAGACTTGATTATATTTTTTTAGAAAAAACCAGACATGAAGTTCATTATTTTAGTCTCTAATTTAAAAGAGATATCACCTAGCGTTTTCTCCTGAAAAAAACCCAATATATAAGAAACTACGATGCAATTCTACTGTCAAAATACGATTCGGCCGAAAAAAGATATTAAATTATGCTTACGTGTTGAAAAATGGAGTAGGTCGGTATAACATCTTTTTTTAATTTTTACACAAAGCTTGCTGAATCCTCCTTTTTGTGTCGTTTTCGTTCTTCCACGATTCTATTTGTGCCATGTGCTTTCTTCATCAACAAACAAATTCGCACATGCGCAAACGCTTTCCCTAATGAGTTCACTGTTAGGTCGAATGAATATTGCGCGGGTAAACATTGGATTCTTTACTGGATTCAAGAAAATAAAACAGCGACGTATTTCCTTCGTTCTAGGCTATTTACGTATGATATTATGACAAATTTCAACTGCAATTAGTATAAAACATCCAGTATTGGCAACTTTTAAAATAAAAAAAAATATTCAATTTTGACAGCCAGTATGCCTTTAACCAACCAATTTACCTTTAATAGCTGTCATTAAAGATGATACATGTTTCACGGTGTATATCCATAACGGAACGTTTCCGCTCAAATATGCGTTACGCGATACTTTGGGAATAAGTAACGGTTCCTTTGTGATGAAAAGGATGTCAACAAGTGGGAAAGCCACATAATAATGGATAGCTGCAAGGAAGGAAGGTAAATATATCGTATATTTTTCTCTCACGGAACTCTCGTATGATTCAATCCATAACCAAAAACCATTCACATACGTCTGCTGAAAATGCGTTTCGCACGCTTTCTAATGAGATGACTGTCAATGTAAAGTGAAATTTCGGATATATCTTATATGAATATTTGCTTTTTTCCACCTTTTAACTCTCAAATTTTAACAATTATTAAAAGAAGAAACCTAAATGCACCAACTCCTAACCCAGTCATCAGTTAATAATCCATTAAAGCCCATTAAATTCGATTTTTAATAGAAAAGGTTCGTAACGGCACCTTTACGATTTATAGAAAACGTGTTAAAATGTGGCACCGCGACCTTCTCGACTTGGAGGCAACGGACCCTTTACGACAATAATTGTTTTATTATTCTTTATTTTGTTTCAGGAAAAGTGGAACAAAACGAAAGTCCAGTATGCTTTGGCTGCATAAACCAAAGAAGAAGAAGGCCAGCCACATATCCACACCATATCTTTCTTTTTGGGAATTTTCGTCTTGAAATGTAAAAAAAAAACAATATAAAAAGGGAAAAAATGTTGTTGTTTTTTTCAAAAAGAGGTGGGGGGTAGGGCTTTGCGGCTACAAGCCCCTGTGATTTCGACAATATATATATTTTATCGATATCCCCTCCCGGATATCAAAGAGTGAAAAGTCAGAAAAAGAGTATTTTAGTTACATTCTGCTTTTTAATTTAATTCTAAATATAAATATTGTAGGCGGAAGTAAAATGTTGTGGAAAAATATTTCCGCAAACAAACCCCTCATTAACCTGCATTAACTAAGAAATACAGAGTTTATTCATAAGTTAAAACTTTTCTTACAAAAACGATGACAGAGTTTAATAAGGTGCTTCCTGATAAGGAAGGGGGCAACTTCCTATTTTTTACGGTATACTGGGGTGTGCAAATATATGAAAGGGTAACAAGTTGTGTAAGCTTATGAAACAATTATATAAATTTGGGAGCAATTTTTCTCCTTTTCTAGTAAAAAAAATGGCCAAATATAGTGTATAATATACCTGTTTAGGATATATTAATTTGGGCCAGGTTTCAATCCTTCAGACCGCCACGATATAGCTGAAATACTGCTGAAAGTGGCGTTAAACCCCATTCAATCAATCAATTAATCAATCATTCAGTGGTACATCCTCGTAAAAAGTATGGTTGTTACCCCTCCGCCCCCCCCCCCCCAGGGTCCCTAATTACCAGTGTAAGAACGTTTTGAATATTTCCTTTGGCAATCCCGAAGGTTGCAGTTCCACACTCATAAAGATCCGTTGCTTTGCAGAGATCAATTTTTTTTTCATGATTGTTGATTTTATTATACATTAATTGGTTTTCATATTTGTCATGGCATTGAAATGAACATCCAAGATATACTCTAGTTAATAATCAAATAACAGAATACTGTTAAATTGATGATATAAGACAAACTATGACTCAACTATGTGATGAAAACGTCTTTTCAATATGTCGATGCGGTGAAAACAGCAATCGTTTTTATAAATGCCGCTTCTGCCACAGTGGCTCGCGGTTATATTTTCCCATCACCAGGTATGTGTTAAAAGAAGAAGGGAGGACACTTTTTTTGCTGCCCAAAGTAAAAGTAGAATTTCGGCACCTTTTTCGCTTCAAAAACGGTTTAGTCTTTGTTCTTCCCATACAATTAATGCAAATATCGTTGTTTTTTGCTGATCGACTAGTTTACATTGGAATAACACTCGTTTTTAAATTCCAAGCGGTCTGGACAACTTCTTATCATACTCAATTCCGGTTTATACGGACTTAATATTAAGGTGAGTTTTCATTGGTCGAAATAAAAAAACATGTATAAGAAGAATTTCTAGCATTTTAACCAAGGATGGCTCAAGCAAAGATTAAACACAATGTTTCATGGTAATTATACAATGTGAATTTAAAATGTCTTAAAAAAAGAGTAGTATTTCCAAAAATAAGACCCTAATTTTAAATTTTCAAAAAAGGGGGGGGGGGAGTTTAATTTTAAGCAATCAAAGAATAGGTGTGTTTGAAGATGCCAATGGGGTAATTTCCCGCTTACTGTTGCTTTCCGATTTTAGAAAAATTATATTCCGATTTTTTTATTTCGACCAATGAAAACTCACCTTAATATTAAGTCCGTATAAACCGGAATTGAGTATGATAAGACGTTGTCCAGACCGCTTGGAATTTAAAAACGAGTGTTATTCCACTGTAAATCAGTCAATCAGCAAAAAACCACGATATTTGCATAAATTTTATGGGAAGAACAAAGACTAAACCGTTTTTGAAGCGAAAAAAGGTGCAAACATTTTACTTTCACTTTGGGCAGCAAAAAAAGTGTCTTCCCTTCTTCTTTTAACACATACCTGGTGATGTGAAAATATAACTGCGAGCCCCTGTGGCTTCTGCGTATGAACAGGTGCGATAAATCTTGTAGAAATGGCAAATGTAATAATAGCTGAGTTCCGTGACACTTAATATACAGTTCCTAGACATCTTTGATCGTATTAAATCGTAAAAATAAAGAGACTGGTTTTTCAACTTACCTCAAAAATCTACCAAGGATCCGTTACTTGTTCCTGAAGAATCGCGTAACGTCGTTGTTCATCGCGAAGGTTCAGCTATGGATATACACCGTGTGTTTAGCTCTGTTGGTAAACTTAGTCACATGCTATACAGGTGGCATCTTTTTGTTCAACTATGAACACCGGTATGCTATTTTATTCTATTTTGTATTTTATGTCTCTCGTTGACAATCAGCAGCCCTTTTCCTCTTTATATACACGTAATTGATGACTTTGCCCCTCATAGAAATAAAGAGGAAATACACAGGAAAAGGGAGGTAAATCATATGTGCTTTACGCTTAAATGCTAAACTGAAAGCCTCTTCGGTATTCTCTAACGTTTATTTATTGTTCTCGTGGGTAGTGCATTCTAATAGCTTCTCTGTATTAAACTGCACTGCCGCTAACTTCTGGTAGCTAATTTTAATAAGGAGGTAGATTTACATACGACGCAAGACTTTCTAGCTTCCCCAACCAAAAACACTGACCACAACGACATATCTAAAATAGCATTGCACGTGGCGATTAACATCACTAACACCTAATTCATAATCATAGACTAAAACAGTAATTGAAAGAAAATATCAGTCCGTGAACTTAAAATTTGAAAGAAAAAAATATGATTAAACAAAATATATATACAATGTAGTGTCTTTGGATTTAAGGGGCCGTCGTGACCGTGATCGTATGGTACATGTAGTTGATTTACAACCTGTGCAATCAGTGCATATCACCACTAAAGTTGTGAGTTCGAACCCCGTTCATGACGAGGTGTAACATTTTGATGAATTCAATCTGATATCATTTGGGATATTATTCCAAAGCTTAATCGAGGACAGTAAAAAAGAATTTTGATAATAAAAAGTCCTACAATTAAGATAGACTGTGTTGTTTGATCTCCTGGTGTTATGTTGATGTGTTTAAGATATTTTGGGAGGTACTAGGGAATTCAAATAATTAGGATCATCTTTATGGAACATTTCGTGAAATTTTATCAATTTGTGGTTGCTACGACGAGTCTGGAGCGTTCCCATCCTGTGTCGTCATAGAGAAACTGTCTGGACGTTAATTTGGTGGCACCTGTTACTATGCGGGCCACCTCAAGTTGAAGACTTTCTAAGGATTGCTTTAAATAGTCTGGGATATTGTCCCAAGTAGTGTATCGGGTCCGTATAGACCTATTACCCCCTATGTTAAACCATTTTTCCGTCCTTAATTGTGCAGTCAGCCGTGACTAATTACGGCTCTTACACCTTTTCATCGTGTTTCATGTTTGTACGAGTTTTTGTCGTATTGTTTGCGTGTGTTTCACGTTTTAATCACGTTTTCACGTGATGATTTCAGTTTTAATCACGTGTTTTCGTGTTCATTTAACTTTTTAATGGCTATTTCTTCGTTTTGTTTTTGTTTTTGTTTTTTGTTTTTGTTTACGTTTTTCGTGTTTTAGGTGGTATTTCAGTGCTATGGGGAAGGGGGGTCGTGGTGGCTGCTGCTGCTGCTGCTCTGGGGTAAGTGTGTATGGCTGCTGCTGCTGCTGCTGTGTGAGAGAGAGGAAATTGGTGGTATTGTGACGTGAAGTAGAAATTAGAAACAGAAGGAAAACATAAAACAAACGGAGAGATAAACGAAAAGACAAAACACAAGAGAAAAAGAGAGTTAAACAAATCGTGTCGAATGTCACAGCACTTCGGTGACTCATCGATTTATTTTTAGTAAGTTACTAATATGACGTCACCTATGAAAGCCGACTTGACGCGAAACATTCTCATTCTGCGCCCAGACGACGAAGTGAACAGACGTGTTTAGAGCTCAGAGTAAACGCCAATTAGACAGAACAGATGTAAGTCATACATGTAGTTTTAACAAATAATTAACATGTAGTTGAAATGTTTGATTCATGTTGTAAATATACATGTCTTTTTCAGATGCATTTCTGTGGATATTGTCAACAAACCTTTGCCAGTAAGAGTCAATTAATGGAGCACCACCGTCTAAACAAACACCACAGCACCTTTACATGTAGAGTATGCCAGAAGCGGTTTACTAGAAAGGAAAATCTCGATAGACACGAGAGAAAACACAACAACGACAGCTTCTTTCCATGTAGCGAATGCGGATTGTTGTACAGACGAAAGGATAACATGTATCGCCATCTGAAGGAGAAACATCAGAGTGGAGCCGGTTTACAAAATCGACCCGTGGATATCAACCACCCCGATCAGCATTACACCATTACTAAGGAGAAGGAAAAGAAGATGCCTCGATTTAACATCGAATCCAACGAGTACAGAGTTACGTTCAATGAATTAAACGTCCTGAGTGTACCAGACATATTGAAAACCCTACAAAAAATTGCTCGCTGGACGTTAAACACCAATCAATCAATCAATCAATCAATCAATCAATCAATCAATCAATCAATCAATCAATCAATCAATCAATCAATCAATCAATCAATCAATCAATCAATCAATCAATCAATCAATCAATCAATCAATCAATCAATCAATCAATCAATCAATCAATCAATCAATCAATCAATCAATCAATATTTGACTCCGTTTTAACAGATGTGACCAAAGGAATGCAGGAAGAGGATTTAGTCCAAGTTACCCTTGAATGTCTCGATTTGGATTTTCCCATCAGATTACCGAAATAGAAAGAGTGCTACAGTCCAACGAACAGTTCGTCCTGGACCATTGTGTACAACTGAATATAACACACGTCAGCCTTCCTAAGGGTGGAAATGGAAAGAGATGTGATTACGTCGACACGGAGAGGTTCCTGAAAGATAAGCGTTGCATCATCCAGATACAAAACAAAGATGACATGTGTTATGCCAGGGTCATCGTAACGGCCAAAGCTAAGAGCGACGGACACGAACAATGGAATTCTATTCGACAAAGTCGTCGTATCCAAGAAGAGTTGGCGTTGGAATTACACACCAAGGCGGGAGTACCCCTACATCAATGCGGAATCGAAGATGTAAAACCGTTTCAACGATTCCTGGTAGGATATCAGATACATGTGATATAGAGAGAGCATTTCAACGGAATCGTTTACCATGGACCCACAGCCGAGAAGAAGATCTACTTGTACTATCATGACAACCACTACGATGTGATTACCAGCATGACTGCGTTTCTGAGTCGCATCTACTTCTGTACAAACTGTTACAAAGGTTATAACACCAAAGGAGAACACGCTTGCAACAACGTATGTCATAATTGCCGGAAGATTCACGATCAAACTGAAGATGATTGGATAAATTGTCAGGATTGTGGACGATACTTCAAAGGACCAACATGCTTTAATCTCCACAACAAGACGACGCCATTGGGAAACTCAACGTGCACCTCCTATTACAAATGTAAGAACTGCGGACAAACCGTGAACAAACGAGTGGGAGATCATACCTGTGGAAACGTCTATTGCAAGACTTGTAATGATTATTATCCATCTGGACACCAGTGTTACATGCTACCTGTGGATTACAACGCTAGACAGAAGAAACAGACTTGCATCTTTTTCGATTTTGAATGTACCCAAGATGACAGGATCCAGTGTCAACAAGGATACCAATCGGATGACATCGAAAAATGTATTCATTGCAAATCACCGAGGTGTGGAGCTTTCGAACATAAGCCTAATCTGTGTAGTACATATAGTGTGTTTAAAATGAATGGATCAAGGCGTCGATAAAGACAGTGTCTGCCAAACATATGGGAAAAACGAATTGGTGTTTGCCGGACCGAACACAACTGAACACTTTTGTTAATGGTTGTTTTCCGGAGAAAACGAAGGGCCACCGTTATTGCACACAATTTCAAAGGCTACGATTCATTGCCCATACTAGGGTATCTGTACCAAAACGGTGTGAAGCCAACTATTATAGCCAATGGTGCCAAGAACATGCATATCGAAGTACCCGGATCCTGTTAGAATGATAGACTCCATCAACTTTTTACCTAGCGCATTATCGGAACTACCTAAGATGCTTGGATTGGAGGAGCTCACGAAAGGATATTTCCCACATTTGTTCAATAGGAAAGAGAACCAATCAGTCGAACTCATTCATCTACCAGACGTATACTACTACAACCCGGATGCCATGAAACTGAAAGACAGAAAAGCCTTCTTCATGTGGTATGAGACCAACTACAGACAACGATTCGATTTTCAAAGAGAACTATTGAGTTACTGTCGCTCCGACGTGGACATATTAAGAAGAGCCTGCCTAAAGTTTAGACAACTGTTTTTGGAGATGACGTCTGGCGACGGACACGGAGGCATCGATCTTTTTCAGAAATGCATCACGATAGCCTCGGCTTGCAATTTGGTTTTTAGAACGAAATTCCTACGACCCGATACCATCGGTATCATTCCAGCTCAAAGGATACCGTCAAGAAGAAAAACATTCCATCAAAGCCATGCAATGGATCAAATACTTATCAACAACGGAAGGAGTCCACATACAACATGCTAGAAACGATGGGTAAAAGGAAATTGGACCTTATAAAGTGGATGGATATTACGAAAACGAGAACGGACAAAAATACATCTTGGAATTTAACGGAAAGTTCTGGCACGGATGTTTACACTGTTACAATGCCAGCACGGTCAACCCGGTCAATGGTATGATCATGGGTGATCTATACCAACGAACCATGGAGAAGAAACGATACCTGGAAGGTCAAGGGTATGTCTACGTTGGAAAGTGGGAATGCGAGTTCGACAGAGAAGTTCGAGAAAACGACACTTTACGAAACTGTGTCCAACAATCCGAGATGATCAACCCTTTAGAACCCCGAGATGCTTTCTATGGAGGACGCACCGAAGCGTTTACACTGTTTCAAAAAGACCAGGATATATCATACGTCGATGTAACCTCCCTGTATCCATATATCAATAAGACCGGAAATATATCCATCGGACACCCTGAGATCGTCACCGAGAGTTTTACAGATATACAACAGTACGAAGAACTCATCAAATGCAAAATCCTTTCACCAAGAAGACTGTACATACCAGTATTACCAGTAAAAATGAACAACAAATTGTTGTTTACTCTGTGTAGAACATGTAGTGAAAACCATCAACAGACACCGTGTCAACATAACGACGAAGAAAGATCATTGACCGGAACATGTGTCACGGATGAATTGAAGAAAGCATTGGAGAAAGGATATTTAGTTCAGCGCATCTACGAAGTGTGTCATTTCGATGGAACGGAACAGTACGATCCGAAAACGAAAACTGGAGGACTCTTTACCGATTACGTGAATACTTTCCTCAAAATGAAACAGGAAGCCAGCGGTTGGCCAGAGTGGTGTCAGAGCGAAAACGATAAACGGAGGTACATCAGAGACTACCACGAAAAGGAGGGAATACTACTGGACTACAATAACATAAAGAATAATCCTGGATTGAGAGCATTAGCCAAAGTGATGCTGAATAGCTTTTGGGGAAAATTCGGACAGAGATCCAACATGCCTCAGATAAAATACATATCCGAACCTGCCGAATATTTCGACATGTTGACCAGCGACCAGATTCTTGTGATGAGTATAAATTTTGTCAGCGACGAGATGGTGGAAATGAGATATCAATACAAACAAGAGTTCGTCGAAGAATCCGGGAGAACCAACGTAGTCATAGCAGCCTATACCACAGCTCAAGCCCGTTTGAAGTTGTACAGTTATTTGGAACAATTAGGACCCCGTGCCTTATACGCCGATACAGACTCAGTCGTGTATACCTCTAGGCCAGGCAAGTGGAAACCAGAACTCGGTGACTACCTAGGAGATCTCACCGATGAAGTGCCCGACAACAGAATAATAGAGTGTGTCACCGGTGGACCGAAGAACTATGCCTACAAGATTGCCAGACCCGATAAGGATGGAAATACGACCATATGTAAAGTGAGAGGCATCACTCTCAACTATAAGAACTCCTTGACCATCAACTTTGATACGATCAAGGACATGGTCATTAATAACAGAGATGATGTCAAGACCGTGAGGGACGACTTCAAGATCACGAGAGACCACAAGAGATTACTTATCGTACATAGACAAAGACTACAGGATAGTCTTCGACAAAAGAGTCGTCATGAAGGACTACAGCACGAGACCGTACGGATTTAAGAGGGTCGTCTCTCCTGTAATGGCCGACATAAGGAAACAGATTATCCCAGCGATCGAACAAAAAAGCCAGAACTCAGACAACTGGTTCCGCTGTACAGAACAGACAAATAAAAGTTAGAAATATATCATTTGTTTGTTTTACATACGCCCACGTCGAATATATTAAGAAGAGTTTGAAGATACCAAAGGAACAATCAGAAGGACAGACAACACAATGGTCATAGGACAAAGGACAAACAACGGTTTACAAAAATATATACAGAAAACTGAATATATTACCAAACCACTTCAAAATTGTATGATTTTATAAGATGGATTTTTTATTACGGTCTATCGTGCGACCTCTAAAGACCCCGTGTTTAATTATTCATACGCGTACCAGTGAAGTGGGTATTCAATACGTGAAGTAATCAAAAAGAGATTAAACCTCCGACCTGTTACAACAATGCACACAAATCATTCATCACTATACTGTAAGATGCAAATGGCAGTCAAGATTAACAGAGAAAATATAACTATATGTATTAACCCATCATAAAAAAAAGCCATAACAAGTACGGCATTTAAATTTACGCTCCAATGATCAGACAAGTTGAAACATGAATGAAAATGTATTTACTACACGTGTGGATTACCTCCGATGAACCCTGTAGGTGATTTAAATATAGAAATAATACACAAAAAATCGATACCAATTATTGCTAAATTGATTTCAACCGTACCAGACTCCAATGTTAAAATATGCAGATTATGTGAAAAAAAACAACAGATATTTTGTACACGTGTGCTGTAACTGTCAATATTCTTTCGAAATATTTGGTGGGACTTAATTATAGAAAATTTCTGTTTAGAACTTTATGTTGAAGTAGCTACGAGGATGAGGTATTATACCAAAATTTTACTTGGAAAAAACTCCGTGTACGGTCGTCCGGCGTGTACGGTTCCTCTGTTTCGGTCTGGTTTGTAATGATGACAACTCTGGACCACGCGGAGGAGGAGGAGTAAATTTCATGTTTTCATGTCTGCTGTTAAAATGGCTCTTCTGGTAAATCTCATTTCACACTATGTCGTAGACATCTCGTAAAACACGTCTTTCTTCTCTTGGATAAGAATGACTAGAGATTGTAATGCACACTGCTCACCCTTCCTAAGCACATGAGTTCACCCCCGGATTTTAGTGGGGTTTGTGTTACTCGATCTTTAGTTTTCTGTATATATTTTTGTAAACCGTTGTTTGTCCTTTGTCCTATGACCATTGTGTTGTCTGTCCTTCTGATTGTCCCTTTGGTATCTTCAAACTCTTCTTAATATATTCGGCGTGGGCGTATGTAAAAACAAACAAATCATATATTTCTAACTTTTATTTATAAGTCTGTTCTGTACAGCGGAACCAGTTGTCTGAGTTCTGGCTTTTTTGTTCGATCGCTGGGATGATCTGTGTCCTTATGTCGGCCATTACAGGAGAGACGACATTCTTAAAATTCGTACGGTCTCGTGCTGTAGTCCTGCATGACGACTCTTTTGTCGAAGACTATCCTGTAGTCTTTGTCTTGATGTACGGTAAGTAATCTCTTGTGGTCTCTCGTGATCTTGAAGTCGTCCCTCACGGTCTTGACGTCATCTCTGTTATTAATGACCATGTCCTTGATCGTATCAAAGTTGATGGTCAAGGAGTTCTTGTAGTTGAGAGTGATGCCTCTCACTTTACATATGGTCGTATTTCCATCCTTATCGGGTCTGGCAATCTTGTAGGCATAGTTCTTCGGTCCATCGGTGACAAACTCTATTATTCTGTTGTCGGGCACTTCATCGGTGAGATCTCCTAGGTAGTCACCGAGTTCTGGTTTCAACTCGCCCTAGAGGTATTCACGACTGAGTCTGTATCGGCGTATAAGGTACGGGGTCCTAATTGTTCCAAATAACTGTACAACTTCAAACGGGCTTGAGCTGTGGTATTGGCTGCTATGACTACGTTGGTTCTCCCGGATTCTTCGACGAACTCTTCTTTACATTGATATCTCATTTCCACCATCTCGTCGCTGACAAAATTTATACTCATCACAAGAATCTGGTCGCTGGTCAACATGTCGAAATATTCGGCAGGTTCGGATATGTATTTTATCTGAGGCATGTTGGATCTCTGTCCGAATTTTCCCCAAAAGCTATTCAGCATCAGTTTAGCTAATGCTCTCAATCCAGGATTATTCTTTATGTTATTGTAGTCCAGTAGTATTCCCTCCTTTTCGTGGTAGTCTCTGATGTACCTCCATTTATCGTTTTCGCTCTGACACCACTCTGGCCAACCGCTGGCTTCCTGCTTCATTTTGAGGAAGGTATTCACGTAATCGGTAAAGAGTCCTCCAGTTTTCGTTTTCGGATCGTACTGTTCCGTTCCATGGAAATGCCACACTTCGTAGATGCGCTGAACTACATATCCTTTCTCCAATGCTTTCTTCAATTCGTCCGTGACACATGTTCCCGTCAATGATCTTTCTTCGTCGTTATGTTGACACGGTGTCTGTTGATGGTTTTCACTACATGTTCTACACAGAGTAAACAACAATTTGTTGTTCATTTTTACTGGTAATACTGGTATGTACAGTCCTCTTGGTGAAAGGATTTTGCATTTGATGAGTCATTCGTACTGTTGTATATCTGTAAAACTCTCGGTGACGATCTCGGGGTGTCCGATGGGTATTTTTCCGGTCTTATTGATATATGGATACAGGGAGGTTACATCGACGTATGATATATCCTGGTCTTTTTGAAACAGTGCAAACGCTTCGGTGCGTCCTCCATAGAAAGCATCTCGGGGTTCTAAAGGGTTGATCATCTCGGATTGTTGGACACAGTTTCGTAAAGTGTTGTTTTCTCGAACTTTTCTGTCGAATTCGCATTCCCACTTTCCAACGTAGACATACCCTTGACCTTCCAGGTATCGTTTCTTCTCCATGGTTCGTTGGTATAGATCACCCATGATCATACCATTGACCGGGTTGACCGTGCTGGCATTGTAACAGTGTAAACATCCGTGCCAGAACTTTCCGTTAAATTCCAAGATGTATTTTTGTCCGTTCTCGTTTTCGTAATATCCATCCACTTTATAAGGTCCAATTTCCTTTTCCCCATCGTTTCTAGCATGTTGTATGTGGACTCCTTCCGTTGTTGATAAGTATTTGATCCATTGCATGCCTTTGATGGAATGTTTTTCTTCTTGACGGTATCCTTTGAGCTGGAATGATACCGATGGTATCGGGTCGTAGGAATTTCGTTCTAAAAACCAAATTGCAAGCCGAGGCTATCGTGATGCATTTCTGAAAAGAATCGATACCTCCGTGTCCCTCGCTAGACGTCATCTCCAAAAACAGTTGTCTAAACTTTAGGCAGGCTCTTCTTAATATGTCCACGTCGGAGCGACAATAACTCAATAGTTCTCTTTGAAAATCGAATCGTTGTCTGTAGTTGGTCTCATACCACATGAAGAAGGCTTTTCTGTCTTTCAGTTTCATGGCATCCGGGTTGTAGTAGTGTACGGCTGGTAGAAGATTGAGTACGACTGATTGGCTCTTTTTCCTATTGAACAAATGTGGGAAATATCCTTTCGTGAGCTCCTCCAATCCAAGCCTCTTAGGTAGTTTCGATAATGCGCTAGGTAAAAAGTTGATGGAGTCTATCATTCTAACAGGATCGGGTACTTCGATATGCATGTTCTTGGCACCATTGGCTATAATAGTTGGTTCACACAGTTTTGGTACAGATACCCTAGTATGGGCAATGAATCGTAGCCTTTGAAATTGTGTGTAATGATGGTGGCCCCTTCGTTTTCTCCGGAAAACAACCATTGACAAAGTGTTCAGTTGTGTTCTGTCCGGCAAACACCAATTCGTTCTTCCCACATGTTTGGCAGACACTCTTTAACGACACCTTGATCCATTCATTTTAAACACACTCTATGTACTACACATTGATTATGCTTATGTTCGAAAGCTCCACACCTCGGTGATTTGCAATGAATACATTTTTCGATGTCATCCGATTGGTATCCTTGTTGACACTGGATCCTGTCATCTTGGGTACATTCAAAATCGAAAAAGATGTAAGTCTGTTTCTTCTGTCTATCGTTGTAATCCACAGGTAGCATGTAACACTAGTGTCCAGATGGATAATAATCATTACAAGTCTTGCAATAGACGTTTCCACAGGTATGATCTACCACTCGTTTGTTCACGGTTTGTCCGCAGTTCTTACATTTGTAATAGGAGGTGCACGTTGAGTTTCCCAATGGCGTCGTCTTGTTGTGGAGATTAAAGCATGTTGGTCCTTTGAAGTATCGTCCACAATCCTGACAATTTATCCAATCATCTTCAGTTTGATCGTGAATATTCCGACAATTATGACATACGTTGTTGCAAGCGTGTTCTTCTTTGGTGTTATAACCTTTGTAACAGTTTGTACAGAAGTAGATGCGACTCAGGAACGCAGTCATGCTGGTAATCACATCGTAGTGGTTGTCATGATAGTACAAGTAAATCTTCTTCTCGGCTGTGGGTCCATGGTAAACGATTCCGTTGAAATGCTCTCTCTATATCACATGTATCTGATATCCTACCAGGAATCGTTGAAACGTTTTTACATCTTCGATTCCGCATTGATGTAGGGGTACTCCCGCCTTGGTATGTAATTACAACGCCAACTCTTCTTGGATACGACGACTTTGTCGAATAGAATTCCATTGTTCGTGTCCGTCGCTCTTAGCTTTGGCCGTTACGATGGCCCTGGCACAACACATGTCATCTTTGTTTTGTATCTGGATGATGCAACGTTTATCTTTCAGGAACCTCTCCGTGTCCACGTAATCACATCTCTTTCCATTTCCACCCTTAGGAAGGCTGACGTGTGTTATATTCAGTTGTACACAATGGTCCAGGACGAACTGTTCGTTGGACTGTAGCACTCTTTCTACTTCGGTTAGTAGTAGTTCACTGGTCAGTTGGTTCATCTGCATGAAAGGTAATCTGATGGGAAAATCCAAATCGGGACATTCAAGGGTAGCTTAGACTAAATCCTCTTCCTGCATTCCTTTGGTCACATCTGTTAAAACGGAGTCAAATAGGTTCTGTAGGGTTTTCAATATGTCTGGTACACTCTGGTACACTCTGGACGTTTAATTCATTGAACGTAACTCTGTACTCGTTGGATTCGATGTTAAATCGAGGCAACTTCTTTTCCTTCTCCTTAGTAATGGTGTAATACTGATCGGGGTGGTTGATATCCACGGGTCGATTTTGTAAACCGGCTCCACTCTGATGTTTCTCCTTCAGATGGCGATACAGGTTATCATATCGTCTGTACAAGAATCTGCATTCGCTACATGGAAAGAAGCTGTCATCGTTGTGTTTTCTCTCGTGTCTATCGAGATTTTCCTTTCCAGTAAAACGCTTCTGGCATACTCCACAGGTAAAGGTACTGTGGTGTGCTCCATTAATTGACTCTTACTGGCAAAGATTTGTTGACAATATCCACAGGAATGCATCTGTTAAAGACAAATGTATATTTACAACATGAATCAAACATTTCAACTACATGTTAATTATTTGTTAAAACTACATGTATGACTTACATCTGTTCTGTCTAAGTGGCGTTTACTCTGAGCTCTAAACACGTCTGGGCGCAGAATGAGAATGCTTCGCGTCAAGTCGGATTTTATAGGTGACGTCATGTTACTAAAAATAGATCGATGAGTCACCGAAGGGCTGTGACATTCGACACGGTCTGTTTAATTCTCTTTGTCTCTTGTGTTTTGTCTTTTCGTTTATCTCTCCGTTTGCTTTATGTTTTCCTTCTGTTCTATTTTCTACTTCACGTCACAATACCACCAATTTCCTCTCTCTCAAGCAGCAGCAGCAGCAGCCACCACCGCCACCACCCCCACAATAGCACTGAAATTCCACTCAAAACACGAAAAACGTAAACAAAATCGTGAACAAAACGAACAAATAGCCATTAAAAAGTTAAATGAACACGAAAACACGTGATTAAAACTGAAATCATAACGTGAAAACGTGAACGTGAAACACGCGCAAACAATACAATAAAGACTCGTACAAACGTGAAACACGATGAAAATGTGTAAGAGCCGTAATTAGTCACGGCTGACTGCACAATTGAGGACGGAAAAATGGTTTAATATAGGGGGTAATAGGTCTATACGGACCCGATACACTACTGTCCCATACTATATCACCGTATTCCATAAGTGGTCTGATAAATTATATGTAAATTGTTTGCAGATGAGACCTTTTTATTTTAAGTTTGACTCTACGGAAAACAGATAAACGGGATGACACTTTAATCATAATATTTTTAACATGTTCATTCCAAATTCCATCTTCACTTGTATTTAATCCTAAATGCTTGTGGGTTTCAACTTCTTTAATAATTACATTGTCCATGTAGACAGGGGGATGGTGGGGTTTTTGATGTTTTTTTAGAGATCGTCATAATTTCTGTTTTGTCAGGATTGAACTTTATTAACCATTTTTGGGACCACTGTTGAATACTTTCGATATCTTTATTAAGCTGCTCGGCAGCTTCATATTCATTATCTACAACCAAGTATAATGGAGTGTCATCTGCAAACAATTTAGTATTACAAGAAATATTGTTAACAATATCATTAATGTAAATAAGAAAAAACATAGGTTCAAGTATTGAGCCCTGGGGTACCCCAGCATTTATAGATTTGGTGTCCGAAGTTTCCCCGTTTATAACCACTTGTTGACGACTATTAGATAAATAACTTTCAAACCATTTAAGAACTGTATCATCTATACCAATGCTTTTTAATTTGTATAAAAGACCCTTGTGCCAAACGCGGTCAAAAGCTTTACTTATGTCACAGAATATTATTCTTATTTCTTTTCCATCATCAATTGCTTTTCCGAAGTCATTTGAAATACTAATAAGTTGATTTACAGCAAAGTCACTAGGTCTAAATCCCAATTGAAATTTTGTTATGAGGATATTTTTCAACAAGAAGTTATGAACATACCTAAAAATACACCTTTCCATAATTTTACCAATAGATGACTATAGAGATATAGGTCTATAATTTGATAAACAATCTTTTTCACCTTTGTTTTTAAAAACAGGTGTGACATTAGCCAATTTCCACATGTGCGGGAAATAAGATGATTGTAGTGATGTATTAAATAGTTTAAAAAGCGGATACTAAGAATAGCCGATGCTATTTTCAGAAGTCGAGGGTGCATCAAGTCGGGGCCAAATGCTTTAGATATGTTCAAATGTAAGAGTACACCTTCTACGTCCTGTTGACTGATATATATATTACATAGTTTAGGATAATCGATTACATTATCTCTTTCAGGAGGGAGATTTCGACCAGAATCGTCAATAGAAGACTGTTTACAAAAATAATTATTAAAACAATAAGATAATCCCGGTCAGTATTCCGGAGAATGTCTGTTATATAGTTCATAATTGCCTCGGTGATATTGCCAGACTTTTCTTTTGAAAGTTTTATTATTACATTTTTCAACATTTATGATCCTGCTTATTGGACAATGAAATTGAATAGAATTATCAAGAATATTTTCTTCTACCTCTGAATATATAACAATGTCAGGGTCGTTTATCATGACTAAGTCCAAAAGTGAGGATGATGTTTCGCAATAAAATGTAGGGTTGTTAATTATTTGTACTAAATTATTTTGTAGGCAGATATTTTTAATTTGCATTTTATGTGGATTAAGATGATCTTCATTAAAATCACCGCAAATCACTATTTTGTCGATGCTAGTATTCAACGCTAAATCAATAGAGTGGTTAATATGATCCCAAATATAGTTTTCAGAATCTGGGGGTCGGTAGAACAAACCAAACAATATATCCACCCCTTTTGTGTGTTTTTTCACCCATATGGATTCGAGTCTATTTTGATTTTCTTCACTATAGATATTTTCTTTCACATAAATAGCAACATCTCCACCTACACGTCCTCCTCTATCACAACGATACGGTATTTTATAATTTTCTAGAGTTATATCATCTATAGATGTTTTCTGATTGAAACACGTTTCGGTGAATAAAAGTACGTCACGGTCATTGAATTCGGCTTGAATTATATCTCGGTTAGATTTAAAACTTTGAATATTTAAGCATGTAAAAGATATAAGATTATCAATTCTCAAAAAATCATCACTTTAGCGATGTATCATTTGTACTAAAAAAAATTGTTAGTTAAACTAGAAATGAGAGACACACCAGGGCAAGGATTTATCTCTACGTCACCAGACCTTAAAATCAATAAACACATCCACACACAAAATTGAAGAATTAACTGTTTAACAGCTGATACAAAAACACAGGATAATAGTGACTTGTTCCTATAAGACACAATGTCTTCATTATTTATCACAGGCACTTGTTTCATTCAAAAAATATATGCCCCCTCCTCTTCCTTACTTCAAGGTAAATAACTGCCCTTTTCCCCTTTGCCACTTCGCCTCAATATTTTTCGCTTATTTGTGATCCTTTCGCTGACCCAATTATATCGTTACACTCCCGAGATATTTATCTTTTCGGCTGCCACATTTAATAAATATACCTACCCCCCCCCCCCTCAGACGAATTGGACAAGAATATTCAGCGAACGTCGCTTCGTCTACTTTTCAGTCGTTGAAACGGATACAGCCACTTCCGGTTTGCGCTGGATTTTTCATATGCAATCGGAATTCTCTAGACCGGCCATGTGTAACAATGTCATCATGATCATCTCCTCTCAAATGTAAAGTAAGCCTTTAAAATACAGATAAATGTTCCAATGCAGATTATAAAAATATGTTCAACTCCAAATTACTGACATTTGATTTTTAAAGCACCTTTTTCTTTCATTTTCTAAATCAATTTAGACCGGACCGGAAGTGGAAGCGACGTTCGCTGAATATTCTTGTCCAATTCGTCTGAGGGGGGCCGGTAGGTATAGTGATGTATAGTGTCTGTTACAATGGCAAGGGCACTATACCTCACCAGATAACACTAAAGGTAAACTGTTCCCTGGGAGAAGACAATAATATGTTTAGAACATACCATCTCATTTTGCCAAGCCTCGCCATATTGACAGCAAGCGATAAACAGACTGCAACGCCGTCTATTATTTTTTTATTTCTTTATTGTCTTATTCTGCCTGTTAACATATATCACGTTGGCCCAGGCTTCCAAGTAATTGAATTGCAATATTGAAGTAACATAAAAAAAAAATATAATTTCATTTACAATTAACATCTTAATATAATTCCCAATAAAATAGATTTTGTACCACAATTTTTTATTCACACCAATATATCAACAATACAACCTGTATAAATATATGCTATAATAAAAAAAAAAAAAGGGATCGAACTACCAGGAAAAAACCCCCGCTATATCCTATACGGGCCGCTTCTTTTGTTTCAACAGTACTGTATCTTATGCTTATTTCATTATCAATATAAGGCACCGTTTAGTTTAACGGTGGTAAATTTTGCCAAAAATATATAAAAAATAATGCGGGGAAATCTATTCCACAGGTATAGTGCCCGTGGGAAATGGTTTGAAACTGGTATAGTTCCCGTCGCTGAGTATAATCGCCCGTTATCAAGGTTAAGCATACACTGTTCAAACATAGTAAACACTAATCATTCAATCAAAATAAAACATTTTCATATCTTATGTACTAAATTATATTATTTGTTTAATATTCTATTTCGTGCATACTCCTATATATAATCAGAAAAAAACTAATAGCAGTATGAATAGACGATATTAATGCAGTGTCTTAAAATATAAAGTTTATGTGTATGAGGCTTAAAACTGGGATAAAGGCGAGGTCTACCGAGCTTTTCCCCAGTTTTGCACCAAATACACGTAAATTTTATATTCTAGTACTTTCTTACTTAGTAGGGCAACTTCGAATTCAGGAATTCTATTGGGTGCCATTCTCAACACATGTCCGAGCCATCTCATTCGTCTTTGCTTTATCTCACCAACACTGTTTTTGCATTTGCTTTTTTAAGTAGATCTTTGTTACATATCTTGTTGGGCCAGAACATTCTATTGATCTTGCGTAAGCTCAAAGCCCTCTTTTCTCCTCCCCATGGTGAAGAGGGGGCAACGAACTTAATATCTGGCTAACGGAAGAAGGTACCAATAGATCCACCACCTTGTGGATAATTTGGGAAAGTGAAAAACTAAGGGAGATAACCCTGAAAAAAAAATCATCCAGGTAGATGAAACTTGTGTGCAGGGTGAATGCAATCATCTGTGGGAAGAACAACCCAGAAAGAAAACCCAATCCAACAGTATGTAGGTTTGGTGTTGGGCTTACAACCACACCCTGTACAAAAGTTTAAGTTACCGACACGTCAACAATTATATTTTAAAACACTGCATTAATATTGTGTTTATCCTGCAGAAAAATCAACTTTATAATCCATTGACGTTTATTTTTTTAATTAAATAATAAAATCATACAATTATCCCTTGCTTGCCACTTTTGATATTTTCTGTCAACAGGGAGTGAACTGTATTTACAACTAGGTTCCCAAAGCTCAATAGGTAACATGCGACATGGGTACCAGAAATTAACTATTATTTAGGTCAGTGACTGATTATTACAAAAATCTATTCAGTCAATGTAATTTGCTGTTCAAATATAGAACAAGTACAGGAGAAAATCATTTATTTTACTTCACTCACTGCCTTTACATATGCCTTTATAGTGTCATTGCAGTGTTGCTCTAGGTCTAATAAACGTCTAATAAATGGACGAAATTCTTTCAAATCAACGGATGATTTTAAAAAAGACACGATTTTATCAGCAAGAGAACTAAGCTGATCGATATGTGTACATAACTTGAACTGTTGTGAGCCATTCTGGCTTAGTTCTTCCAATAAAATGAAGCTGTATTCAGCAATGTAGTGCAATGTTATATACACGTTGATAAATTCCCACAATGCCCCTGATATTTTTTGTGTAGCTTTTCGTCTACTGGTCGGAAAATGAATGTCGTCTGACAATTCAAATTTTTCAAACATTGAAAGATACAAAGAACACTTTTTTTTTGGAATTGTTTTGCAAATTATTATAATTTTACGGACACAGTCAATCAGCTTTGTAATTTTTAATGAATCACGTGCAATTTTATGATTAAAGGCTAGTTTGAAGTAGCTGGATGGACGATTGTCAGAAACACGACGAGAATGTGATATGGCACCAAACGGTTTTATCTGTAGCTTGTTTGCGTTTGCATTTATAAAACACTGCTTTGTACATTCATGGTTAGGGTAAACACTCGAACACCCCCAACAAAATTGGATACCGCAAACACAGCTAATAAATATACCCGGTCCATCTTTATCTATGAGTATTTTGCAATTTGGACACTTTTTCCCGCTTATTTTAATTGGTTGCAAGTTATTGAAGAATAAACCATTTTCAGTTTGATGTGTCAATTTGTTCAAATACAAATGCGCAGACGCACACGATGCTGGCCAGTGAGCATTCTGTAGACAACGGAAACATAGTTCTAATCCACACTGGCACATGACACTTGTAGCTTTTGTTACATTTTTAACCTTTAAGATGCGATTACAAGTGGTATTTGGACACCATTTTGTGTTTTTCTCTGAAATAAGGGAAAGTTCTTTTCGGCGTTGGACCAACAAAGCCACATCACTTATGTTTATAAATGTGAGTAAAATCGATTCCGGAACTACTTCGAAGCAGTTGTAACCTGGACAAGTGATATGCACATAACCAGTTTTCAATCTAAAACTGATATATTTCATCCAGCAATCATTGCAAAATAAATGACAGCATGCTCTTAATGCTGTTGTCTGTTTCTGGACATCTATAATGCGGTCGTTACAAATACCACAAATCGTGGAGGCATCAATTTCCAGTGAAAAATCTAACTCGATGTCACAACTTTGTGGAAAACAGTCATCCTTAAATATATCACAGTATGACAGGTGATTCGATAAGGAATGTGACTCTAATCGGACATTTTGGTGTAGGTTTAGTAATTTAAAATTGGTTTTAGTTAACGGTTTTTGATGCTCTCTTTGTTTGTCAATAAATTCCAAGACTGATAGCATGTCAATGCTATCCACTGTCCTTTGCAGAACATCAGAGATACTACCTTTAAAATAATCGTACAAAGTTAAAATCTTAGAAACACCATTCTTTGTTGTTATATTTAATGAAACATGATATAAGTCGAGTGTTTCCGTCGCCGTCCTGTCATATTCAACGTAAGAAAAGGTCACACATGCTGTCAAGTCCCATCTGCTTGCATCTTCTTTTCTCCACCAGTCGGATGTTCTTACGCGTTGCCCAAATTTGTCGCTTACGTCAATAATAAATTTACGGGGGTAAGATGGGCATTCAGTATAACTTTCTCCATATTGTTCTTTCAAAAAAGAAGGCTTAACTCCATACTTCGGAAACAGAACGAGGGCAGGTTCCATCTTTTGAGCGACTTTTACGTGCCTCGATGTGGTAAAATCACTACCACGCAATCTGCTGCCGTCTTGGTTAGGTTGGTGATGACTACACTGATTTTCGTTCACAACATTCGATTGTTTATTTGACAAGCGCATTCTTTTTCTATCTCCTTGTTTCATCACAGGCGAAAGGGTAGCTACTTCCGCCATCATTTTCTGAAAATGTTTTGTTTCAATGGTAACTTCATTATCGCTTCTTGTATAGACATATGAAGCCAAATAGCCGGGGGAATTCTCATTGTCATCAATTAGATCAGAAAAATTTGTACGATTCAATTTAAACTTATTCTCAGTTTCTTCCTGTATGACTTTGCAATACTCTTTGAGATTAATTTTTTCCCTCTTGGTACTATTTTTGGGGATTCTCGATTTCTTATATGATATTTCATCCCGAAATCCTGTATATTTATGATTATAGTATATGCTGTATGTTCGTGGGCACGGATAAATGAAATGTGTTTGAATATCAGCATCTATTGAGTTAAATTTCTTGCTTTGTGCTTCAAGTGATTCCCTGTTGATAAATCTTCTATCCATAACTGTTGTTTGCGCCGCGGAAAGTCTTTCAATTGTACTACTTGACCTTGAAAGGTCATATGACACCTCGAGTCTAAATGAAGAATCAACATCTTCGTATTCTTCTCTCCCTATTGAGTCTCGAATAATATCAACAAGATTCCATCTACGATATTTATTGAGTGAATATGCGACATTATCATCACTGACATGGAACTCGTCCAATATGCTGTACGAATTTGACAACGATTGTCGATGTAGATAATATCGTCTGTCGTATCGGCGATGAAATCTATAAAATAAACACACGATATATATAGGAACATATTAACCAAGTATTGTTAATGTTTCTACAGAATTAGTTTGCATGTTTTAGAACTTCAAGGATCAGTGGCCGGTTTTTTTCCCTGTAAACTAAAACCACCTTCATAAAAAGTATGATTCTATTTATCGCCTTGGATTTGAAAAATAAAACACGGGAAATTGTTGTTAAACTGTACATGAGTTATCGCCATCATCTAATAATTATTCACCGCCACGATGTAACTGAAATATTGTCGAAAGTGGCGTTAAATACCATAACCATAACCCTCTAATAATTATTCAGATTCAGGTAAAGTGCATTTCCTATCCGACTTGACCATGAGTTACACGACGGCAGTTTCGCTATTTCAAGTTATTTCTTCTGTTCTTCAGTGATTTTTCCACGGTTTTTGGATATTTTGGAGTCTAAACGTGATAACAGTCTTACCTAAGAAGCCTACCAGAAAGAGAGAATAGTGCCAGTTAACAAAAAATTCAACGATATAAAATTATTATTCAAATGCATGACAATTTTCCATGTCAATTTTTCAATATTGTATCAAGAAACTACAGAAAATAAATAAAGTAATGAGGAGGAATGAGGAGGCAGAAATACATTTGTGCTATTGATGCATTTACTCTGACCTGGTTAACCGTTACGGAATATCTGTCACACATGAGCACTGCTATGTTCTGATTATCGTAATCATAACTTTTCCTCATTTATGACTTATCACCGGGTTCTTAACAAGAGTAATACGACGGGTGCCACATGTGGTGAAGGAACTACTTACCCTTCCGGACTACCCGAGATGAGAACATCTCCCGTTTTTAAGTGGGGTTAGCGTTGCTCAATCTTTAGTTTTATGTGTGATGTTTTGTAGATCATTGCTTGTACTTTTGTCCTTTTTCTTTTGGTCATTGTATTGTCTGTCCTTCTTCGGTTGCCTGAATATTTGATAATTAGTGGTGAACAATGCTGTTTTCTATCATATTTTTGATATGTAGACATGTAATGTATAAATTTAGCAAGTGTATAAAATAATCAACGTTTTTGAATAAAAATAAAAATAAATTAAAGAGGATGGTATTTCATTTCGCTTCCACTCTACTATATAATAATACCATTTGATGACGATTGATTGGGGAAATGTTCTAAGAAGCTACCATAACCAATAACATGATGAACGTTCTTGGTTCCGCGTCGTTTACGGAAGTCTCGACATTTTCCCTGACGCTTACCAGTGTGAAAATTATGGCACGTTTACGGAAATTTTACGGATGATTTGTGTAATCTACCAGGACATATTTTACAGTTACATTTGACGCTAAAATATAACCATTTGAATGAGCACTAATGGCTGAACAGATTTTCCCAAGTAAGTCCGGAAGATTTATGTAAAGTTTGTTGATACCAATAGGGTGATCAGAACCCATAGAGTAGGACAAAAATTGACAAAGGGAGACAAAAACACAAGCCATGATTTCTTTTAGAGAGTTGAATACAATGCAAGATAAACATCACATAATATCTGTTAAAACTCAATTTCATACAAAACAATCCTTCCTATTACCCCACCCCAACCCGCGTGGAAAAACGACACTATTTATCTTTGTGAGAGGATTTGTTTTTCTATATTTCAATTGCGCCGGTCCTTAATTCTAGCAGGATTAAGAGTCGGAGACAATATGCGAACAAACGTATATGTAGGCTTATAGAAATATGTTACGATCAGTTTGATATACAAATTAAGAAGAAAATCATTTCATCTCATTAATAAGAATTAAATTTGAATATTTAAATATCAGTCTGAGTGTGAGTGAGTGAGTGACATGTAGCTTAACGCCAACTCAGCAATTTTTCAGCTATATCATGGCGAGAACAAGTTAATTTTCAATGAAATGATGATGAGATCCGCTTTGTACTATACCAATACGCTTAGTTGGATTTTTATAGTGCTAACTTACTGAAACAACAGTCCTCGGGTAAATATGTCTACACACTCGGACATATTAGCCAGATTCCGAGCCAACAAGTCTTTGCTCGTTCTTCTTCATGCTGCGTGCTTAGCGGAGAAGCAACAAATGCCAATTTTATAGTCTTTGGTTTGACCACGATCTACCGCACTCGAGGCGAGCACGCTAACCAATACACCATCGATGCGGTTCAAATAGCAGTCTGAAGACTGAATGGAAGTTACGCATGGTTCCAGTCCTAAAAAATATTAATAATATACGTGAAAAATTGTTTTGAAAATAAGCTACGAACATGTATTTTCCTAAAAAAAAACTAACGGTCTCATCAGAAAATGTATATAAATGAACTTAAAATATTAAGAATGTTTGTTGCATAGGAGATTAATCTTTTCATCAAACTGTAAAATAAAACATTTACTAAAAAGAAATACATGTTATCTAATTCCTAAACAAGGCCAAGATTCTTTAAATGTAAGTAGCTTGAATAGGAATATAGTTAAGTGGTGTTTCAGTTTTACATGTACTTTTGTTGAATACATTTTGTCTTATTATTTTTCCCTCAAAGGGTATTTAAAGTATTAATGATCACTTAAACTTGTCACTTGGTAAAAACGACACATACAAACATTTTATGTAAACAGATCCTATCTTTGGAAAAATAAATATAATGATTGTTTCTATCATATACTGGTAATCATTTAAGATTATGTGGTTCTTTGGTTTGTTGTTGTAAGAACCTCATTTTGTGGTTAGAGTCGGATATATTATTGTAGTCAATTCTATATCCAAAATAAATTTATAAAAACATTGGGACTCCTTGGTTAGAAACCGTATCGGTGGTGTAATGGTTAGGCGTGCTCGCCTCGAGTGTGGTAGATCGTGGGTTCAAGCCCAAATCTGGTCAAATCAAAGACTATAAGATTTGTATTTGTTGCTTCTGTAACGGAGATAATTTTGGACAACTCCGTTATTATTAAAATTCGGGGGGAAAACTCCTAAACTTAAACTAAATATTATACGAAATGTTACTATACAACTTGTATTAAAAATATTGCAATGTAGAAGAATAAGTACATGCCATGATATAATCCAATAATACACGCAAAAAAAATACGGTTATCCGTTAAAATGTTCCGTACAAAGTGCCTGTCTGTTTTCCCACTTCCTTTTCTTAATTAACACAATCATTTATATCATAATTTTGTACATGACAAGACTTGCCGAAAAGAGTTAATACAATTAAATTGATACAATAAATAAAATTAATTAATCTGAACAAAGAGTGACAAATTTCAAAGCTATAAATGTTACATAATTCACGATAATGCTATTTAGCGCGACAGATTAGACCATATGTCCCAAATATAATTAAAAGAATAAAGTACGAATTAAATAAAAATTATTAATAATTTAGACAAGAATGCTAAAAATATATAAATTTGCCAAGTCCGTGAAGATAAGAAAATGTCTAATTTGATCATAATTTTATCGCTGTCATACTTCTCCGCTAAGCACGCAGCATCCTTAAGGAGAAAGATCAAAGACTGGTTGGTTACGGAATCAGGATAATGTGTCCGAGTGGGCCGACATGTCTATCCGCGGACTGTTGTTTCAATGAGCTAGCACTATTAAAAAATCCAACTTAGAAGCGTGTTCGTCTAGTACAAAGCGGACCTCATCATCATTTCACTGAAAATGAACTTGTTCTCGCCATGATATTGCCGAAAAATTACTGAGTTAGCGCTAAACAACAATTACTCACTCACTCCCTTCGCTTAGAAATAGGACATTTTTTCTTCGCTGTGGGATACAACCCCTCCGGAATGGCCCTTTGTATGCGTCGAAAATTAGTTTCTCGTGCATGCTTGGCCCTTTGTATGCGTCGAAAATTAGTTTCTCGTGCATGCTTGGCCCTTTGTATGCGTTGAAAATTAGTTTCTGGTGCATGCTTAGCCCTTTGTATGCGCCGAAAATTAGTTTCTCGTGCATGCTTGGTCCTTTGTATGCGTCGAAAATTAGTTTCTCGTGCATGCTTGGCCCTTTGTATGCGTCGATGCGTTGGAAAATTAGTTTCTCGTGCATGCCCCGCCTCTTGCACGTAAAGGACTACTTGAATCAGCTCATAATGATCAACAATTTGTTAGGAGTGGTCTTTGGTTGGCCGTTGCCAGGTAAATTTTCTCCACCCTTTTATATCATGTTCTTCTTACCATGTTTGCCATGATATAACTGAAAAATTGCTGAATTGGCGTTAAACAACAATCATTCACCTACTCTTACCATGTTGCAACTTTATCACATACACACCCCCAACGCCACATTTTGACCAACACAATTATCTGTTTGTAAATTAGAATTCTACATTTTTTATAATTAATAATCTTTCTGGCCCTTACCTAATATGATGTATTTTGCTCTAATGTATGAATCAAATATATTGTCGTTAAGGTCCATATTTAAGTACAACCAAGTAAATCTTCATAGATTTAATTCTAATTGATTTTATTTACCGTAAGCATTAATCAATGCGTCCTTGATCATGGTATATGTATACTATAAATTGATAATATCTCACCTTGTATTGCAGGTTCTGAATGTATTACCAGAATGAATTCCATTTTTTGACCGTTTCTTCACCATCTTCCAAGCCGGCCGTAGCCATTTATTTCTCTTCAATATTTATAGTAATGCCATGGGGTTAAATGCATGATTTACTATAATACACTGTCGACAGGCACAGGTTTAAATATCTGTTTATATAATGACTTTCGTCATGAAATCAATACTTATATTGTAAATATTGGTACGAATTTTTAAAACATTTAAAATTTTAGTCAGAAATAAGTTTGCTTAAAATATTTGTATCCATGGGTAGATGTGAAAGTTTGAACATACAAAAGGGGGAAGTTGTTATACTGAAGCTGTAAATCAAAGAACAGATAATATGATAGCTAAAGGAAAAAGTATCGTCCATTACACAATACACGGAAAAGCACGAATCACACAGTGCTAAAAACCGAATCTGAGTTAACATGAAATCAAGCTACTTTTTGTTGTTCGGAATGAGTTTTTACTAAACACAGAGTTGTTCCAAATGATGGTCACCTTAACATTACATTAAAAATACTACACCAGTTATTACCCTTTTATCAAGTTTTAATAAATTAATATAAGTTCCAAAAAAATACGTCCGCTTGATATTAGTCATTTCCAGATACAATTTTGGAAGGAAAAAAAGGAGATAGAGAAGAGGTAAGGATATATAATTTTTAATATTCATATCTTTAATTATTATCAGATTTGAATTTATTTATATTTTTTTATAATAAATGAAATAACTGATTTTCATCCAGATGTAATTGATCGGGAGATTGTTATATGCTATATCTTATAACTGATTTTCATCCAGATGTAATTGATCGGGAGATTGTTATATGATATATCCTTTATAAATTTATCCCCGAAAAGGATATATCATATAACAATCTCCCGATCAATTACATCTGGATGAAAATCAGTTATAAGATATATCATATAACAATCTCACGATCAATTACATCTGGATGAAAATCAGTTATTTCATTTGCTATAAAAAATATAAATAAATTCAAATCTGATGATAATTAAAGATATAAATATTTGAACACGAATAATAAATAGGTAAAACTTGTGGATAAATTGCGGTGGACGTGAAAGTAGTTGGAAATGTGGGGTAAGGGCATCTGGAGGGGTAGGAGTCTTATTATATGATATTCATGGTGCTGTTAAAGAAATTTGTTCCGATGACTTTGGGCGTATAGTCATGTGAATTAAAATAGAAAATAAAACTTTTATAATAACCAACGTGTATTGTCCAAATGATAGTGAGGTTAGAAAAACCTTTATTAGAGGTATAGATTCATATGTGACAGACGGGAGTGTAGCCGAAAAAATGCATATACTCACTGGCGATTTTAATTATGTTTTTGATAAGGAAATAGATCGTTATCCTTATCTCGTAATTACGATGATACGGGGGCGAAAGAACTTAAGACTATTATGACGAAAAATAACCTAACCGATATTTGGAGAGAGAAAAATCCGTCAGTGAAGCAATACACGTTTAGAAGAGGTAATTCTAAATCACGTATAGACTTAATATTGATAAGTGAAGAACTTTCCTGTCATATCATTAACATCAAAATAATGTTTTGTCCTTTCGGTGATCATATTAAAGTTATGAAATTAAACATATGGGACATCACTAGAGGGTTTGGTATCTGGATAATGAATTTGAATCCGATTTCTTTCGACAAGTGTTTACAAATTAGTGGGAATATTAGAAATTAGAAGAAAAAAATCTTCAAATTTTGTATTAGAATTAATATTATAAATTACTATATTTTGGTTCTCTATTCTCTTTCGTTTGTATTGCAAGACACAAACCTTTATACATTTGTAATTACGTTTAGGAGAATGTCCAAGTAACTCTCCATTCCTTAAAAATAATAGAGCCGAGACCCATTGTTTTTAAGGAATGGAGAGATACGAGGACATTCTCCAACTTAAAATCCACCCATTGTACTTTATTAATCTTATTAATGATTAATCTTGTAGCAAAAAAAAGTCTGTGTATAGTATCAACAATAACTCCGCCCCTGTCCACATTGTTCATAACTCTCCATTCCTTAAAAATAATGGAGAGTTTAGACAATAGATTTACATCACAGGTGAATTTTAAGTTAATGTATTGGTGTTTTTAAAACCTAATCCCAATGTTTATACAATACCTATATAGTAATTACAGGTATTCCCACTTGAAATTTTAAAAAGGGGAAATAGGTGGAATAAACCGATATAGCCAAGGTTAAAATTAAATCGATCACCATAGAGGCGTCTAAAAGGGGGGACATTACTGACGACAAGATAAAGTTTCTAGAAAATAAATTAGAAACTCTAAAGAATATATCAGATACCCCCAGACAATAATTGGAAGAGTTAACTGACTGAGAAAACCAAGTACGCTCATATTATGGAAATAAAACTGATACCAGAAGACATTGAGAAAAAGTTGTACGAGAAAGAGAACTATCCACTAAATATTTTTTAACCTAGAAAGGAAAAATGGGCAAAATAAATTATGGCCAAGAATCAGGGATCTAGACGGCAAATTAAAATATGATATCGATGAGATACTAGATAAACATTTTTTTTTATTCAAACAAGTGTGGACACAGAAATGTGCTGTCCAAAAGGCAAGTGTGGATGTCAATATTTCATATTATTAACTTAAAACTTAAAAAAATAAAAATTCATGGACACAAGGGTCCTGGATTTTTTTAATAAAAAAATCACCCTGGATTATTATTTTTAGTCCGGTCCTGTGTTTTTATTTAAAATTTTCATCATTTTTCTCTTTGAACTGTCGAAACATAACATTTATCTAACTGTAAAATTCACAAATAAAATTCTCTACAGAAATGTGGGATACAAATGTAGCAGAGGAACTGGTTACACATACGACATATGGACAAAAAAATCAACATGTGACGAAAAGGAAGATTTGAAAAATGACTTGACAATTAATAAAATTAAGAAAATAGTTTTTTTCGATGAAGCAATATAAATCACCTGAATTAGACGTGATAATAAATGAATTCCATCAAAGCACTTGATAGGATGGAATGGAGGTGGTTAAATTATGTTGTTGAATGTTTTGATTTTGGACAGAAATTTCGAACAATATGTTATTTAAAAGGGAGGAAAATCCTGTATAAAACAATTAGTTTCATGTCAAAATTTTTCGCAATATCCAGTTCAACCAAACCAGGATGTCCTGTTGCACCGATATTATATATTATTCAAGCAGAACCGATGGCTTGTGCTAACAGAAACACTCCAGCAATACATGGTACCAAACTACCTGACTGAGAGATTAATTTCTGCAGGTGGATCTAAACTTACCACGTGATATTACTCGGCAAGAAGGAATCGCCTTTTCAATAAATCAATACGTTACCGCCACTTCATAATGATTTTCATATCTGTCATTTTCTGAAGCTGATATCATAAAAATGCTCGAGTTAACAACATAAGTGTTATGCTTGGTGGACGTGTTCTTCAACAGACAGACGGTATTATTATGGGTACCAACTGTGCTCCACCTCTCGCTCACTTGGTCGCACGAGACAGACTTCATACAGGGGCATCTCAAACGAAAAGAAGTTAACCCGATCCTTTAATTTCACGTTCCGCTATATAGATGATGTCCTTTCATTAAATAATTCTAGATTTGGTGATTTCGTTGATCGCATCTATCCCATTGAGCTTGAAATTAAGGATACCACAGATACAGATAAGTCTGCTTCATACCTTGACCTACACCTCGAAATTGACAGTGATGGGCGGTTAAGTACGAAACTTTACGACAAAAGAGATGATTTCAATTTTCCCATTGGGAACTTTCCATTCGTATGTAGCAACATTCCAGCAGCACCTGCATACGGAGTATATATCTCTCAGTTGATACGATATTCCAGAGCTTGTGATTCCTATCAGGATTTCCTTGATAGAGGGTTGCTGCTAACAAGGAAGCTACTGAACCAATGGTTCCTCTTGGTTAAGTTGAAGTCATCACGTCGACAGTTTTACGGTCGCCACCATGACTTGGTTGACCGTTATTGAATATCTGTGTCACAAATGACCACGGATATGTTCCACTTGTCGTAAGCACTTCCCAGTCCTTTCCGTATTCATGACTTATCACCGGGTTTTTAACTAGATTAACACGACGGGTGTCACTAGTGGAGCAGGAACTGCTTACCCTTCAGGAGCACCTCAGTTCACCCCCGGTTTTTAGTGGGGTTTGTGTTACTCGATCTTTAGTTTTATATGTATGTTTTGTAGATAGTTGTTTGTCTTTTTGTACTTTTCCTTTTGGTCATTGTGTTGTCTGTCTTTCGATATACCGATTCTGATTACCCCTTTGGTATTTTCAAACTCTTCGCATAGCCGGGTTTGTAACGGTAGTAACACGACGAGTGTCACTATTGGAGCAGGAACTGCTTACCGTTCCAGACCACATGAGTTCAAGCCCGGTTTTTATTGGAGTTCGTGTTGCTTGAACTTTAGTATTTCTGTGTAATGTTTTGTGATCATTGTTAGTCCTTTTGTCCTTTTACTGGGGTAATATCCTGGACTGAGTTGCACAAACCTTATTTAAATTTAAGTGTCAATTAAAACTTAATTGACACTTAAATTAACTTGAAATGTACATATAATTAATTTACACTTAAGGTTTAATTGAGACTTAAATTTAATTGATGTTTGTGCAATCCAGTGCAACGCTACTTTCAACAATATTTCAGTTACATCGTGGCACTCAGTGTTATTGGGAGATACACCCGGAGTACCCGGCGAAAACCACCTACCTGTCGCAAGTCACTGACAAACTTTATCATATAACGTTGCATCGAGTACACATCGCCATTTATCTGTTGGCCATTGTATTGTCTGACCGTCTTCGACTTTCGGACCGCATCGGTGGCGTAATGGCAAGCGTGCTCGCCTCGAGTGTGGAAGATCGTGGTTTCGAGCACCGGTCGGATCAAAACAAAGACTATAAAATTGGTATTTGTTGCTTCTCCGCTAAGCAAGCAGCATTAAGGAGAAAGGGCAAAGACTGGTTGGCTCGGAATCAGGATAATGTGTCCGAGGACTGTTGTTTCAGTGAGCTAATACTATGAAAATCCAACTCAGCGTGTTTGTCTAGTACAAAGCGGACCTCATCATTATCTCATTGAAAAATAACTTATTCTCGCCATGATGTAGCTGAAAAATTGCTGAATTGGCGTTACACAACAATCATGCACTCACTCACTCTTCGACTTTTGGCCTCTGATTGTCCCTTTTGTATCTTGAAACTTTTCTTGCCCCATGTGAAACAAAGAGCAATGTTTTGTTGCATGTCCTACAGTCAGATCAAATAATTAGAGGAAACATGGAAATAATGTATTGTGAACAATTTGTAAAAGTTCGTCTTAACTCCCATTTGTTTTTAGGGCGTTTATGATATATTTCTACATTTAGTATTTATATAGATACACTGGTGTATAACTCGACTTTTCATATCATATAATGTTCGTTTTGTTTAACAGTAACACGACTGGTTGCACTAGTGAACCAGGAGCTGCTTACCCTCCAGTTATTAGTACGGTTTATGCTGCATAGTCCTGAGTTTTCTGTGTTAATGGACCATTGTTTGTCTTTCCGTCTTGTTTTATGTTTATTTAGCGTTGTATTGTCTATCCTACGATCTACGACTTCTGATTAACTCATTGGCATCTTCCAACTTCTTGTATCCCAGCATTCAAGGTTGTACTGCACGAATTTAAAAGCACCGTTATATGCTGACAGAACGCAAAGATGGTCGTATGTGTTAGAAAAGTTTTGAAGTATTTCCTGTTTAAGGTCAAGGTATAAAACCTTAGTTCATGCTTGAAGTGCATAATGCACGAAAGCTTATAAGATGCTGAGAACAAAAGGGGTGCACACAATTAAACTTTTCAAACCATTCAGATCTACAACTGAGTCATATATGTTTGAAATGGTCTACTGTGTTGAAAATCGGATTAATATTATGTGATATATATAAGAGAAAATGTCAGCTTTATTACACAATCTGAAGTCATCAGCCAAACATACAGATACATTTTACCTTTATATTTGAAAATTAATCATTGCAAGACCAAGTAAAGTTTGAAGACAATAATGAGGTAATCAGAAATCGTAAATCACAGGAGGACAGATAATACAACGGAAAGAAGGAAAATGACAAACATCTACAAAACACTATACAGAAAACGTACAATTTAGCAACACGATCGAACCACATGAAAACACGTGGGTGAACTTAAGTTACTCTGAGGGTAAGAAGCTTCTTATCCACTAGTGACACCCGTCGTGTTCATCTTGTTAAAAAATCGGGTGACAATTCATGAAAGAAGACGGGATTGTGAAATATTGAACAGCAACAAACCTTTTGAATTTTTTTATTGGATGGATATTGCCAGAAGAATGTAATTATGCTAACAAATGGTTGGTGAAAGATGTGTTTTGCTCTTTAGATATAAAACATTAATTATGTCTCGCCTTCGAACGAAGGGAGACATATTGTTTTAGTGTGATTTTTTCTTCCGCTTCTTCTGCTTCTTTTCAGCGAAGCTTGTCCGGACCATAACATTTTTTGTCTTTCCAGATAGGTCAATTATATTTCGTATGTGGGTGCATGACCATAAGGCGGTGTGTCGCATACCATAATGACCTTTGTGGGACCTGATCAAATAATTGTTTTTAAATAGTATTTTCTTGTCCGGGCCATAACATTTTTGTCTTTCGAGATAGGTCAATGATATTTGGTATGTGGGTGCATGACCATAAGGCGGTGTGTCGCGTACCGTAATGACCTTCGTGAGACCTTGACCTTTGACCTCAAGGTCAAATAACTGTTTTTTTAAATAGTATTTTCTTGTCCGGGCCATAACATTTTTGTCTTTCGAGATAGGTCAATGATATTTGGTGTGTGAGTGCATGACCATAAGGCGGTGTGTCGCGTACCATAATGACCTTCGTGGGACCTTGACCTTTGACCTCAAGGTCAAATAATTGTTTTTTAAATAGTATTTATTTGGTATGTGGGTGCATGACCATAAGGCGGTGTGTCGCATACCGTAATGACCTTCGTGGGACCTTGACCTTTGACTTCAAGGTCAAATAACTGGTTTTTTAAATAGTATTTTCTTTTCCGGGCCATAACATATTTGTCTTTCGAGATAGGTCAATGCTATTTGGTGTGTGAGTGCATGACCATAAGGCGGTCTGTCGCGTACCATAATGATCTTCGTGGGACCTTGACCTTTGACCTCAAGGTCAAATAATTGTTTTTTGAATAGTATTTTCTTGTCCGGGTCATAACATTTTTGTCTTTCGAGATAGGTCAATTATATTTGGTATGTGGGTGCATGACCATAAGGCGGTGTGTCGCGTACCATAATGACCTTCGTGGGACCTTGACCTTTGACCTTAAGGTCAAATATTTGTTTTTTTAAATAGTATTTTCTTGTCCGGGCCATAACATTTTTGTCTTTCGAGATAGGTCAATGATATTTGGTATGTGGGTGCATAACCATAAGGCGGTGTGTCACGTATCGTAATGACCTTCGTGGGACCTTGACCTTTGACCTCAATGTCAAATAATTGTTTTTTAAATAGTATTTTCTTCTCCGGGCCATAACATTTTTGTCTTTCGAGATAGGTCAATGATATTTGGTATGTGGGTGCATGACCATAAAGTGATGTGTCGCGTACCGTAATGACCTTCGTGGGACTTTGACCTCAAGGTCAAATAATTGTTTTTTTAATAGTATTTTCTTGCCTGGGTCATAACATTTTTGTCTCGAGATAGGTTGTTGTACGGATGGCCACATTAAGGGGAGACATAAGTTTTAGGTATCTAAAACAGTTCTTCCTAGTTTTACTAATGGGATTATAGCATATGTAAAAGTATGTTCCTTTTTAACAAACGGGTATTTTGAGCTTACAAAATATTTCATAGAATGGCATAAATAAAATGTGCAATTATTTTTAAGGGTAATTTATAAGGACTATTTTGAGCCCAAATTTGAATGTTTTCAGTTGTATTTTAATACCCTTTAGAGGGATGATACATGACCTATAACTACATATTTTCAGGAGATGTCGATGATGCTATTCTTAAGAGTAGAGGTTCCCCTGGTATGCAGATCTTAAAGTGGAATGTTATTCTGACAGAACGTTTGAGATAAAAAAAAGAAAAAGAAAACAGTCTGAAGATACCAAAGGGGTAACCAAGAATCCCACAATCGAAGGACAGACAACACAATGGCTAAAAGAAAAAGGACAAACAACGATCCACAAAGCACTACACAGAAAATTGCAAGGTAGGCTAAGCAATTTACAAATTAGGTAAAACGTTGTGAATAGATAAGTGTTTTTATTCAATACACTGCACTCAGAGGTCGAAACCGAAATTCAGGATGAATGGTGTTATCTTCAGTGAAGAAAAAAAACATCTGTGTCACGAAAACAAATTGTCACACAAAGTAAAAATTGAACACGGATATATAGATCAAATAGCCGGAATACAAATTAGACATAAAATATAGGATATGAAATGAAAAACAAATGTTTAGTTTTACATTTAAATTTGTTTATTCGGTATACAAATAAAGGCATATTTAAATAACAATCAAATATAGGCCACACATGCGCGCTGAGCTAAAAAAAAAAAGAAAAAAAAAAGCATCTATTTTCAGAAAATTCTTCATGGTTAGCGATTTTTTATTATTGTTTATCTAAAAATTGTTGAAATTAATGAAGTTAAAATTAAATAAATCCTAATCAAGTCTTATCATAATTAAACTCTTATAAACATGGCTTTGTTTACCTTTCGTACGTTCACTGTCTCCATGTTTATCTCCCTTTATCTCCGATCCGACTGGCTGCGTTCAACTGCTAATTTCGTTGTTAATCATTTAAAGTTGTTTATTTGCAATAAAATTTATATTGAACCTTGTCAATAAAATTCTTTTCGGTATTTTAAGCCACATTTTCAACCACAATTTCGCTATCCATCTCTTAATTCCCAATTTTACCATTTTTAAAATTCCGTAGGAGATTGATCACCTTGACCTCCTCGAATTTTAAAATGACCATATTTGTCCTATTAGAATCGAAATAATTCATGCCGGCCATACTTTATTGTTATTCAAATATGGGTAGGCATTATATTCATGAATATTTAACCCCCGCCGGCATGAATTATTTCTTAATTAACCTAGTAACTTTGAGATCCAGCGGGACAGATATATTGTATGGTTGTCACCTGCTTAGATGTTTGTATAATATACTTTATTTCCTGTGACTGTATGATGAATTCTTCATCATCCTATACAATATATTAAAAATTGCTGAGTTAGATTGCTGTCAAATTATAATATTAAGTATATATGTACCATCTACACACGCTTAAGACACAAGTCTTATGTCTATCTCTAGATTTTCCCTACGAGACATGATAACACTTCGACTATTGAAGCTATATTTTTTACATAACGGATGTGGTCGAGTGGTCTGGGGCGTTGGACATAAGGCTAAGCGATTGGTGCTGTAGTGTATCAATGGTATGAGTTCAAATCCCGTCGAGGGAAGAACAACAATTTGACAGCTCAAAGATCTAATTCTAACACTGTTTGGTTTAATTTTCAGACGTATATATATGATTGTTGATCGAAATTTTTTGTCAATACGTTTTTTGTAAAATCTTTATCGGTATCGTTGCACAATCTTCTAGACTTCTATAATTTATTTTGCTTGTGCTGCATCGTCATGTTTCGACGATCTGTTACTCATTAAGTTCTCTGGTTGGTATATTCCCTTAGACTTTTTATATATATATATATATATATACACAAATGTTCTCATAATTAAATATCAGTCAGCTGATGAATTTGCAAATTTAATATTAATTAAAAAATATAATATAATTAATATTATAAATGAATTATATTTGATTATTATATTGTTTGTAATGTTTTACATCTGTTTATTTGCAATACATGTGAAATATTTTATTTTAATTTCACAAAATGAGATTAAAATACATGTACATTGTATGTAATTTATTTCTTCATTACTCCTCTCTTTTATTTTATTGTATTTCTATATCTATATACATGTATATACATATATTTTTTAAACCAAAAACATTACAATGTATGTTCGATGCTTGTAATGAATATTTTGGAAATGGCGTTTCCGCTTTAATGCAAAAAATAATCCTACATATTGCAGTTATCACTAAACCAACGAGAGAAAAACCAGATATAATTAACATATAGGTTACGATAAAATATCCTGATCTGATAACTATTATCATCTTGGTATAGAAATGAACTCTCATTTCAAAGCTACAGAACAAACAACTAATGCTTGTAGAAAAGGTTTGAAATGCCTTTTTTGCCATTAATGGTATCATGTTTTAACTCAACAAAACCATGCGTGTTAGTCAACTATATAAATCTGTCGTCTTACCCACTGTCTTATACGGCTGTGAAATGTAGAACAATTTAAAATCACTAGACTTAACAAAACTTAATATATTTCAACATTTTATTGTAAGGAGAATTCAAAGCTTAAGAACTTGTACAAGATCTGACATGTGGCAAAGCTTACTTGGAATCCATCCTACTAGATTAACACGACGGGTGCCACAAGAATAGCAGGTACTGTTTACCCTTCCGGAACACCTAAGGTCATCCCCGGTTTTTAGTGGGGTTCGTGTTACTCGATCTTTAGTTTTATGTGTATCTGTAGATCGTTGTTTGTCCTTTCATACTTTTCTTTTGACCATTGTATTGTCTTTTCTTCTTCGATTTAAGGATTCTGATTACCCCTTCTGTATCTTCAAACTCTTCTTATCCTACACTAACACTAGGAAACTGTTATTTTTACAGAAACTATGTTCTCTAGATGATAATTTCCAAACGAAAATAATATTTATTACCAGAATATTTTTGCATTTTGCATTATTCCAGATATCATTGGAATCTTATGCCAGTATGAATTGAGCGACTATCTAGCAGAATACTTACTTGAGGGGATTTTCCCGCCAAAGCAATTGTAGTAATCTATCGCTTATGATGCTGTAAATGAAACACACTCGAACGAGTAGTCGCCTGACAATGATATCCTTCGATTTAAAAACATTAATGGATCTGTTAAACTTGCTAATGTATGGAAGTATTCGAAATCTTCAAGAGACATACAAAATCCTTTTTTATTGTGAAACTTATGACTGACCTTCCAAATAACATTGAAGGTGTACGTGTCGTAGTATGTAACAGACATTTTCTGACATATTTGTTCATTCTTCGCACTCAAGCCCTCCAAGAAGCTTGGTGGGATATGATTATCGAGTATTTTAACCTTGACTTGTATGTTGAAATAAGTCAATACGACAACGAACAAAGATACAAAATCCTACTTGGGAAAACACTTTCTACTTTCATTAATGAATTTGACTACGAGAAATTTCTAATGTTGTGTCATTGCCATGTTATACATTGCACCACCGAATATAACTATGTTCTAAGCTCATTGTCATACCTAACATTTATTACATATCTGCATTTATATACTTTTGTATTATACTACATAGACCATTATACTTATTTATTTGTATGTTTGTAATTTTTCTTATAATTAGTTATAATATGGTATATTGTATCACTAATGAAAACGTAGATATCCAATTTAGTGCGTATGATGTATAATAACCATCATCAGGTATAATAACCATCATCAGGTATAATAACCATCATCAGGTATAATAACCATCATCAGGTATAATAGCCATCATCAGGTATATCATCAGGTATAATAACCATCATCAGGTATAATAACCATCATCAGGTATATCATCAGGTATAATAACCATCATCAGGTATAATAACCATCATCAGGTATAATAACCATCATCAGGTATAATAACCATCATCAGGTATAATAACCATCATCAGGTATAATAACCATCATCAGGTATAATAACCATCATCAGGTATAATAGCCGTCATCAGGTATATCATCAGGTATAATAACCATCATCAGGTATAATAACCATCATCAGGTATAATAACCATCATCAGGTATAATAACCATCATCAGGTATAATAGCCATCATCAGGTATAATAACCATCATCAGGTATAATAAACATCATCAGGTATAATAACCATCATCAGGTATAATAACCATCATCAGGTATAATAAACATCATCAGGTATAATAACCATCATCAGGTATAATAACCATCATCAGGTATAATAACCATCATCAGGTATAATAACCATCATCAGGTATATCATCAGGTATAATAACCATCATCAGGTATAATAACCATCATCAGGTATAATAACCATCATCAGGTATAATAGCCATCATCAGGTATAATAACCATCATCAGGTATAATAAACATCATCAGGTATAATAACCATCATCAGGTATAATAACCATCATCAGGTATAATAGCCATCATCAGGTATAATAACCATCATCAGGTATAATAACCATCATCAGGTATAATAACCATCATCAGGTATAATAACCATCATCAGGTATAATAACCATCATCAGGTATAATAACCATCATCAGGTATATCATCAGGTATAATAACCATCATCAAGTATAATAACCATCATCAGGTATAATAACCATCATCAGGTATAATAACCATCATCAGGTATAATAACCATCATCAGGTATAATAACCATCATCAGGTATAATAACCATCATCAGGTATAATGGCCATCATCAGGTATATCATCAGGTATATCATCAGGTATAATAACCATCATCAGGTATAATAACCATCATCAGGTATAATAACCATCATCAGGTATAATAACCATCATCAGGTATAATAACCATCATCAGGTATAATAGCCATCATCAGGTATAATAACCATCATCAGGTATAATAACCATCATCAGGTATAATAACCATCATCAGGTATAATAGCCATCATCAGGTATAATAACCATCATCAGGTATAATAACCATCATCAGGTATAATAACCATCATCAGGTATAATAACCATCATCAGGTATAATAACCATCATCAGGTATAATAACCATCATCAGGTATAATAACCATCATCAGGTATAATAACCATCATCAGGTATAATAACCATCATCAGGTATAATAACCATCATCAGGTATAATAACCATCATCAGGTATAATAACCATCATCAGGTATAATAACCATCATCAGGTATAATAACCATCATCAGGTATAATAGCCATCATCAGGTATATCATCAGGTATAATAACCATCATCAGGTATAATAACCATCATCAGGTATATCATCAGGTATAATAACCATCATCAGGTATAATAACCATCATCAGGTATATCATCAGGTATAATAACCATCATCAGGTATAATAACCATCATCAGGTATATCATCAGGTATAATAACCATCATCAGGTATAATAACCATCATCAGGTATAATAACCATCATCAGGTATAATAACCATCATCAGGTATAATAACCATCATCAGGTATAATAGCCATCATCAGGTATAATAACCATCATCAGGTATAATAACCATCATCAGGTATAATAACCATCATCAGGTATAATAGCCATCATCAGGTATATCATCAGGTATAATAACCATCGTCAGGTATAATAACCATCATGAGGTATAATAACCATCATCAGGTATAATAACCATCATCAGGTATAATAACCATCATCAGGTATAATAACCATCATCAGGTATAATAACCATCATCAGGTATATCATCAGGTATAATAACCATCATCAGGTATAATAACCATCATCAGGTATAATAACCATCATCAGGTATAATAACCATCATCAGGTATAATAACCATCATCAGGTATATCATCAGGTATAATAACCATCATCAGGTATAATAACCATCATCAGGTATAATAACCATCATCAGGTATAATAACCATCATCAGGTATAATAACCATCATCAGGTATAATAACCATCATCAGGTATATCATCAGGTATAATAACCATCATCAGGTATAATAACCATCATCAGGTATATCATCAGGTATAATAACCATCATCAGGTATAATAACCATCATCAGGTATATCATCAGGTATAATAACCATCATCAGGCATAATAACCATCATCAGGTATAATAGCCAGCATCAGGTATATCATCAGGTATAATAACCATCATCAGGTATAATAACCATCATCAGGTATATCATCAGGTATAATAACCATCATCAGGTATATCATCAGGTATAATAACCATCATCAGGTATAATAACCATCATCAGGTATAATAACCATCATCAGGTATAATAACCATCATCAGGTATAATAGCCATCATCAGGTATATCATCAGGTATAATAACCATCGTCAGGTATAATAACCATCATCAGGTATAATAACCATCATCAGGTATAATAACCATCATCAGGTATAATAACCATCATCAGGTATATCATCAGGTATAATAACCATCATCAGGTATAATAACCATCATCAGGTATAATAACCATCATCAGGTATAATAGCCAGCATCAGGTATATCATCAGGTATAATAACCATCGTCAGGTATAATAACCATCATCAGGTATAATAACCATCATCAGGTATAATAACCATCATCAGGTATATCATCAGGTATAATAGCCAGCATCAGGTATATCATCAGGTATAATAACCATCATCAGGTATAATAACCATCATCAGGTATAATAACCATCATCAGGTATAATAGCCAGCATCAGGTATATCATCAGGTATAATAACCATCATCAGGTATAATAACCATCATCAGGTATATCATCAGGTATAATAACCATCATCAGGTATAATAAACATCATCAGGTATAATAACCATCATCAGGTATAATAACCATCATCAGGTATAATAAACATCATCAGGTATAATAACCATCATCAGGTATAATAACCATCATCAGGTATAATAACCATCATCAGGTATAATAACCATCATCAGGTATATCATCAGGTATAATAACCATCATCAGGTATAATAACCATCATCAGGTATATCATCAGGTATAATAGCCATCATCAGGTATAATAACCATCATCAGGTATAATAACCATCATCAGGTATAATAACCATCATCAGGTATAATAACCATCATCAGGTATAATAACCATCATCAGGTATAATAACCATCATCAGGTATAATAGCCATCATCAGGTATAATAACCATCATCAGGTATAATAACCATCATCAGGTATATCATCAGGTATAATAAACATCATCAGGTATAATAACCATCATCAGGTATAATAACCATCATCAGGTATAATAACCATCATCAGGTATAATAGCCATCATCAGGTATAATAACCATCATCAGGTATAATAACCATCATCAGGTAAATCATCAGGTATAATAACCATCATCAGGTATAATAACCATCATCAGGTATAATAACCATCATCAGGTATAATAACCATCATCAGGTATAATAGCCATCATCAGGTATAATAACCATCATCAGGTATAATAGCCATCATCAGGTATATCATCAGGTATAATAACCATCATCAGGTATAATAACCATCATCAGGTAAAATAACCATCATCAGGTATAATAGCCATCATCAGGTATAATAACCATCATCAGGTATAATAACCATCATCAGGTATAATAACCATCAGCAGGTATAATAACCATCATCAGGTATAATAGCCATCATCAGGTATATCATCAGGTATAATAACCATCATCAGGTATAATAACCATCATCAGGTATAATAACCATCATCAGGTATAATAGCCATCATCAGGTATAATAGCCATCATCAGGTATAATAACCATCATCAGGTATAATAACCATCATCAGGTATAATAACCATCATCAGGTATATCATCAGGTATAATAACCATCATCAGGTATAATAACCATCATCAGGTATATCATCAGGTATAATAACTATCATCAGGTATAATAACCATCATCAGGTATAATAACCATCATCAGGTATAATAACCATCATCAGGTATAATAACCATCATCAGGTATAATAGCCATCATCAGGTATATCATCAGGTATAATAACCATCATCAGGTATAATAACCATCATCAGGTATAATAGCCATCATCAGGTATATCATCAGGTATAATAACCATCATCAGGTATAATAGCCATCATCAGGTATAATAATCATCATCAGGTACAATAACCATCATCAGGTATAATAGCCATCATCAGGTATATCATCAGGTATAATAACCATCATCAGGTATAATAACCATCATCAGGTATATCATCAGGTATAATAGCCATCATCAGGTATAATAACCATCATCAGGTATAATAACCATCATCAGGTATAATAACCATCATCAGGTATAATAACCATCATCAGGTATAATAACCATCATCAGGTATAATAACCATCATCAGGTATAATAGCCACCATCAGGTATATCATCAGGTATAATAACCATCATCAGGTATAATAACCATCATCAGGTATATCATCAGGTATAATAACCATCATCAGGTATAATAGCCATCATCAGGTATAATAACCATCATCAGGTATAATAACCATCATCAGGTATAATAACAATCATCAGGTATAATAACCATCATCAGGTATAATAACCATCATCAGGTATAATAACCATCATCAGGTATAATAACCATCATCAGGTATAATAACCATCATCAGGTGTAATAGCCATCATCAGGTATAATAACCATCATCAGATATATCATCAGGTATAATAACCATCATCAGGTATAATAACCATCATCAGGTATAATAGCCATCATCAGGTATATCATCAGGTATAATAACCATCATCAGGTATAATAGCCATCATCAGGTATATCATCAGGTATAATAATCATCATCAGGTATAATAACCATCATCAGGTATAATAGCCATCATCAGGTATATCATCAGGTATAATAACCATCATCAGGTATAATAACCATCATCAGATATAATAACCATCATCAGGTATAATAACCATCATCAGGTGTAATAGCCATCATCAGGTATAATAACCATCATCAGATATATCATCAGGTATAATAACCATCATCAGGTATAATAACCATCATCAGGTATAATAGCCATCATCAGGTATATCATCAGGTATAATAACCATCATCAGGTATAATAACCATCATCAGGTATAATAGCCATCATCAGGTATATCATCAGTTATAATAACCATCATCAGGTATAATAACCATCATCAGGTATAATAACCATCATCAGGTATAATAGCCATCATCAGGTATAATAACCATCATCAGGTATAATAACCATCATCAGATATAATAGCCATCATCAGGTATATCATCAGGTATAATAACCATCATCAGGTATAATAACCATCATCAGGTATAATAACCATCATCAGGTATAATAACCATCATCAGGTATAATAGCCATCATCAGGTATATCATCAGGTATAATAACCATCATCAGGTATAATAACCATCATCAGGTATAATAACCATCATCAGGTATAATAGCCATCATCAGGTATAATAACCATCATCAGGTATAATAGCCATCATCAGATATAATAACCATCATCCGGTATAATAACCATCATCAGGTATAATAACCATCATCAGGTATAATAGCCATCATCAGGTATAATAACCATCATCAGGTATAATAACCATCATCAGGCATAATAGCCATCATCAGGTATATCATCAGGTATAATAACCATCATCAGGTATAATAACCATCATCAGGTATAATAACCATCATCAGGTATAATAGCCATCATCAGGTATAATAACCATCATCAGGTATAATAACCATCATCAGGTATAATAACCATCATCAGGTATAATAACCATCATCAGGTATAATAACCATCATCAGGTATAATAGCCATCATCAGGTATAATAACCATCATCAGGTATAATAACCATCATCAGGTATAATCACCATCATCAGGTATAATAACCATCATCAGGTATAATAGCCATCATCAGGTATAATAACCATCATCAGGTATAATAACCATCATCAGGTATAATAGCCATCATCCGGTATATCATCAGGTATAATAACCATCATCAGGTATAATAACCATCATCAGGTATAATAATCATCATCAGGTATAATAACCATCATCAGGTATAATAACCATCATCATGTATAATAGCCATCATCAGGTATAATAACCATCATCAGGTATAATAACCATCATCAGGTATAATAGCCATCATCAGGTATATCATCAGGTATAATAACCATCATCAGGTATAATAACCATCATCAGGTATAATAACCATCATCAGGTATAATAACCATCATCAGGTATAATAACCATCATCAGGTATAATAACCATCATCAGGTATAATAACCATCATCAGGTATAATAGCCATCATCAGGTATAATAACCATCATCAGGTATAATAACCATCATCAGGTATAATAACCATCATCAGGTATAATAACCATCATCAGGTATAATAACCATCATCAGGTATAATAGCCATCATCAGGTATAATAACCATCATCAGGTATAATAGCCATCATCAGGTATATCATCAGGTATAATAACCATCATCAGGTATAATAACCATCATCAGGTATAATAACCATCATCAGGTATAATAACCATCATCAGGTATAATAACCATCATCAGGTATAATAGCCATCATCAGGTATAATAACCATCATCAGGTATAATAACCATCATCAGGTATAATAACCATCATCAGGTATAATAACCATCATCAGGTATAATAGCCATCATCAGGTATAATAACCATCATCAGGTATAATAACCATCATCAGGTATAATAACCATCATCAGGTATAATAACCATCATCAGGTATAATAACCATCATCAGGTATAATAGCCATCATCAGGTATAATAACCATCATCAGGTATAATAACCATCATCAGGTATAATAGCCATCATCAGGTATATCATCAGGTATAATAACCATCATCAGGTATAATAACCATCATCAGGTATAATAGCCATCATCAGGTATAATAACCATCATCAGGTATAATAACCATCATCAGGTATAATAGCCATCATCAGGTATATCATCAGGTATAATAACCATCATCAGGTATAATAACCATCATCAGGTATAATAACCATCGTCAGGTATAATAGCCATCATCAGGTATATCATCAGGTATAATAACCATCATCAGGTATAATAACCATCTTCAGGTATAATAACCATCATCAGGTATAATAACCATCATCAGGTATAATAACCATCATCAGGTATAATAACCATCATCAGGTATAATAGCCATCATCAGGTATAATAGCCATCATCAGGTATAATAGCCATCATCAGGTATAATAACCATCATCAGGTATAATAACCATCGTCAGGTATAATAGCCATCATCAGGTATAATAGCCATCATCAGGTATAATAGCCATCATCAGGTATAATAGCCATCATCAGGTATAATAACCATCATCAGGTATAATAACCATCTTCAGGTATAATAACCATCATCAGGTATAATAACCATCATCAGGTATAATAAACATCATCAGGTATAATAACCATCATCAGGTATAATAACCATCATCCGGTATAATAGCCATCATCAGGTATAATAACCATCATCAGGTATAATAACCATCGTCAGGTATAATAGCCATCATCAGGTATATCATCAGGTATAATAACCATCATCAGGTATAATAACCATCTTCAGGTATAATAACCATCATCAGGTATAATAACCATCATCAGGTATAATAACCATCATCAGGTATAATAACCATCATCAGGTATAATAACCATCATCAGGTATATCATCAGGTATAATAACCATCATCAGGTATAATAACCATCATCAGGTATATCATCAGGTATAATAGCCATCATCAGGTATATCATCAGGTATAATAACCATCATCAGGTATATCATTAGGTATAATAGCCATCATCAGGTATAATAACCATCATCAGGTATATCATCAGGTATAATAACCATCATCAGGTATAATAACCATCATCAGGTATAATAACCATCATCAGGTATAATAACCATCATCAGGTATAATAGCCATCATCAGGTATATCATCAGGTATAATAACCATCATCAGGTATAATAACCATCATCAGGTATATTAACCATCATCAGGTATAATAGCCATCATCAGATAAATCATCAGGTATAATAACCATCATCAGGTATATCATCAGGTATAATAACCATCATCAGGTATAATAGCCATCATCCGGTATAATAACCATCATCAGGTATAATAACCATCATCAGGTATAATAACCATCATCAGGTATAATAACCATCATCAGGTATATCATCAGGTATAATAACCATCATCAGGTATAATAACCATCATCAGGTATATCATAAGGTATAATAACCATCATCCGGTATAATAACCATCATCAGGTATAATAACCATCATCAGGTATATCATCAGGTATAATAACCATCATCATATATAATAACCATCATCAGGTATAATAACCATCATCAGGTATATCATCAGGTATAATAGCCATCATCAGGTATATCATCAGGTATGATAACCATCATCAGGTATATCATCAGGTATAATAGCCATCATCAGGTATAATAACCATCATCAGGTATATCATCAGGTATAATAACCATCATCAGGTATAATAACCATCATCAGTTATAATAACCATCATCAGGTATAATAACCATCATCCGGTATAATAACCATCATCAGGTATAATAACCATCATCAGGTATAATAGCCATCATCAGGTATATCATCAGGTATAATAACCATCATCAGGTATAATAACCATCATCAGGTATAATAACCATCATCAGGTATAATAGCCATCATCAGGTATAATAGCCATCATCAGGTATAATAACCATCATCAGGTATAATAGCCATCATCAGGTATAATAACCATCATCAGGTATAATAGCCATCATCAGGTATAATAGCCATCATCAGGTATAATAACCATCATCAGGTATAATAACCATCATCAGGTATAATAGCCATCATCAGGTATAATAACCATCATCAGGTATAATAACCATCATCAGGTATAATAGCCATCATCAGATAAATCATCAGGTATAATAACCATCATCAGGTATAATAACCATCATCAGGTATATCATCAGGTATAATAACCATCATCAGGTATAATAACCATCATCAGGTATAATAACCATCATCAGGTATAATAGCCATCATCCGGTATAATAACCATCATCAGGTATAATAACCATCATCAGGTATAATAACCATCATCAGGTATATCATAAGGTATAATAACCATCATCAGGTATAATAACCATCATCAGGTATATCATCAGGCATAATAACCATCATCAGGTATAATAACCATCATCAGGTATAATAACCATCATCAGGTATAATAACCATCATCAGGTATATCATCAGGTATAATAACCATCATCAGGTATATCATCAGGTATAATAACGTTCATCAGGTATAATAACCATCATCAGGTATAATAACCATCATCAGGTATAATAACCATCATCAGATATATCATCAGGTATAATAGCCATCATCAGGTATAATAACCATCATCAGGTATAATAACCATCTTCAGGTATAATAACCATCATCAGGTATAATAACCATCATCAGGTATAATAAACATCATCAGGTATAATAACCATCATCAGGTATAATAACCATCATCCGGTATAATAGCCATCATCAGGTATAATAACCATCATCAGGTATAATAACCATCGTCAGGTATAATAGCCATCATCAGGTATATCATCAGGTATAATAACCATCATCAGGTATAATAACCATCTTCAGGTATAATAACCATCATCAGGTATAATAACCATCATCAGGTATAATAACCATCATCAGGTATAATAACCATCATCAGGTATATCATCAGATATAATAACCATCATCAGGTATAATAACCATCATCAGGTATAATAACCATCATGAGGTATATCATCAGGTATAATAGCCATCATCAGGTATATCATCAGGTATAATAACCATCATCAGGTATATCATCAGGTATAATAGCCATCATCAGGTATAATAACCATCATCAGGTATATCATCAGGTATAATAACCATCATCAGGTATATCATCAGGTATAATAACCATCATCAGGTATAATAACCATCATCAGGTATAATAACCATCATCAGGTATAATAGCCATCATCAGGTATATCATCAGGTATAATAACCATCATCAGGTATAATAACCATCATCAGGTATGTTAACCATCATCAGGTATAATAGCCATCATCAGATAAATCATCAGGTATAATAACCATCATCAGGTATATCATCAGGTATAATAACCATCATCAGGTATAATAGCCATCATCCGGTATAATAACCATCATCAGGTATAATAACCATCATCAGGTATAATAACCATCATCAGGTATAATAACCATCATCAGGTATATCATCAGGTATAATAACCATCATCAGGTATAATAACCATCATCAGGTATATCATCAGGTATAATAACCATCATCCGGTATAATAACCATCATCAGGTATAATAACCATCATCAGGTATATCATCAGGTATAATAACCATCATCAGGTATAATAACCATCATCAGGTATAATAACCATCATCAGGTATATCATCAGGTATAATAGCCATCATCAGGTATATCATCAGGTATAATAACCATCATCAGGTATATCATCAGGTATAATAGCCATCATCAGGTATAATAACCATCATCAGGTATATCATCAGGTATAATAACCATCATCAGGTATAATAACCATCATCAGGTATAATAACCATCATCAGGTATAATAACCATCATCCGGTATAATAACCATCATCAGGTATAATAACCATCATCAGGTATAATAGCCATCATCAGGTATATCATCAGGTATAATAACCATCATCAGGTATAATAACCATCATCAGGTATAATAACCATCATCAGGTATAATAGCCATCATCAGGTATAATAGCCATCATCAGGTATAATAACCATCATCAGGTATAATAACCATCATCAGGTATAATAACCATCATCAGGTATAATAGCCATCATCAGGTATAATAACCATCATCAGGTATAATAACCATCATCAGGTATAATAGCCATCATCAGGTATAATAACCATCATCAGGTATAATAACCATCATCAGGTATAATAGCCATCATCAGATAAATCATCAGGTATAATAACCATCATCAGGTATAATAACCATCATCAGGTATATCATCAGGTATAATAACCATCATCAGGTATAATAACCATCATCAGGTATAATAACCATCATCAGGTATAATAGCCATCATCCGGTATAATAACCATCATCAGGTATAATAACCATCATCAGGTATAATAACCATCATCAGGTATATCATCAGGTATAATAACCATCATCAGGTATATCATCAGGTATAATAACCATCATCAGGTATAATAACCATCATCAGGTATAATAACCATCATCAGGTATAATAACCATCATCAGGTATATCATCAGGTATAATAACCATCATCAGGTATATCATCAGGTATAATAACCATCATCAGGTATAATAACCATCATCAGGTATAATAACCATCATCAGATATATCATCAGGTATAATAGCCATCATCAGGTATATCATCAGGTATAATAACCATCATCAGGTATAATAGCCATCATCAGGTATATCATCAGGTATAATAACCATCATCAGGTATAATAACCATCATCAGGTATAATAGCCATCATCAGATATATCATCAGGTATAATAACCATCATCAGGTATAATAACCATCATCAGGTATATCATCAGGAATAATAACCATCATCAGGTATAATAACCATTATCAGGTATAATAACCATCATCAGGTATAATAACCATCATCAGGTATAATAACCATCATCAGGTATAATAACCATCATCAGGTATAATAGCCATCATCAGGTATATCATCAGGTATAATAACCATCATCAGGTATAATAACCATCATCAGGTATAATAACCATCATCAGGTATATCATCAGGTATAATAACCATCATCAGGTATAATAACCATCATCAGGTATAATAGCCATCATCAGGTATATCATCAGGTATAATAACCATCATCAGGTATAATAACCATCATCAGGAATATCATCAGGTATAATAACCATCATCAGGTATAATAACCATCATCAGGTATAATAGCCATCATCAGGTATATCATCAGGTATAATAACCATCATCAGGTATAATAACCATCATCAGGAATATCATCAGGTATAATAACCATCATCAGGTATAATAACCATCATCAGGTATATCATCAGGTATAATAACCATCATCAGGTATAATAACCATCATCAGGTATAATAACCATCATCAGGTATAATAACCATCATCAGGTATAATAGCCATCATCAGGTATAATAACCATCATCAGGTATAATAGCCATCATCAGGTATATCATCAGGTATAATAACCATCATCAGGTATAATAACCATCATCAGGTATAATAACCATCATCAGGTATAATAACCATCATCAGGTATAATAACCATCATCAGATATATCATCAGGTATAATAACCATCATCAGGTATAATAACCATCATCAGGTATAATAGCCATCATCAGGTATATCATCAGTTATAATAACCATCATCAGGTATAATAACCATCATCAGGTATAATAACCATCATCAGGTATAATAGCCATCATCAGGTATATCATCAGGTATAATAACCATCATCCGGTATAATAACCATCATCAGGTATAATAGCCATCATCAGGTATAATAACCATCATCAGGTATAATAACCATCATCAGGTATAATAGCCATCATCAGGTATAATAACCATCATCAGGTATAATAACCATCATCAGGTATAATAGCCATCATCAGGTATAGCATCAGGTATAATAACCATCATCAGGTATAATAACCATCATAAGGTATAATAACCATCATCAGGTATAATAACCATCATCAGGTATAATAGCCATCATCAGATATATCATCAGGTATAATAACCATCATCAGGTATAATAACCATCATCAGGTATAATAACCATCATCAGGTATAATAGCCATCATCAGGTATAATAACCATCATCAGGTATAATAGCCATCATCAGATATAATAACCATCATCCGGTATAATAACCATCATCAGGTATAATAACCATCATCAGGTATAATAGCCATCATCAGGTATAATAACCATCATCAGGTATAATAACCATCATCAGGTATAATAGCCATCATCAGGTATATCATCAGGTATAATAACCATCATCATATATCATCAGGTATAATAACCATCATCAGGTATAATAACCATCATCAGGTATAATAGCCATCATCAGGTATAATAACCATCATCAGGTATAATAACCATCATCAGGTATAATAACCATCATCAGGTATAATAACCATCATCAGGTATAATAACCATCATCAGGTATAATCATCAGGTATAATACCATCATCAGGTATAATAACCATCATCAGGTATAATAACCATCATCAGGTATAATAACCATCATCAGGTATAATAACCATCATCAGGTATAATAAGCCATCATCAGGTATAATAACCATCATCAGGTATAATAACCATCATCAGGTATAATAGCCATCATCAGGTATATCAGAATAAATAACCATCATCAGGTATAATAATCATCATCAGGTATAATAACCATCATCAGGTATAATAACCATCATCAGGTATAATAACCATCATCAGGTATAATAACCATCATCAGGTATAATAACCATCATCAGGTATAATAACCATCATCAGGTATAATACCATCATCAGTAGTATAATAACCATCATCAGGTATAATAACCATCATCAGGTATAATAACCATCATCAGGAATAATAACCATCATCAGGTATAATAACCATCATCAGGTATAATAGCCATCATCAGGTATAATAACCATCATCAGGTATAATAACCATCATCAGGTATAATACCATCATCAGGTATAATAACCATCATCAGGTATAATAGCCATCATCAGGTATAATAGCATCATCAGGTATAATAACCATCATCAGGTATAATAGCATCATCAGGTATATCATCAGGTATAATAACCATCATCAGGTA